>VRYO01002014.1:3723659-3796088 GCA_009812075.1 Sialia sialis | reverse complement strand
TATATATGAACAAATCCTGTGGTCTGCCTGGCTACCTGGATGTGTGGCTCATAATCAGATGCGGCTTATTATTGTGAAATTACTGTACTTTCAGGGGATGAGTGTAGGAGAGAAAGCGAGCGACAGGTTTTGGGTTTCCAGTGGACCCTGCAATGTTTGGTTTCTGGTTTAGCTGCTCTGACAGCTGATAGTTCTGCTCTGACACAGCCCATCAGCATCTGCAGAGCAGAGTCATATTGTTAAGGGTTATTTTTGGGGCAAATCTGAATAAAATGGGTTAATTAAGTCGAAACAATGTGGTTGTGTTCTGCCTAATGACACATTGCCAATTTATTTCAAACTGACAACCCAAGGACATTTTGGGAAGTGAAAAAGAGGGTTTGGAGTGTTTCTAAACCTCTGGGTGAATTAGTTCTTTTTTAAAACAAAACGAAATAAATGTTACTTGTACCTCAGCAATATAGAAATTCATGTCTCAGACGATGGTGCATTTTCTAATGTGCCACTTTATCTTTCATTTATTCCCCCTAATTTTCCTTATTAACTGTAATTCTGTTGTGACATCCGAGTGTCATATTATAACGATGAAAATTTCAAATAAGAAGCAGCATGAAATGCGAAGTTTTAGATGAGCTGGGAGTCAAGAGCACCCTGTGGAAATAAGCTTATGGTTTTTATCACAGCAGTGAGTCCCTGTCATATTCAGGGGAGGCTGTTTACCATCCACACAGCCAAAAACTGTGAGAGGGCAGAAAGTCAAAGCAAGATTGAGAAGACATCACACTCTTCAACTCTTGGCAAGGCACAGCAATAGGAGATCCTAAAAATATTAATGCAAAGAGCATTTGTACAGGCCAAGCAAGGTACAACCAACAGTTCGTTCTTAACAATGTTTGTTTCAACACTCCCCAGACTGCAGAAGCACCAACAAAGAGCCTGGAGTAATAACTTTCCTTTAGATTGCTTTTTACAGGACTTGCAGCATTTTCTGAGCAGCATTTATGTACTGAGTATAAAAAGGCAGGTCCAAAACCCCATTCCACATCCCAGAAAAGAGAGAGGCTGGTTTATTCTCTCTTCAGAAAATTAAATGCTTATCCATCTGTGGAATTATTTTTGAATGGATAAGTTTGTAGACTTTCTTTAGCTGGGTTATTGTTTAGTCTTTTGGAACAGTCTTTGCTTTCAGAGTTGTTTTGTTCTTGTGACAGAGGAAATGCAGCAATGTGTATTTTTCTCCCTGCTGAGGTCTGAGGCAACCTTATAATATAAAATAACCAAAGATTGATAATCACAAAGACTGCAAAGTGGAAGATGCACTTTATTTAGAAAAAAAAAAATCTGCGCTAGAAAGGGGAAACAAAATTCTTTCTTTTGTTGGAAAAAACATTTCTTTGTATTCTGAGCTCTGCTGCATGCATGGCTTTGTCCTGGCTTTTTAAATTTTATTTTACAGTTCTCTAAATATTATAAATGAAATTTTATTTGTTTCTGAATGTCCGTGACCTGAACGACTCTACCTTTATTAAGCATTGTCTCCTTTTATAGAAGACAGTGGAGAAGCAGCATGATATGGTCAGGGGGATGGAGGACTTTCGACCATATGGAGTGGACCTGAGGCCCCTGATAACCTATTTCTCAAAATATTATTTTGACAAGTCATTCCATATGTTTGGTTGAGTTAGCTGCTGGAAGAAGGCTGTGGGGTATCTTCTTGTTTTTCTGATCTGTTCTCTTTATGTAAAGACTTGGAAATAGCAGACCTTTGGGAGCAAGGTAGCAATCTGGATCCCAAAACATGTTTCTCAGATGTGTATATGTGTGTGTGTGTATAAAGATATAAAAATAGAATGCAGTGAGAGTTGACCTTGAGCTTAAAATGCTGCTCTGTGAGTGCATGTGGGTTTGAAGAGTGAAGTTCAACAAGGCAAAGCAAGAGTGCCTGTTTATTTCAGTGTTATCCTCTCTGTGGAACTGCTCTCCTTTAAAGCCTTCATGAACTGTGCCCAGCCTCTGGTAGCTGGGGTCTGAGGACAGGCTGTTAAATTTGGTAGGGTTTTTTTTATTTCTTTTAAAGTTCCAATTACATTTATATGTGGCAAGTTTTAATCTCAGTTGTTAGAGTGGATTTTCTGGAGAAAGCTTTGACACACACTTTGCTTTTCCACCACCTGCAAAAATGGACTTGCATGGCTTTGGTTGAGTGTTTTTTAAGGACATGGGAATGGGGTCCAGGTGGTGATCTGGACACATGCCCCAAATATCTGTGACACAAATCCCCTCCCTTCATTGTGAGGGGCAGATAAACTATGGAGCTGTTTCAAACTGAAAGAGGAGAGATTTAGATTAGATAGGAAGTTGGGAGGACACTCTTCCCTGTGAGGGTGGTGGGACCCTGGCACAGATTCCAGAGAAGCTGTGGCTGTCCCTGGATCCCTAGAAGTGTCCAAGGCCAGGCTGGGTGGGCTTGGAGCAACCTGGGACAGTGGAAGGTGGCCCTGAACTGGATGAGTTTTAAGGTCCCTTCCAACCCAAACTATTCTGGGGTTCTGTGGTCAGTCTGTGTATGTAATCTCTGCTTCCCATGGAATGCCCCACAATATCAGGTTCATTTAAAAACACTGCTACAGAGAAATAGATCTTGGGAAGTCACATGTGATCAATTGTACGTATCTGCTTTATGCTCTACAGAGCGTATTTAATTTAAAATCTTCCCTCTGAAAATAGTGCTTCCATTACTGTTGTCATAAAATAAATTGTTGAGGGTATTTCTTCAAGAATTTCTCCCAAAGTCATTGCTGATGCTTTTCTTTATTTAAGTTCAGTGAAAGATAGATGAGATTTTCTTCTTTAGTTGTTACCACCCTTTCATTTCTAAGTAAGAGGAAGAGTTAAAACTTCTTACGAGTAAGAAAAGCAAAAGTAGACTGTCAATTGTATGATTTAATTTGTGCCAAAGTAAGGAGTTAAGAAATGAATTTATAAAAAAACCCAATATGAAGCCATATGCAAAGACATATTTGTAAATAGAAGGCAGCATTTTATTATCTCCCATTTCTCTCTCCTTGCTGCTGCTTGACATTAAAGCAGGATCTGCTGGGGAGAATTGCAGCTCTGAAATGGCAGCAGCTCTCTGATCCCTGTGACACAGCCACATACCCAGCTCAGCTTTCCTCCTTCATTTCTTCTCTCAGCTCATCTCACCACTGAATTTGCATTTCTAGACACGATTATTAAGTGACAGTTTTGGTTTATTTAACCCACTAGTGATGTGTGGTTTATTAACTTAAATCTCCCATTATTAAGAAAGCAAATGATAAATATCCAGGTGTGTGAAGCACCAAGGCTGCAAGGCTTTAAAATTTTGTTTTTTGTCATTAGGAGAACGTGAGTCTTGCCTTGTGCTGCAGAAACCCCTGCAAGCACTGCCAGGCCCCTCAAACCTGTTTCCTCCTGCCAAGTGAGGGTCTGTTTATGGTGAAAAGGATGCTTCTCATGCAATGCACTAAAGTACATCGTAAAAATATACAGCCTCTTAAAAGTAATTCCCACTAATGAGTTATTTTTAAGTCTTCTTAAACATAGCCGTGTTTTGGGAGAGATTTGAGGTTGTTCAGCCTGGAGGAGAGAAGACTCTGGGGAGACATTGGAGCATCTTCCAGTGCCTAGAAGGATTCCAGGAAACTGAGAAGGGACTTTGCCAGGACACAGGGAATGGCTCTAAACTGCCAGAGACAGGGACAGATGGAATATTGGGGACAAATCCTTCCCTGTGAGGGTGGGCAGGCCCTGGCACAGGGCGCCCAGAGAAGCTGCCTCATCCCTGGCAGTGCCCAAGAACAGCTTGGACAGGGTTTGGAGCAGCCTGGGATGGTGGAAGGTGTCCCTGCCATGGCAGAGGTGCCACTGCATGAGCTCTAAAGCTTCTGCCCACCCAAACCATTGTGGGACTGTGATTCCATGGGCAGCCAAAGCCTCTGGGCCCTGGCTGCAGTGCAGCTGCTCTGCCTTTTTGCCTCCTGCATCCCTTTGAAGATGACTCTGAGGCTAATAGATTCCACTGCCAGACCATGGATATTTTTCCCCCTTTTAACTGCTGTTGAATAAGATTACACACACTATCCACTTATTTAGCTGGTATTAAAGTGATGTGGTGAATTGAAAAGCCACCTGAGTGTTCTTTAGCTGGAATAGCTTGAGGCTATATATTTTTTCATGTTAAAAGCTCTAATGATGCTCTGGATGATAAGTTTCCAGGCAGAAAGAAGCCCCTCACTGTGCGTGGGGGAAGGTCAGGTCAGTGACAGACACTGAACTTCCAAATTGCTCTTCCTGCACAGGGAGTTGTGAGAAGGGAATTTCAGAGTGTTTGAGCAGAAATCTGGTCTGCTTTTGAATTTAGCTGCTGATTCACAGGGAGCTGTGTAACTAAGCAGTGGTTTAATTTCCTTAAAACTACATGGGACAATGCTAGAAATCTATTTCTGAAGTAGTCCTGTAATACAAAGTGGGTCTGTAGGCCTCAGGAAGTAGAAAAAAGAAGAATTCACCCCCCAATAGCAGTTGCTAGGTCACCCGCACTTAATGGTCTGTAGAAAGAGAAAAACCAAGATGAAAGCCACATCTCCCATCCCTGTCTTCAGAGCAAAACTGGTGAAAGACAGGCAGGACAGGCTGTGTCACCATGGCCATCCTGGCCTTGCTGCCTCTGCTGGGGCACTTTGTTGGTTACAGAAATACATTTTCCATCTTTAAATCAACTGTATTTAAGTCCCAGCCTCTCATTGTGCCCAGGAATAGACCTAAGAACTCTCTATAAGATTTTAGACCTTTTCAACCTGTGTTTTAGACTCAGTTTTATCCAATAAAATATATAAATCTCCTCTTTACAGGACTATCTACACACAAAGGGGTATAAATCGTCTTGTGGCTAGAGCTGAGTTCTCCATTAATCTTTCCCTAGGGCTAAAACTAACAGCACTTGCAGTCTGTGTGAAAGCCCTTACAAAGGGGAAAATAAGGTTTAAAAGGTGGCTGTTATTTGTTTAAACATTTGGAGACATTTATAGAGCGATGCTGGCTTGGGTTTTTACCCTTGCTCCTCATCTTTTGTGTGTTTTTCAGTGCATCCTTCCAGGCAAGAAAAGTTTTTCTTGTTTCACTTAGTAAAATGAAGACTGAAAGAATAGGATTGTTTTCTGTGAATGCTTTAGGATGTAACCATCTCAGAGGGAGACAGAGCAGCTCTTCAAACTATAAAGGACAACTCTGGCAGAAGAATTAATGGAGTGGCCATTTAAGCTGGAAATTAGGAGTGTTTGTAGAAAGTTGAACAGAAAACTTTAGGAAGCTTTCCAACCAAAAATGAATCTGGACTGGCAAAATCACCCCTTGTATAGTTAATTTCTGTGGGTAACTTTGGTTTCTGAAGTTCAGTGCATCAGAAGTGTCATTAGGACATATTCAGACAACCCCACAGGCCCAGGAGGGGTGGATGGAAAAACAAGGAGGGGAGGTTCTCGACCTTTCTGACATTGGCAATTCAAGAAAAATTAATTTATTGCACGGCTTCCTCAACAGGTGCTGATGAAATATTTTCTAATTGTTCCTTTACCATATCCCTCTTCAAACTCCGGGTATTTAACTTGGGATCTACTTGCTCTATGTTGTTCTAAGTTGTATTATTTTATTCACCCTATTTTACTTTTTAAATTTTTTTTAGAATTTTCCTTGCAATGGAAACACATCCTGTGTTTGTTGTGATGTGGACAAAGCTTAGTCACAGTGACAAGAGTGTAATGAGTCAATAAATACAACCAACCTAGATCATTCTCTTGTTTTGCTTGTGTTTGGTAAATCTTTTTCATATCTGGTGTTTTATTCATATGTTGTGATGTCTGATGTCTGGTTCAAGACGAGGGCTGGATATATAAGAATCCACTTGCTGTGATTAATTCAAACTAGACTGTTTCTTCCCTATAAATAAATCCACAAAATTAGGTTTTTATGTTGCTCCTTATTTACTTTTTTAGGTCTGCAGTCTGAGTCCTTAAAAGTTAAATAAATTATGTTAATACTTATATTACTGAAAAGTCTGAAGACATTTTTGGGTACTGAAAAGTCATCATTCTTGATACACTGACTCTTCACCATTAGTTTGCTAATTATTTTATAACTAAGTCATACTGGCTCAAAAAAAAGCCCCATCTGGAGTTTTTATGTTCTTCATCAAACTAAACAAATGTGACCAAGAGGCCTCATGGGAAAGTCTCTGTTATTTTATTTTATGTCTAGAAGTCTAAGCAGAGACCTGTGCAGTGACAGCAGCATCGTATTTCCCTTTTCTTGAAAATAAATAGTCCTTGCTAGAGTAAAAGTGGGAAACTGAAACAGTAACTTTGATTATCTTAATTCTCTTTTTTTTAATAATCACTCTAATAAGCAGGGAACCAACAGACATGGTTTGGGACGGAGGTTTATGATTGAGAACACACTTTCTTTTCATGATTTGCATAGTGTTTCTCTCTAGTGCCTGCAGGTGGTTGTCAGCATTTGCTTTTCTGTTGATCAGGCTCCAATTCCTGTTGTGCATCTTTTGCTCTGAAGGGGAAGGGAAATTAATCTATTATTGATCAGGATCCAATTCCTGTTGCGTGTCTTGTACTGGAGAGGGAAAGGGGCATTAATCCACTCTGGGTTCATAATTCAAACCATCTGCAGGCTGTACCTGGCAGCAGGGAGTGTGTTCCATTAGGTACTTTGTATTTGTGAGGTTGGTTTGGTTTTTTCTCTCCCCCTCCAGCAATCTTGAGATACCCTGTGATTGCCATTTCTCCTCTTTTCTCACATTCTGTGTCCCAGGCAGAGATTGCACATCCCTGATGCCATAATGTTGTAACTATATGGAATATTTTTGCTATTTGTGTTGGACTCTTATCTCCTGTCCTGCTTTTTTTCTAAGAGAGGTGTCCATAATTTGATAAAATGAAGCTTTGCATGTGTCCTGCATAGTAATTACCAAGGCATTTCTGCATCCTG
This sequence comes from Sialia sialis, assembly GCA_009812075.1. Lineage (NCBI taxonomy): Eukaryota > Metazoa > Chordata > Aves > Passeriformes > Turdidae > Sialia > Sialia sialis. Next base: position 3,789,050 of record VRYO01002014.1, on the reverse strand, counting down.
TGCAAGCCTGGAAGTCTGTGGGAAGTTTAGGGTGAAAGTTTTCTAATATTTTCCTCCCAGGATAACTTATAAATGGTTTCAAAGTTCTGTTTAAGTACTAAATTTCTCTATTTAGCTTGAGGGTAGGGTACTGGTGATCTCTTGTGTGAAGAGTTTTTCTCACACAGACAAATCTCATGATATGAATAAATAAATAAATTTATTTTTCAGTACTGATTCCTGTGGGATCCCTTCTTCACTGCAAGCTGGACATGGAGCAGTAATTGCAGGAATTTACAGTAAGGGTAGGGATGAGACGCAGCCAGGCTCTGGATTATTTGGACAATCCTCCCCCTCCTCCTGCTCGTGGTCACCTTGTTTGGATTAAGCTTCTTCAGAGAGCTGGGACCTATAAGAAAGCCTCAAAAATAAACCTTATCATTGTGCTCAAGTGTGAACTCAAACTATTTCTTCTTTTCAGGAGATAAACAGTTTCTCTCAGTTTCTGTTGAGGCTGGCTTACCTCATATCTCTGTCACATTAATTTGAGCATCCATTGAAGTAATACACTTAATATTCTGCACTGCAAATACAGACATAGATAAACCTTGCATGTCATAATGTAAAATCTGGGGAAGAACTTAATGTTTATGCATTTCTGAAGGGGAAAGAACCTATTGTGTCTCCAGTCATCTGGCCTGGGTGAGATTTCAGTTCTGGTGGGAAAATTAAGCTCCTGAGGTGGCTTTGATAAAGTCTGTGATCTTTATAAACTGTAAATTAAAATATTTAAAATTTCCTGTACCTTACATGTCAATATATGTACTGAGATAAAAATACTGTCTTTCCAGAGATGACAGGGCAGTGTACATAATTATTGTATTTAAATAGCAGATTAAAATTCTACACTCATCAGTACTAAAAAAAAGAAATCAGTGTTAGAGAGGCCTTGGGTGGGTTTCACTCCTGATCAGGCAGGAGGAGGGAGGGGGGAGTTCAGCAGGCTCAGTGATGTGCAGCCATTCACAGCCACAGGTGATAAAAACAAATAGACCATGCAAAAGTTGTTCACTCTTTCTTCTTCTCTCTTCCCTCAATTTATCTCTGCTTTGTGGGGGATTGCCAGATTCCTGAATTCCACAGTCTGGAGAGGAGCTTATGTTCAAAGAGATGGAAAAAAAACCCAGCTCATCCCTTTCAATTTTCTTTTGTCTCATTTTTTTTCCCTTCTTTTTCTGTCTCTTAAAAAAAACCCACAAAAGTTTAACATGGAAAACTCAGTATCAATGGCAATTTACCTTAATATCTTGGGCTGCAAGTGGCAGCAGTTTCATGAGCAGCTGGGGATGGAAACCACTGGAGGGTTGGAGGACAAACCCAAATCCCTCCAAGCCTTTGGTGTCCCCACAGTCCTGCTTCAAAATCTGTTTGGGGTCAGTCCTGAAGGCCCTGCAGGTTCTGGGCCCTTGTAGGTCCTGGTAATGGCTCAGACAGTGATAAATGAGAAAGTTTAGAAGCAAAGGGGAGATTGGAGATGCTGGGAGTGCGGTGGCTAAAATGGATAGAAAGGAAAATAAAGCAGTGTGAAGTCTCTTTTGAAGAACAGTCCTTGCTGGATTAGGACTCTTGCCTGTGGCAGTCCTTCTGTCCAGTCACCTATTAAGGGCTAAAATCAGATTAAGAGCACACCCCTTAAGTGTTTTTCAGTGTCACTCAGCCTTGTCACTGCAGACTGGTTATGTCTGACAGGCTTCCCCTGGCTGCACTTCTGGGGTCAGGGTTTTGCTTTCTTAGCTGAGAGGAGGGTTCAGAAAGCAGATGGAAAGGAAAGAAGGCCTTTTCTTTCCAAAAAGGTGGAATATAGCTGAGAGTGGTGGCTCCCTCTTAGTGGATTCATCTCACTGTAGCTCTGTTCCCATGTGCATTTGTATTACTTCCCCATTTCAGTGTATTTAATTTTTCCTTCACAGAAGCTGAAGTTCAATCATTAAATTACGGGATAAATCAGAAAGTGAGTAGTTCTGAAATAGTGAGAAACTTCTTTAGGGGACCATGGGATGGAAAAGGAGGGGAAATGGCCAGAGATGAATGCAGAGAAGCTGAGGGAGGGGAGGAGGAAAAGGAAGAGGTGATGAAAAGCCAGAAACAGCAGAGTGCTGGAAAGCTCAGGCAACCAAAAGTCTGATGAAGTAAAAAGAGGAACAGTGAAAAGGAGAAAAATTCAATTGTTTTCGACAAAGGATTTTAAAAGAAAATGTCTGTTTGCTAACAATGACATTCTGCATTGGATTTTTGTGTAGCATCAGTCAAGTAAAATCACATCCGTGTGGTGCATGTGGAGGCAGGAGAAGGATGGAGTGGCTTTATTGACAGGCAGGATGAGAAGCTTGGAAAGTCTGGCTAGTTGTTCATTATCTGATTGTTTGCAATAACTCTCTGCCTTCTCCAGACTGATGGAAAGCTGATCTGCAACATCCCATCATCCAAACAAAACCCCAGTGTTGCTTATCTCCATCAGGATCTTGGCCACTCTAATCCAACCTGTGGATTTCTTACAAAAGGGTGAAGTTCTGAAAGGCACAGATCCCGAGTTACAGCCCTATGGAGATTTGTACTCTAAATTAAAACTAAGATCCTCCTTGGGTGTTTCAATTAGCCATAAAACAAAGCTGCAAAGTGCCCTCTGCAAAGGGAGCCCTGGGAATGTCCCTGTGGAGCTTGATTTGGGAAGATTGAGGCCGGAGTGAGTTATGGGGAGGGGTTTCTTAGTGCAGCAAAGGGAAACTTGAGCTGCCTTTGAATATAAAATAGGAATATTCATGCTGCCTCCTTACTGTTTAGGTAATACTTGGAAATGTTGTTGTTTTCTGTATATGCTTGTTATGTCTACAGCTGACCTTTTTAAATGTATTCCTGGGAATCCAAGCTCTGACCATTTTGGTGAGCCCTCTGCCCCACATCAGTATCAGTTCACTCACAACCTTTAGCAGGAGCCTGCTTTTACTAAATTTGTTTCAGGGATGGTACAAAATAACAACAAACATGTGCTTTGTTTAGATTTTTGTTACAGTCACGAAGAAATCTCTGCCTTTTCCTGGTTGCCGGATGGGGAAAGTGCACTTTTATTTCATTTCTTATCTGCTGAGTGCACACAGGGCCACTTGTGTGGGTGATGGAGGTCACAACAAAGCTGACTTCTCCTCCTTGTCTGGTTTTAGTGGGGAGCTGATAAGTCAAACAAGTGGTTTTCCTCTCTTCCAGATGGAGATAAGGAATGATTACTGCCAAATTAGACACCGGTTTGTTGATCTTTTAGCATTCACTGTTGTGAACCTTCATCTTGGGCAGAAGTGGTGGGGAGCAGTGATGCTGAGGTTATTTCTTCTCATCAGTAACAAGCTTCTAATCTGATCAGCTCTTGTTTCCTGGTTGTTTTGTGATTTTGTTGTTTTTGGGTATTTTTGGTTGGTTAGTTTTCATTTTCCTTTTTTTATTTTTTTATTTTTTTTGTAATTACTATCTGGAAAATTTCTGCCATGAGCACCCAGCATGGAAATCTTGGAAAATTGATTTGCTACCTGATGGCACCGTATTTCCAGGAATGTTGATGAGGAGGTGTAAAACCAACTAACAGCTTGTGTTGTGAGATCCTGGGTGTGTTTCATAGAGATGCTGTGTCAAGTTGACAGAGCATATTTAGGAGAAGAAATAAATATCTGCTTACACTTTAAGTATTATTCTTGAATGCTTGAATTTATTCAGAAGTGTGGGTGGTATTCTTCAAATTTTAAAATGATGCTCCAAGCTTCCCTCTCCTGTACTACACAAACTGCTGTCAATTAGAAAAACATCCAAAGGTAAAAATTTGTCGCTGAGGAATCTGCTAACCTTGTGAACTTTCTGAGCCCCATGACCAAATTCTTTGTCCATCCTACAAGTGAAATCCAATCTCGAATGGTTTTTGGCATGCTGGGTATGATCTAAGCAAAAAATCTTCTGACCATTTTCTGTTCTTTTGGGAATTACCTTAAATTTTAGAGTCCATTCCTTGCATTTCCCAGTTTCCCATGCTGCTTAATGGGCATGGACTAGCCTCCTGTGCAGAAAACATTTGATGAACTGGCTTGCTTTTCCATCAGTTTAGTTTTATTTTCATTACTTTTCCCTGTAATTTGTTTATTGGTTTCCATATCTTTGAAAATTGTATTACTCTGTTATTCAAGCTAAAAAATAGCTAATTTTTCTTTCCCAAATGAGTTGCTTGAAGCAAAGTACCTATGAATACATGGGTATTTTAATTCACTTACTAAATGCATACAGAGAAAATTTACAAGCTGCTTTTTTACCATTTTTTAAGTGTCTGCTGACTGTTGCATAAGCTAAATTATTTACAGTATGAAGCCTTACAAAAGAGTAACAGATTTGGGTTATTTACTTTCCTGATAAGAAAAGGGGATTGAAGTTGCTGTGATATGCTGCTTTGTTAATTTTATATTTGTTCCCCAGTGTGTAAAATCTTTTTAAAGAACTAACATGAGTATTGGCAGACTCTTTTGAAATGGTGTGGAAGGGGTAAGATTAAAAAAAACATGAAAAGGTCTTAAAAATATAACTCAGCAAGTGTTTGATAAAAATAAAAGTGCTCAACAAGAGAAAACCTTTAGGATGCTTAATTTATTTGCTCTGTCAGTGAGAATATTCCAGGGTGAAGGACAGTCTTGAAACACTAATCTTAAAGAAATTAGGATTTTAGTTAGAAGAAACTGGGCTTGAGATAGTTACCTGAAACTTAAATGATTGATTGCCTGTCAATTTGTGTTTGCTCAGCTGTGCTTGCAATGCGAAAGGATGAAACTGGTAGTTAGGGTCAAAGAACACAAACAATTGCAACCAGAAACTCATTCTTTGCAAAACTTCTTCCTTTTAAGACCCCCTCCCCACAAAAACTACCCCAGATTTAATTCAAGAAGCCAACCACGCTGCTTAATAGCTATTCAAGCTAATTACCATAGGAAGTGCAGATGGGAGGGGCTGTTATTATGAATATGTGTTTGTTTGAACCTTTTGTCAATAAATAGACTCTGTGATCGCCTGTAATTTTGCAGTGCGTATTAGGGGGCTACTCCACTGCTGCCCAGCGCTGAATAAACATACCCTAACTTTAAATTGTTAGAGAATCTTTTGTCCCTCACAGTTGAGTATGGGTGTTAGACCAATACTCACATTTTGTTAAATCCGTCTGGGGAGCTGTGTGGTTTTAGCGTTGGGTTTGTTGGAGCAGTGCAGAGCGCTGGAGGTGCCAGCTCGTGGCGAGGCTGAAGGGTGATGTTTGCAGCTGTGCCTGGGACGTGGCATCCTCGCTGTGCCAGCCCTGTCCCTGGGTCTCACCAGGTGTGTCTGTGCCCTGCAGGTGCCCCCAGCGCCCCGGAGAGCGCAGCTCCTGCCGTGATCATCCGCCCGCACAACAGCAGCGTGGTGTTGGGGAGCAGCCAGGCCAGCCTGGAGTGCGTGGCCAGCGCCAGGTAAGGAACAGCCGCACAGCTCTCCTGTCACTCTGCTGTGGGGTCATCCCCACAGGGTGCTCTCTTGTGCTGGGTTATTTCTGAATGATTAAAGCAGCCAGTAGCTGCTAAAAAGGTTATTTATTGTTAAAGCGCATCAGGTTTCAAAGGCACAGTCATAGACGTTAAAGTCCATGCTCAGTTTTAGCATAAAGTTCCGAACAAAAGCAAGAACTGTCCCCAGGGTGCTGCTGCTGGAGCTCCTCTCTTCTTCTCGAGTGTTAGAAACACTAAGAAGCATGGCAAAGCGGTGGTAAAAGCAGTAGCAAAAGCAATTGCAAAAAGCAAAAAGCACAAACTTTCCCCAATACATAATCTTATATAAGATTTTTCTAACAAGCTAACACGTAAATTCAAACCACTTTCTCTCAACCTATAAACATTCTAATTTCTTAACACGCTAAAATATGTATGAACTACATATGCAATCTATCTTGTTCTGTTTGAAAAATGTGAGCAATATTTTTACTGAAGTTCTATTTTGTCTAAGTAGTGTCTGAAAAGAAGCTTCTAGAGCCTCTACCAAAAACATTAGTGTGTTTAATAACCTTCACTAAAACTTGTTCTTCTAGTATCTAGACTTTTTACTTACTAAAAACACTACTGCTCTCACTGAAACTTACTTACTGACTTACTTTCTTACTTATTTATCCTAAAACTCAAACTTACATCTAAACTTATATTTACTCTTCTACTTAAACTCCCATTCTGTGTGTGAGTAGCTTAACATGTTTCAATCCATCCAAAGGTTTTAAATCAATACCAACACTCGAACTTCTGCCTGAGAAATTCAAGCAAGCCCTTGTGTTACTGACTCCAATACTCTGGCTTCTCCACGATGTGATTTTAATTTTTTTATTGTTAATTGGGAGATTGAAGCAGGACGCTCACTCTGCTGAACAGCCTTATGAGTGATTTTGTTTGTCCAACATTACTGAGTTAAACCTGTTGATTTTTCTGGCCAAATCAGGGGGCAGGCAGGGGTGCTTTCCCACCTGGTCCTCACATGGAAAGAAAACAAAGTGTTGTTCAAGCAGCAGATATGTTAAGGAAAAAAATATGGTGAGGGTTAATATTTCAGCTGTTGCCTATCAACAGCAGAGGTGATACTGTTGAGCAGTTGATGCTTCCTAGTAAATAAATGTAGTGAGGATCTCCTATGAAGTCATTTTTTCAGACACTCATTTTGCAGTGATTATTGCTCAACTGTTCATAATGCACTGTAATACAAAATTCACAGCATTCCTCCTGTGTTTCCATCTAGTTGGCCTAGAATAGTATTGAATTTCAGTAGAAGTGAATAGTTGAAGTCCTTGGGTGATAAGACCAACTGATTTACTTTCCCCTCTGAGGGCAGAGATGTTCTTGATATGATTAATATTGTTTTGGTAATTGAGTTGTAATGAAAGCACTTCCCGTGCAGCTGATTCCCATAGCAGTATTTACTCTTTTGCTTGGAGAAATCAAATTATTAGCACTTAAGTTCTATTGCTGTATCAATTAGCTGTACTTGCATAATGCCACTTGAGTAGTCTGTAGTCCTTGATATGTTATACATGCATTTACTTTCTAACTGTGTGTTTTGGGGATAGAGGAAGACTTAAAGAGGTTTTATAATCTGTAATATTAAATTCCTCATGTGTATAAATATACATATATGCACACAGAGATTATTCTGTAATATGTATGTTTTATGACTTTATTCTTGTATTTTTTGGCAGACCTCTAGAGAGGCTGAGTGTGACCTGGAAGAGAAATGGAATCAAGATCACCAGTGGCATCAGCAGCTTTGGGAGACGCCTCACCATCACCAACCCCACCTCTGCTGATGTGGGGATGTACTTCTGTGAAGCCAAACTCAGAGAGAGCACAGAGGAACCAGCAAGGGCAAAAGCTTTCCTTTCTATATTGGGTAATTCTCAAGGCAATGTGTTTTTTAGTAAAAAAGGCTCTCGGCTGAGGTATAATAGGAAATAAAATTGATATCTTAATATTTCATTGACCTTACATTTGAACCTTTCTTCAGAGAACAGAACAAAGGAGGTGAAGGAGGGTTATCTTCCAAATTAATTCAGCCCTTCTTCCCTGCTAATATAAATTCATCAAATAGATTTTTTTTAAACACTGCTGTGATTGTAAATCCCTTGTGAAACTATACATTTAATGGGAATTTTGAGAAATACAGTAGTAAAATCCGTAATGGGCAGCTTCCCTATCTCGGCTTTTAGGTGCATTAAATCCTGATTAACTCCTGGCTTGCTTACATCCAGTTTTCACATGTCAAGTGCCTGTATTTCTGAAAGAAGGCTTTTAGGAGCTCTCCTGTGACTCGTGAGCTGCAGGTGCCAGTCGGGTCTAAGGACATTCTGCAGGCACAGAGCATTGCTGAGGCAACAGGACAGGCAAGGAAATGCCATTAAAGCACTCTGTTTGCTGGACCTTCAGCTCCCAGGGAAACTTTGGAATGGATACTTTTGGAAAAGGCCATTACTGCCCTTTCCCTGCCAGGTTCCACCACCACCTCCCCTCCGAGTGTTGCTGTAGGGAGGAGGTTGGAATTTGGAAATGTGGTTCCTGGCATGTCTGAAATTCTACACGTTAGCACAGTGCACACAGTGTGGAGTGGTTCAGGACTTTTAGACTAAAAAATGTGGTTTAGACTGGGGACACTGAGGTGTTTTCAGCCAGAGATGATTGCGTAAAGTCGAGTTTTTATCTGTGGCAGTGTCCTGGGGAGGTTGTAGCCCTGGCAGTGCCACCAGTCTCAGTGTTGTTCAGGGTTCAGGCACGTGCAGTCCTGGAGCTTTGCAGGGGCAATGCAGCCCATGATTCTCTACATCCTTGAGCCTCCTGAAAATACAATTTTAAAGACTGCTGTATGAGCTGTATTCTGCTAAAGCAATTTGAAGCAGCTGCTGTTAAGTGAGAAAGCAGCTCTTCCCTCTGCAAAGCTCCATTCCAGATTCATTTGGAGCACTGCGTGTCTGTTATATTTATTACCTGCTGGACAAAGTTTGGTTCCAGTCTTTTTCCTTGCCCTCTCTTTCTTGGAGTTACTACCTTCCCTTTAAGGAGCAGAGATGGATTTCACTTATCTATAGGTTTTGTTTAAACTCTTCCTTATTCATGAGATTTTAATGTAGCTGGTTTGTTGCTGTGATGTCAGATCCACCCTAATGCAATACTTAAAGCAGCCTCTTGGTTAATGTAAAAGATTCTTAAATACAGTTACAGTAAATCTGAAAAATAATCACTGGGGAATCATATTAAACTAGCAGTGCTTTAGCAGCTTACCTACTCTCTTATTTTTAAATGTTTTATTTATTTCCTATCCAGTTTTAGGAGGCTGTCAGGGAATGAAGTTATGAAAAGGTCTGTAGATAAGAACAAGCAGATGAAAGAAAGCAGAAACAAATTGGTTACCAATTACTTTTATTTTCTTCTGATAGAACACGACACTTCAGATGCAGGTGTTTACTCAACGTGTCAGCAAAGCCTGATAGATTTCTTTATTTATGAGTTTCTTGAGCTTGCAGGATGGATCTCTAATTCTAAACAGGGAGCCAAATCAAAGGATTAGTAGTTAATGCATAACTTATATTCAGCTTTAGAATTCTTGGATGGATCTGGCTGTCATTTAATTAGTCAAGGGACGAGTTCTAGAGGAAAGTGCAGACAAGATTCAAACCTAAGGCTTTCTGCAGTGTATCTCTCTAGTCCATGGGGGCAGTACTTAGAGAGAATCAGGAATGCTTGTCCATTTGCATGCATAAAATATTTGTAGTGTGGATGTGTAGATTGTGAGATGATAATGAGTTGTACTTCTTGGGAGAATAACACAGCATGGTCTTAATGAGGGGTCTTGACTAACAGAAGAGGGAAATTGGAGTAGAAGGAAAGGTTCGTTTGCAGAATGGGAGAAATCAAATGCAGCCCCTCAGTAGTGAGAGCTTCTGTGGCTCAATAGAGAAAAGTATTTTGCTATTAACAGGTAGGACCAGGATAGCAATGAAAAGATGTATCAAAGATGTCACAAACACTGAGTTAATCAAAGATTTTTTCCAAATATATCAGTCCTAGACTTTCCCAGCTAAGAGAGGTCACAATTTGAGTGTGGCTCAGGTGGTGACCACAGCTCTGTTAGAGGGCAGTCAAACTTAGCACAGAGACATCTACTCAACAAATTATTATTTGTGACCTACAGTGTTATCTCAGAAGTTTCTTTGGATATTTCTGAGAATATATCTCGGTCCGTAAATTAAAATCACAATAATATTCAAAAAACCTCAATCTCCAAATGTATTAGAGTAGTACAGCATAAACAAGAAGAAAATCCTCTAGTTGTGTGCCACTGCACTTTTCTTCTGAATGTGGCAAAGAGCTCCCTGACATCTTCATATTGTTCCAGAAAAGATAAACTGAGGTGGTTCCAAACCCTGGTTTTATTAGCTGCAGTTGTTATAAATTTTTAAAGGGTATCATGTTCCTCGCTTGGCAGAGTAACAGTTTGGGAAAGATTTGTTGCAGATTAGATAAGAGCACATTTGTTTTATCACTAACAGTTTGAAGATTAAGTAATTTAAAGAGTCTTCCCATGAACAAACCAATTTGAAAGCTGAGATAATCTTAAATTATTTTGCTCCACTTCTGCAAGTTTTAGTGACAAATGGCAATAGTCATTTCTTAAGTGACTGTTCTACGGGAAATTATGGATTTTAGGAGCTTAAGAAAATGGGGAACCAAACTCTTCCACTGTATGAAATCCAAACTGCTCCTTAAATTAAATGTAGTCAGAAAGTAAAACCTAAATAAAATGAGAAAAAACAATTAGAAAGAAGGGCCTGGCATGATGAGTGTTTGTACAGAACCGAGGGTTGGTTCTGTCCAAAGGAATACAAATGAATAAAACAGATTCAGAGGAGAGGGTTTCCCTTCTTTTGGAGCATTTTTATGCCCAGAGATTTACATTTAAAGACAGGTTATTCTCATCTTAGGAGAGTTCAGCTCTGTGGGACCATGGGATTCAGGGACTCAGCAGAAGAGTTCCAGTGCTGGCCTGAAGGGCTGGGCTCTGACATGGACTGGGGGGCTGATTCTCCCTCCCTGTTCTCCAGGAGTGTCCAGGTCTGAAGGGTCTTCTTTGTGAATTCTGCTGCTCAGGAATTTGTGTTGTGTGCATGGAACTGCCAGAGCAGAAGTTATTTCCCTCTGTAGCTACGAGCACCTCAGTGCCTCATGCTCAGAATTCTGGAGCTCTTGTGGCTCCAGCTTAGGCACTTTGAAACACTGAAGATGCTTTCTCTGAAGGCAGTGGAAGGAATTTTTCATGTGTGGCACTTAAGAGAAGATCCTAATGACTGTGTTTATGTGCTGTGTAAGAAAATAGTAAGTTTTAAGGGAAACTATAATACAAAATTCTTTGGATTTGCCCAATCACACTTTGGGCTCAAAGGAAACAAATATTGGCAGCTTTTGATTTGTCAAGCCTCACAGGTTCTGATGCACACAGACATTCTGCCTTGGGCCCAAATGCAGCAGGACCTATCCCACAGGGAAGGAGTGGGACTTCTGGTCAGCCCAGCTCTGTCTCTGCTATTCCCAACTGGTTCTTCCTCCTTTCAGCCCTGCAGACAGGACATGTGTTCCCCAGGCTGTTATTTCAGAACACACAGACTGCAGCTCGCAGTAGGGATAGCAAGAAACCACATGGATCTTTTCATCTCTCTCTGCTTTAACCTGATATTCATGCAAAGAAACTTCCTGCTCCAAGGAGGCTGCTGTACCTGCATCCACAATGGGGCTTCTCTCCCAGCATGGCTGGTCTGATCTTCTGTCTGGAGTTACAGACTTTTTCCCTACAAGGGGCTGTCAAGCTTCCAGTTCCTCTTCCTTTAGAAGATATTCACCAAATAAATTAGTTTATGGTAATGCAGGAGGAAGGCTTCCATGTTGAAGGCTCAATTTTCCTCTTAAATATGCAGCCCTGAGTTTCTGAGAGATGCAGGAATTTCAGCTTTGGAGGAGCCCCTGGGGCTTTCTCTGTTCTTTCTGACTTTCATGTGTGTATCCAGGATTAGGTCACACATCTCCAGTGCAGCTTGAAGGGTATGTAATGGATGCTGACTGCTATCTTTTGAATGTTAAAACCAGTGACCATGTAACTCTGCACAGGGGAAGTTAGAACTGGATCAAATTTTACAGGGTCCCAAGGGCTTTTCTGAGAGACATCTTTCCAGTGATGTCTGGAGTGCAAAAAAAACCTGTGAAACCCTCAACAACTATTAAAAGCACACATTTATATTCAAATACTCTTTCCCCCCTTGACATTTTAGTGAAGATCAGTGAAACACAATACAATATCTGAACAATGCAGGATCTGTTTCTTTCAGCCTAATGTGAGCTGTGACCCCTCTCGTTGCCACACGCCACAGTGCCAGCAGGGTGAACTCAGAGTAATGGGTCCTTTCCTATTCTAACTATTGTGATTCTATAATTTCCAAAAAAATTTAAATGTTTGACCTGATACCAGCAAATTACTGTCATTCCTAAAAGTGGCTGTGTGTGGGGACTGACATGTTATAGTCTTTGGAAGACATTATAATTTCCTCGCACATATTAAATTTCAACACATGATTATTGCCTACAACAATAAATGTTACATTCATACTGTGTGGTTCAAACCAAGCCTTATAAATATGCAGTGGAGTCATGTATAGAGCCAGCCAGAATGCCCCCTCAGAATGCCACCTGACCCCTATATAAATAGTGCTGCATTTTTATGGCCTCTTTCTGACAGTCATTCACCAGGTGCTGCACAACCCAAATTCAGATACTCTGAATTTCTCCCTTGTAGTTATTGCTGGGCATTCAGGCCCTTGGGCACAAAACCTGACATGCAGATGATACATCTGACACCTCTGAAGAGTGAGGAGCTGAGGTTTCAGTTGCCCAGCACCTGTGACTGGAGCTGTCACCTCCACAGCCCAAGTTCTGTTGGCTCCACAGGACCTTTAGAGAATCCAGTTGCACAGTTGCATGGAAAGCTCAAACTCTTTTACTTGGAGGGTGACAGAGCACTGGAAGAGGCTTCCCAGAGAGGTTGTGCAGTGTCATTCTCTGGAGATGGTAAAAACACAACTGCAGCCTGCCCTGGATGAACCAGCTTTAGCAGGGGGATTGGTCTGGATGTTCCCCAGGGGTCATTTCCAAGCCCAGCCATTCTGAGGTTCTGTATGAAATCATTCTCTTACTCGCCTCAGAACCCCTTAGGGGTTCCAATATTCATGGAATTCCCTCATTCCTTGCACCACCAAGACTAATTTTCCACATATGTTAGACTTTACCACAGCACTGTTGTCCTGGTGCTATTCTGGATCTTCCAGAAATCCCTTATCAATAAGTTGTGTCATCCCAGCCAGGCTGGTCTGAGTCTTTAGTCAGTACAGGCCATAAATTGCAGGTTTTTTTCTGGAAGGTTTTCTGTGTCAGTGCTTATCTTTCAAGAGTAGGATCTGACTTGTGTGTGGGAGCAGTGGTCTGTGTCGGGGGAACATTTGGAAGTTCTTCCAGCTGCTGCAGTGGCTGTGAGCAGAGTTCAGCAGGCTTTAGTCTGAGGGAAAAAGTGAGTCTGGTCTTCAAACCTAGAAATCAAATCTGTTGGCACCAAAAGCCCTCTGGGAACTGCCTGTGGCCTTTAGATTGCCTCTTTCTGCTGCTCCTGCTCTTTTTCTGTCTTGCCTGCTTCTGTTTCTCCTTGCTTCTTTCAGAAAAACTGATGTGAGTCTTCTTTTTATAACATCACATCCCGTTTGCTAAGTGACAGTTGTCACTGACTTCAGGTTCTTTGTCACATAATTCATTGCTTGGTACCTGCTCCCCTCAGCATCTCTAAATGTCAGAAGTTTCTTTGAGGGTGACAAAACTGCCTGTGTGGGATTTAAAGGAAGGAGCACGGGTTGCAGGTTAGGATTTTGAGAGGGACACTGGGAAAGACAACTGTGTAAATATGCCAGGTGGAACTGCAGGAGCTGTGCAGCAGCAGCAGCACATAAACAGAGGTCATGGAACCACCAGCATCTCTGAGATCACATTAAACGCTTTGTAGCTGGACTGCAGGCCCACAGTGAAGATAAATCTGCAAATTTATCACTGGTGTGTGAGTATGTTGCTGATCCAGGAAAAAGTTTGAGAGTGGCTGAAGGTTGCCAAGTTTAGAGATTGGTCCTTTAAGGGCAGAACCCTTTCTAAAAGGAAAGGTGCAGTCAGGACCTCCCGAAGCAAAAGATAAACTTCAGTGGCTGGAGAGGCATCACAGAGGAAGCCCAGACCTGGAAGGGAATGTCTGGATTTGTGAATATGTTTCTGGATGCTTTCCTGGCCCAGTGCTGCTTTGTCCTCACCTCACAATCACATCAAATTTCCAAAGAATGAAATATTCAAATTTTATTTTGAGAGATATCCTCTCTGTGGCCACAGACAGGACACATAGATAAGGACACTGGGCTGGAAGTTTGCTAATTCAAAAGTTAACATCCAGAGAAATGGAGCCCAAGGAAAACACCAGGCAGGGCTTGGAGGATGGTGTGAGAGGCAGGAGAGTGCTCAGAGTGAAAACATGGACTTAGATGAATTGCAGAGGACTCAGCAACTTAGCTGATCAAACATGTCAAAGTGTGTGCCATCAGTGAATTTCAATTAAATGTTCAGCTTTTCAATTTGTTGTTGAGATTAACGCATGAGATCATATGCAATAAATCACAGCTTATTATGCATGTTTATTAATAGCTTTATATTTAGGCAGTGAGGATCAATAATGTTAACACGTGTATATTATTAGAATATAATAAATCAGGTAGCTTGTTTTTATTGGTTTTGCTGGGTAAACAACTATTCCAGGCTGTTTGCAACCTCCCCTCCTCCTCTGCACTGCATGCTGAAGACTGATATTGATTGGCTTTATTTGGAATGAATACAGAATTGTAATATCCATTGGTGCTCAGATGAGACCCCAGTTCTGTACACCCAAGCAAGTATTTTATTGTAGTGAGAGGGAAGAGCTGCTGGGAAAGGGGAGGTTTTGTTCTGACCTGGTGCCTCCTGATGTCCCCCCTGTGCCATGACAGCCACACGTGCTATACTGCAGGCAGCAACAACATTTTGCAGGACAAATATATATGATTTTGATTTTATTTACTTAAATGCTGATGCCCTAGCAATAATATAACTACAAGTCCTTTTTTCCAGTCATGTTTGGTGAAGAGATTTCAGAGCAGGTCAGCTCAGATGACCCTGGATCTTGCAGCTTCCTACATATTTTAAAACATACTCAATTTCCTTGAAATGGAAATACAAATAACTCGGTTTCATGAGCTACTTACATTGCCTTTTCTGTATTTTCTAAAACTTACCAGTGAGTTTGGTTATGCTACTAGAGAACTGTATTTATAATCAAATAAAATCCTTCTAAAAGCTGTACTCAGATGATAATTGCTTTGAACAAACTATGACAGTCTTTAGTTACCATGATAATGACTGCAACCTTAGTGCCTCTGGGACTTTGACATGATGCTCTTTAATTTTATGCTGCATAGAAGAAAGAGTTACATGCCAGCATACTCTGCAATTTCTGCAGTCTGGTCTTTGTTTAATTAAACATCTAATATCTTTTCTTTAGCCCTAATGATAAAGTGGGGATTTTTATGATTATTACTATAACTTCAATTAAAGCATTAAATCTGTTTGCTTTCACGAAATGAAACAGTTGAGAGGAATTTCTTTTAATTATGCTGCACTTGTCCTCTGATATTGACTCTATGACATGCTATGGCACTTTATTTGACATGCTACATGCCTTGCTGAGGTGAAATGCAGTCCAGACACTGAAGCAAACTATCCTATAAAATGCTGCATTGTAAATATAAACCTTTATAAACCTCTCGGGAGGGCCTTTATAAGCAAAAAATTAACATGTTCCATGATTCAGTCCTATGAAATGAAAAGTAGCCCCTGCTCTGAGTATTAATTTGCAGTGCCGACCCCTAAATCTTTAATTTCATTGACTCAACTCTGTAATTCTTACTCAGCATGGCAAAAATTGTCAGGATTTTTTAAAATGATGCTTTCACTACCAAAAACCCCACCTCCACATAGAGACAAACTTGGACAATGTGATTGTAACCCCCCATATCAAACACACCCCTGTGGAGAGAATCTCTGACGAATATTTTTTAATGAACCCCTGTTTTTTCACTGTGCTGTGGCTTTGCTTGCTGACTTTTGTTTGCTTTCCCCAAGAACCTCCGTATTTCACGGCTGAGCCCCCAAACGTGATTTTGGCTGAGGTGGAGAAGGACGTGGACATCCTGTGCCAGGCCATGGGTGAGTGCAAAAATGTTCCAGCCCAAACTGATGGCATATGTGCGTCCAGTCTTGAAGAAATCATCTCATATAAACCATCTTTGTAAGCTTCTGATGTTTAGAGGTCTCTGTTTTATTGCTGATTATCACAGGGCCCATATACAAGCAAGAGGGGTGGCCTTTCCCCTTGGAGAATTGTGTGGGTTTTGTAATTTAGTTTAATTTGGAATGATGCTGGCATGATGATGTTTGTCTGTGGGGAGTGCTCCTGTCACTGTGGGATCCTGCCTGTGCTTCAGAGCTGTCACTGGAGAAAAGATTTAAATATCTTGAGCCAGAAGATGGGCTGAGGGGAGAGCATGGTTATGGAACCCATCATTTGCAGTCCTTATTTTCAACAGTCCCTTTCTTCTTAAACTTAGGGAACTTTTATAGTGAATAGAAATGTCCGCAATTCTGACACCTGAATGTAGTTATGAAATCTGCAGGAGGAATAGTACAGGCAGTTTTAATTGGTAGGCGGTTTATTAATATAAAAGGTTTCAAATGTCTAGAATTCCACCTGACTAAAATCATGTTTCAAGTTGAGTTGCACAAAAATGCAATCCCACCCATTTCAGCACGCTGGTGAGGAAGGAGGCACTGTCACCTTGTGTTTAGAGCAGGTTTCTCAAAGTCACCAAATTTCTACGTGACTCTGGTGAGGGACTGAACATTTTGTTGTCTCACTTTCCCTGGTGCTGAGTTTAAGAAGCAACACACATAAAATGCCATGAGGTCCTTAGGGAAGAAGATCACATCCCTGATTAAAAAAGCCCCCAGACCTAACAAACAGCTTATTTGTGTGGTGTCTTCCTCCAAATCAGAGCCAATAAAGACATTTTTACTGCGTGATGGTGTTATTGCCACTATGATTTAAGCATTTTTTCCTGTGTTTTATGTAGGAAAGAGTCAGCACTGCTATTCTGAAAGGAATCTTTGCAAACTGTGTGATAAGCAAGTGTGTGTGTTAAGGGTGTTCTGGTTGATTTGGAATTTCAGAAGCCTGTGATGATATCTCTTACAAAAAGCTCTTATGGAAATGAAGCTATCAGATGATAAGAGACAATGTCTTCTTGTTCATTAATAGCTTTTTGAGCAAAACACAGCAGGACTTGCTGTCAGTGGAGTTCCCAGGAACCCATCTGCTGTCTCAATTTTTTTCATGAATTAAAAAAACAAACAAACAAAAAAACCCACAAAAAAACCAAAACAAAAAACCCCAAACAATCCAACCCCAAGGGGGTTAATGGGGGACTCATAACCATTCTCAGTGGAGATATGGGACTCCTTATTAAACAAAATTAGTTATTTCTGTTCAACTCTTGTGCACATCTGCTTTGCTGCTGAGTGTGGTGCAGGAGCAGGAAAACCTGTTTCCTTATGGATTATTTTGTTGAGTATCTATAACATATATGAGGGGCAGGTACTAGGATTAAACTTAGAGGAATTTTGATCCATTGTTACGGAAATCTGGCAATTGCCAGCCCTTTAAAAGAGGGTAAATGAAGCTTGCTGGGGAAACTGCAGAGCTGCCTTCTACCTCTGCTACGAATGGAAGGCAGATTGTGCTTCCCCCAGCCCCATCAGGTCCTGAGCACAAAGCCCATTTGCCAAGACTTCGTGCACTGTGGATGTGTGAGAGACAGATTAATTTCACAGTATAAGCAGAGATTAACTGTAAATAAAATTGCAGCTTGCAGCGACCTGCTCCCTGTAATGGAGTTTCAGGGTATCAGGCCACAGGAACCAGGCTCTGCTGTTTATCTTCTGCACTGGCTGATGCTGCCTGAATGTTCAATGGGTTTTCCTTTAAATGCTCTCTCTTATTTGCTTGTGGAAAGTTTGGAGCTGCAGGCAGTGGTGGGGGTGTCTGGGGAGCACAGTTAATTGGACTTCAGTTCTACCTGTTTAGAGAAGGAGATGGAAGAGAAGCTGTGGGGATTCCCCAGTAGCTCAGAGGGACCTAGAGGAGGCAGTAAAAAATAAATAACAAAGATGACACAGTGAATATTCGGAATCTTTCATCGAGGTTCTTAAGTTGAATCTGGCAGAGAGTCAAGCAGCTGTTTCACAGATGGAGGAGCTGAGCCTCAGGTTCCAGAAGTTATTTGCCCAAGGTTGCAGAAGAAGTGGCAAAGACAGAACCAGCATCTCTGTTTCTTGCCTTCCCTTCTCCCCCCTGACACTAGATTAATTTGTCTGTGAAAAATGAAGAGTGCTGAACTGAGAAATAAGGTTATTTTATTTATTTATTATTTTATTTATTCTGGCCAGTCTTTTAGGCCACTCTCACCTCTCAAACAGCAGGGTCAAGCAACCAATACTGCTTGGAAACGTAGAGTGCAAAAGGTCTTTAAAGGGTTTACTTCTCTTCATAATTTTTTCACCAGCAGTTGTTTAGAGAAGAAAAGAAGCAAAATTCCATTGGGCAGTGTGTGGAGAGGAAAGGTTGTGGGGTGGGTAGAAGAAGAAAAGAAAGCTAGGTTTAACCATTTTTGCAGCCAAACAGGTAGCAAAGTTAGAAGAGAATGTGTGTACAACTTGGAAGACAAATCTCTCTGGGAAGATCACTAGAGCCCAGATGAATGCTGCTGACAGGTATCAGAGTGCTCTGATAAGATCCCATTATTCAGACTCATAACTTTGAGTGGAGGAAGATACCCGGAACTGAAAAGTAGAGAAATAGAGATGGTAATATTCAGTTTGTCAGCTGAGTTGGTGATAGGGAGGTGTATCTCACAGTGATTATAGGATTAGAAGGTTTGCCAATACTGTTAGGAGAATGGGATTTATGGAATGACACCAGTGTTAAAGGTTTGAGTGTTCTGAATGCAGGATTTCATTATTTCCTTGGTGCCTATCAAGTCTAATGTGTGGTAAAATGGAGTTGCTATTATTTAAACTTGAAATAATTTCCAGGCTTCTCAGCATCAGGAGAACTATTCCATTTTGCATCATCTGTTTCTTCATTACTCAGTGATAATTTGTATTTGCCCAGGAGGATTTTCAAGAGATGAATAACACTCTCACCGAGAATTGTGAACATTGAAATTTACGCTAATTCTGTATATTGGCTGTTGTATGAAATTTAAATTATGCCTATTGCAAGCTTCTACACTATTCTCTATCAGACAATGCACTTCTACATAGTGGGTTTCTTCCTGAGATGATTATCTGCATTATGAGTACATTTTATTTTATCAGCAGAACAGGAGCATCAGAGGTGATTGAAGTAAATGATACGTGTTTATAAAAGTAACAACAATTGGATGTTGTTTTTCAGTCATTTCCATACATTGTTTGTACATTCTTACCAGAGTTAATACAGCTTTTGTCTGTATAAAGAGAATAAGTACACTGAGACAAGATGTGAATGGAAGCATAACACAGTAGTATTTAACTTTGGGAGTTTTAAAATGATAATGATGATTATATAGATCTTCCCATGGCACTTCAGCTCTCAGAACATCAAGTGACTGCCAGCACTGCAGTGAAATTCATTGTCTGCAGATGCTCAATTCATCAGTGACATCCCATCCTCCATGCTTCACTGACACTTCTTCTCTATTTGGGCAAATTTCACTCACCCTTGAATCTAAGTTTGTCATTTCTTACCTTATCACAAGAGATTGTGTAGGTCTGAGGTTTTAAGTGAAAAGTGTTCAAAACACCCCAGGTGCTGTGCCCAGTTCTGGAAGGGCATTGAGGGGCTGGAGCATGTCCAGGGATAGGAACAGAAGGGTCTGGAGTGTAAATCCTGTGAGGAGAGGCTGAGGAATCTGGGGGGGCTCAGCCTGGAGAAAAGGAGGATCAGGGGGGACTTTCTTGTTCTCCACAACTCCCTGACAGGAGGCTGCAGTGAGATGGGGGTCAAGCTCTGCTGCCCAAGAGAAACAGGCAGGATGAGAGGCAATGGTGTTAAGCAGTGCAAAGGGAGGGTTAGATTGGACATCACGAAGCATTTCCTGATGGAAATGGCTGTCAGGTATTGGAATGGGATGCCCAGGAAGATGATGATCTTGGAGGTCTTTTCCAATCTTAATTACTCAATGATTATCTGATCATGTAATAAAATACCTGTCTCACTTCTGATCTCTGCACAGAACCCCCAGGATTTGATCCAGTAGGGATTTCTGGGATGTAAAGATAAAACATTATCTGATATGAGCAGTGGGATGAGAACAGCTGTCTAAGACTGTTTTCTAGGCCCCTGACATCTCTTGAGGTAAAGAGAATCCTGCGCTATTTGTGTATAATAAATTTACAGCCACTTCATCCCAGTTGATGGGAACATGACAGCAACAAAAATATGTGTGAAATAACTGTGTCAGAGTTTGTGGAACATGCACATGAAAGAAAACAGGGATAAATGGGACTGTAAGTTTTATATAGGATAGGAATTTTATTTCTCTTTATGCCTGCTTTTTTCAAATAGCAGGTAAAGCTTGAGACTGAATAAAAATAATAATAATTTAAAGCATCCTATTGTTGGCAATATGTTGTTTGTACATCGGCTCAAACTAAGCTGCTAAATTGGGACTCAAGTACAGCCATGTGAGCACTTCATTTTTCATGTGTAATTTGCCATTTCCTTTGTATTTCAGCTATCTTAGCTACAGAAGCACAGAAGAATCTTATTTGGGATGGAACAGTCTTACAGACTGGCTGTATTACCACACTGCCGCTGTTTAAGGAGCATGATTCTGCCTTTCAACATGAAATTGCTCCAAATCTTATTTTGTAGTAGCATGAAATATGATTGGGTGAAGAAAGTAATTTGATAACATGTTTTCTCAACATTCTCCCTTAGTGTTTGCTGTTCTTATTCCCTCATGTCCTACAGTGTGTTATTACCATTGATAATGTGAGATGCAGCCTCCATTTCTCTAAAGCAGCTTGGAAAAAACACGAATAATTGGTGTCGAAAGACGGGAAAACTGGGATAAAGTTCTGCAAAGACTAACGGTGATTTTTTTTTTTGTTTGAGCAGGTGTTCCCATCCCCACCCTGGTGTGGTACAAGGACTCAGTTGCCCTGAGCAGGCTGGAGAACCCCCGGTACAAGGTGCTGCTGAGCGGGGGGCTGCGCATCCACGCGCTGCGCCCGCAGGACGCCGGCATCTTCCAGTGCTTTGCCAGCAACCAGGCTGGGGAGATCCACACCCACACCTACCTGGATGTCACCAGTGAGTCAGGAGGGGTGCCATGGGGTGCAGGAGGTGACACCCCTATAGGTGACCCCACACTCATCACGTTTCTCCTGCTTTAGTTCAACCCACACAACTCTGATTGCTTGGGTGGCTGCCCCAGCCGTAAGGAACCCCAAAGTGCCCCTGTGGCCTCAGCACAATCTGCTGAACAGGAGAGCTTGGCTTGAGGTGAACTCCCCTATTTCAAAGAGATCGTAGTGAAAAGAAAAAAAATTAATTGGGAAATACTTTTATCTTTCCTTTATTTTCACTCTAATGTAATTCCGTTCTGAACTTGAGTTACTGCTTCATGATTGTGCATGCTATCATTTTATTTGTCTTTGTCTGCAACTGCATTTGGTCAGGGAAAAGAAAGAAAGTTCAAGTTAAATGTCTTTTTTGGCCAAGAAGTCAGATGAAATGGTTTTGTTAATGAAGTGCATGCTTCTCTATGGAAGAATTACAAATCCTAGAAGTCTCTTTTAACAGTGATTATTAACAGTCATTTCTGTAATATTAAACTTCCCTTCAGGAAGCTGATTTTTAGCCCAAGAGCACTTTGCACATACTGACCAGAATTCCTGCTGGCCTCAGAAAATAAATCAGTCCCAGTTCAATATAGATCTAGGAAACTGCAGGAAAAAAGCTGCAATAAAATGCAACTGGGGGAAAATAAGAGAGAAAGAAACTTAGAAAATGTCTTGGATAAGGCTCAGGTTCTAAATTCTTTTGGCTGACATTTAAGTTTCAAAGTTAATGCCTTTCTCAAGTTGCTTTTCATCTTAAAGAACTCTGTTATGAAGATGAAGGAAAATAGTTTTGTTTATCTAGATTTCTTAACTTCCCCCCAAACACTCATTTTGAGCTTTATCTTCCTTTTTCTTTAACCTATCTTACTTGTACAGGTACAAGCACTGATAGGTTTTTATTTTCTGTGTAGGTAA
Organism: Sialia sialis; assembly: GCA_009812075.1. Lineage (NCBI taxonomy): Eukaryota > Metazoa > Chordata > Aves > Passeriformes > Turdidae > Sialia > Sialia sialis. The sequence goes on along the minus strand of VRYO01002014.1, from coordinate 3,766,980 downwards.
TAAACAGGATTAGGCAATTCCTGGGAGATGAATAAGAAAAGGTTACAGTCACTGCTGAAAGGTTTTCACGTCTTATTGTCATGTCCTTCTCCATGATCAGCTCTATAAAAGTGGATGTAAAGTAGTCCACAGTAATAGTTAAAGGATCTTTCTGAGAGGTGAGCTATTGAGTTTGAATTTTTTATTCCAGACATCAAGCCAGCCTTTATCCAGCCCCCAGAGGACACCACAGTCACCGAGGGGATGACTGCAGTGCTGACCTGCGACGTTTCAGGGGCTCCACGACCTGCCATCTCCTGGAAGAAAGGTAACCAGTTATGAATGTGTAAAAGAGCTGTAATCCACATTTCCCTGCCCATTCCTGTTATTGAGATCCTGTAGATCCACTCAGTGCCTCTTTCCCCCTTCCCCTGCCCCATGAGCAGTGTGCTCACGGTGGGGCCACCACGAACCTGGGTGGGATGAAATATTTTGGAAGAGCTGGAATTGCTCTGAATCCCTGAGCCCACCTGACACTAACCATGCTGTGTGTTTCAGGAGAGCAGATCTTAGCCAGTGGCTCGGTGCAGATTCCTCGCTTCGTTCTGCTCGAGTCTGGAGGGCTCCAGATAACGCCCGTGTTCCTGCAGGATGCTGGCAATTACACTTGCTGTGCAGCCAACTCTGAAGGAGCTCTGAATGCTTTTGTGATGCTGACAGTGTGGAGTAAGGATAATGCTTTGTTTAAAGTCTAACTTTAATCAAGTATTAATCAGTTTTTGTTGTACGCTCAGGAAATTTTCATAAGTAATTATGCTTTTCTCATTAATAGAGTTACTTGTATGATTTAATAGGAATAATGTGTCTATTTTAGGAAGCCTATCACAAATACCCCTTTTGTTTGGAGAATTATGCATATAAATCTCTATTTTGTGAAAGGAAGTGTATTTAAATAGAGCTTCAATCACAATTACAGTTTTACTCAGGTTTTACTTTGGCGTCTCACATTGCAACTCCGAGTCTTTCACTTACAGATTTGGCTGTTTGCAGGTGGTTTCTGCCTCCAGGAGTCTGCAGGCAGCACAGACCTGTCTGTGCTGGTACTGAGGCTGTGGCCACAGTCACAACAGATAGGATTTTCCTCACACTTTTGTATTCTTTGTGGCTCTGGGTGCTGTTGGAAGCCAAATCGAAGTGCAGCAGATTTTAGCTAATCCCTCACGCTACAGACTGGTGTGGGACAGGGCATCCCATGAAATGGTTTTGTCATTCACCATTTTCCCTTGATCTCTACATTTTTTATTTCTTCTGTTAGGGAAGTGAGTGATCCAAGAGGTTCACCTGTGTTACTCCTAAGTGAGTTCAACTGAAGTGTAACATGGTTTTTACTACTCAAGGTACAATATAATGATCCCTGAGCAGGGACTGAGAGCAACTAAAAATAATGAAGATGATGAGGATTAATACAGAAATGTTGTGGCCTCTCTCCTCTCCAACATTTGATTTTGCTGCTGATGTGTGTTGCATAATTGGCATTTATTAATCCCCAAACTCTGCAAGCTAAATCAGCCCCATTTTTCCTTTTGAACTTGGGAATACCTGAAAACATTTCTGGCAGAAAATGTAATGCATTTGTGTCATGTGGCCATTTTGTTTATGTCTTATGAACAACATATACTTGGTGGAAATATCAGGATGGTGTAAATTGAATGATATCCAGGTGCATGGATCAAGTAAAGGAGATCCTTTCTATTAATTCTCAAAGCTGTTGTTCTTAAAGGTGTTGAAATAATTCCTGTGCATTGTACTGCATGAGGGGAAAAATAATGAATATAACCTGATGTTTGTGTAGCAACATTATAAAGCCAGAAGTCTTACATAGGTACACCAGGAGTAATGCTAAAAATTGCGTGGTATTTAGAGTCAGCTTTTGATTTTGCTGATGGTCCCTTCTGGTGCATGTACGAGATATCACAGTAGAAGCTGATCATCTCTGTAGGGATTTGGGACTTATTAACATTATCCACATATTTTCTGTGCTCATCCTGGTTGTCTCCCTGCCTCAGCTGATGCTCTCTGCTGCTGCTCCTGTGTGTGACACATAATGGGGATCTTTCACACCAGATCTGGTTGCTGTAGTTACAGCAATTATTGTGTTCTGAGCCTCCAGGAGGGGCTTGAGTAAGGATGTTCTGAAACATTTGAGTAAACAACATATCTTTTTTATATGGAAGATTTTTCTTCCAGGACCTCTTATACCGTCCTGGAGTTGAAGAAGTTGTAGGCTGCTGTTTAAGTTTACCTCTTGCTCAGTATTTTTCAAGTGCGTTTTTCTTTGTACAGAATTTCCTTTTTCTCGTTTGGTTTTTTTGCCGCTCCAAACAGCGTTCCTCATTTCCTGACTCAGTGTCTGCTTCCACACACTCGTTAAGAGTTTAGGGAGCTGCCCAAGCCAAAAGAGAGTTCAGAGAGCTTTACCATTCTTCTCATCTGGGCTTAACTGGTGCATGTCCTCAGCCACAGCTGTCCCCTGTGTCACAGTGTCTGTGCAGGGAGGGGAGCTGCACAGCACAGCCTTGAAGAGCAGTGTCCTGCCTGCTCTGGGTGACAAAGGGGTGGCTGCTCTCTGGGTGAATGGCCACGGCAAGAGGCTCTAATTTCACCTTGTGTCCTTTCAGATCGCACTGCCATCGTCACCCCTCCCGAGGACAGCACGGTGATCAAAGGAACCACGGCCACCCTGCGCTGCCAGGCCACCCACGACCCCAGAATTTCAATCAGGTTCGTGGTGTCACTTCTCGTTTGTGTGCGTTATCCCAGCTTAATTTTATAAGCTGTATGAGTAACATTAGGTGAAAAGTTTCGGGACCCCAGATTTTCACACCAAACCCCTGATTACTGCATTATAAGGTTGTACACTGTATCATTAATCATATAAATCCCATCTTCCATTTCAGCCTTATGTATTATTTACAATGAGCTATGTTCCACTTCATGACTTCAATATAGCCTTCCATGATTTTACTGTCAAGGTTAATACACTATCAATAAAACCAACTTGTCAGAGGCTGATACTTAATGAGAGTAAAAGCCAAAGAGAAGGAATAGGATTTCAGAAGTGTTTACTCTGGGGTGCATAAAAGCCACAGCAGAGATGCCCATGTTTTTGGAAACAACTCAATAACTTGCACTTATAGTCTGTTCTAACTGTGTAAAGAAAACCAGAACTTGTCTGGGCTATTAAAATTTGAATTAGAGCATTTAGAGGAAGCTCAAAACTTGAAAATAAATTTGCCATGAAAATTAATGTAGTCTGAAAGCAACATAAATGAAATAAAATGCAAGGAAGAGCTTGGAGAGTGCTTGAAGGGTGACCTGCAGAAAGAACTTCGTAAAGAGAAACATGGATATAAAAATTTCAGTGAGAGGTGGGAAATTGTGAGTCTGTGGGCTCTCCCCACCTCTGTGACATGTTAGGAGGTGTGCTTTTGAAATGTGAGTCCAGCAAACCTTCAACAAGTTTCTGATCTGGGCACTCCAATGTTACAGAGCCTTGGCAGAGCGGGGCCAACACCCTCCATTAACTGCAGAGTTAATGTTCTGGCGGGGGTGAACTTAAGAACTTGGACATTTATGAGTACTCCATCTCTTCCTTGTAAAACACATAATATCTCAGATGGAATTACATTTTTCATTTTGATCACTTGATCTAAAACTTAAATTCGTAAAAGGCACTGCTCTTGAGAGTAGCTGCAGGGACCTGTCATTTTTAACACGTGATGACAGGAGCCGATCCCTTCCAGCAGAATTAAAATAAATCTCTTCTGCTGTTCCTAGGAGTAATCAATAACTGAAACACTGTAATACTCAGGTACCTGTGGAAGAAGGACAGTGCTGTAATAAATCCATCCAGCAGCTCCAGGATCACGGTGGAGGAGGATGGGACCCTGCTGATCAGCCAGACGTGGTCGGGGGACATCGGGGACTACAGCTGTGAGGTCATTTCATCCGGGGGAAACGACTCCAGGACAGCTCGCCTGGAAGTGATGTGAGTGCTCCAACTTCAGCATCCCCTGCACTGCCTTTCACACACCCTCAGGGGTGCTGCTAGTATTTAATTCTAGGTGTTATGGAGAGTCAGAGGCTCTGGTTTGGTTTTTTTTTAAGGGAAATTAAGGCTGGTTCATTGCTAGTGAAATTGCTTTGAAATGTTCTGAGCCTGCTTTGAGCAGGAGTTTGGACCAGAGACCTCCTAAGGTCCCTTTAAACCTGAGTCTTTCTGTCACCCTGTGTTGTAGGGCTTTCCCATAAAGCCCAGGTGCTGTGCTGTGATGCCAAGATTTGAAAACAAGAAAACGTTTTCCTCCTTTTAGTACTTTTTCTCTGTTAAACATTTATCAGAATAGCTGGTCCCTGGATGGGCATTGCTTACTCTTGCATTCTCTTTATACATCATTTTTCAGGAAAAGAAGTATTTTTATGTATGACTTTCTTTATTCCTATGGATCTTTAAAAATAAAAACAAGAAAATGTTTAAAGTGCCATTCAGTTCTGGAAAAGGATTATAAAAATGTCATTACATGGTTCCATATTTTCTATTTCTGTCATTCCACTGAGGTGAAGTGCACTTCCATTTTATTTTTATCACTAAAAGCAACAGCTGTGGGTTTGGTACATGTGTGGAGCAGATCAAATGGAAAAAAAAAGAAGGTAATGTTTTATGTAGAGTTATTTATTTATTTACTCGAGTAGCGCCGCATGCTTTAATTTAACTAAAATTTCATCTGTTTCTGCTGGTCATGCCTGGTGTCTCTGAGAAGATGGCAGTTGTGTGGTTGGCAGTGCAATGAGTTCACCTCTGAGATTCGCTGTGCAGAGGGCTGTTTGATACAGCATCACTCTGACAGTGCCAAGGCTCCATCAGATGCCCATTTTCTGAGAGCGGTCATACATTCTTTTTCTAATTAAGCACTCCTCAGCTCTCCTCCCGGAGTGCATTTTACTGCTGGTTGGAATCCAAGAGCAGAAGACAATTCTGAATATATTGCTGCTACACAACCATGCTCACTGTTCTCCGAGGCAGTTTTTGAATGGAGGGCAGAAAATCACAGAGCAAAGACTGAAAAGAATGCTAAAGCTTGGACTTTGAAACAAAGCTATAAATATGTGCTAAACACTTCAGCAGCAGGGTGGTTTCCTAATGCTGAATAGCAAAAGCTGCCCTGTGCAGCCCAGTACAGAGCAGGGAATTGGATTTTCTTGCAGGTCCCCGTTGACCATTGAGGAGCCATGGTCCATAAAATCTGGGCTGGAAGTTGGTTGGGAGAGGCTCATCCTGTGTGCACTGCTGAGGTGCCCCAGCTGTGTTGGCTGTCTCTCCATGCACTCTTAATCCTGCATCTCTACTTCTTTTGGTGTTCTGTTGCTGATCGTCCATCTCCTTGTTTTTCCTGGAGGAATTAAAGGAATCTATCAGACCCACTCTTTCAGAGGAGTCAAGTAACTGATAAGTCACTCAATAATACCTTGAATGGTGACATTTCATTTCAAAGCAGGACTGCAGGTAGTGCAATCCTGCCAGAGAACATTGCATTTCCTTGCAGCTTTCATCATTATCGTTTGGCTCAGCAGCACACATCTGCGAGGAAGAGAGACACACGATACAACAGGAGTGAAATGAAGAAGAAAATATGTGGAAAGGAAACGTCTGAAGCGAAGCTTAAATTAAATTCCAGCTTGTATAGGAATGACAGATCTATAACATTCCCTGTTCTCCTGGATAATTCCCTCGTGCAGAGCGTTAACAAACAGGGCACGCACGTTGCCATCGATGAGCACTCACACTTCAGTGCCTTGAGGAGCACTGATGTCACACAAATGTTCAAAGGAGGCCTCTCAACCAGTTACACACTGGAGTCACCAATGGATGACACTGTGTCCCACACAGCCTTGCCTAACGACTCCAAATCTCTCCCCACCTTCTTCCCCCCCAGGAACCAGCATGTTCCTCCAACACCTCTGTGCCCATCAAGAGGAATTTCCAAAGGCACAAATAAGTTCGTTACTGATTTCTGTTCAAACTGATTCAATTGAAAGTTGTCGACCTTCAGGCTATTTAATCTCTGAGTGGTCCAGTTTTCAAATCTCTGAGAAGAGGGAAAGAAAACTCTCTCTTCCTTTGCCCCCACTTGTTGGAAGTCAGCCTTGAGGAGAAAGGTGGTGTTCCTTGCTGGAAGAACCTGCTCTGATAGCACAGCACAGATACATTGGTGCTGCAGGCAGGATGGATCATCTTCCTCAGCATGAAAGAAGAAATAAAATATTTGCAAAGGAAAGCCAGAAAACTAATGAAGAACTTGCTAAAGTGCAGCCAAAGGTTACCTTGCTCATCAATTTTGCACTGATGGTACTTGGGCACAGAAACTAATTGCTAGTCAAGATACTCTATTCATTCATTTGTCTTCCCTCTAAATGTGTTTATTCTCCATGTACATCACTTGATTTGATTTGCATGAGGTAAAACATTTGCGAGTGATGTTTCTATTCAGCAAGAGATAGATTTTAATTTTACACTGACTTTGTTTTTCCCCTAGCAGAGTTTCTCAACTGCACATCAGAAACATTTGGTGATGAGCCCCCCGCTTCTCTTGCATCCCTGCAAGTCATAGGGTTTGATCCTGAAAGTAATTGCATGTTATGAAACATCCCAGTTTCATTTAGCTTGCTTTTATAGTCCTGTAAACACCACCCTGAAATGCATACAGAGGAAAATGGTTTGTTCTTAAAGCTACATAAGCTGAGTTATCACCATGTATCACTCACCTGATGGGAAACTGTGCTGACTCCAGCTCAGAGTATCCTGAGGATTCTGAGGATGTATAAAATATGCAGAATTACCACTATCTGTGCCTGATGACACCCACGGCTCGGTATCAGCCCATGCTAGAGAATCTCTTTGTTGTATGAATGTGACTGCAAAGTATGGTAATGCTGCATTGTTGGAAAATCAAAGCCCTGTACAAGCCTCTGTTATGTCACAACATATAGTAAAGTCTTTTAGGCTCTTTTCCTATGCAAAAATATGGGAAGGACAATGTAATACAAAAATAGGCAATTTATTCCTGGCAGCAAGTTCATCTTCTTTCAGTTCCCTTTCATCAGAGAAAGAGCTATTATTGTTCTGTCTTCTTCAAAAGCAGGAGAGGGGAGCTAACCACTTATCATAAACCCCAGTGGGTTGCCAGGAATGCACACTACTGCCTTTGTCAGCCATCTATCCATGAATTTGGATAGGCTTTTTACTGGAGTATTTATAATTGCTACTTCTTCCAATTTCTTCCCAATATATCCCATAAGAAGAATTACTGCTAAAATTAAAACTGGAATGACCAGTGCAGGGTAAGAGATAAAAATGACATCCCATTACAAATGTAACTTGATACAGATCCCTCATCCCTTGGATCCAATAGCCCATCTCTTCTCCTTTCTCCTGGGAGAGAAAGCAGGAGGAATGTCAAACTTGAAAACATATTATTCCTCCCTCACTGAAAAGAAGGCTTCTATTTATTTTTCCAAGCTCTCTATTGAGATGTCATCCAAGAATCAAGGTTCACTGCTGAGTCTGAGTGCACTTGATACTCAAAGGAGAAATATCTCCCAGAAATGCATTCCATTGTGTGTTTGTCAGTGAAGGTATAGCAGGAACATGGGTGTTTTCAGCAAAAGGAAGGCAAAACATTCCAACCCCTTTCCCAAGTCATCTCCAGATCTGAGCACACTGAAATGGGAAATAAATCTGTGCACTGGGGAACTCAGCAACCCTTTAATTCCAAAAATTCCCCTTGTTACAGACCTGTGAGAGACAAAGAGCCTCAAAACTGGGGGCTGCCTCACACGAACTCTCCCTTCCTTTATAAATTGGAGAGGATTCTTCCGCAAGAGAAGCTGTGAAGTCCTGAGCAACAGCTGCCACGACTGTTAATTAAAACCATGATGAACTTTGAGGAGTGCTGCATCCCCTCCCTGCCTCAGCCCTGTGCTCTTATCAGCCCTGGCAGATGAACCTGCTCCTGCTCCTGAGCAGCCCTTTCCTGCTGGACCTGAGCAGGGAATCCTTCAGGAAACAGGAGCAGGGCTTTTCAAAAAGTGACAAGGAAACTTGTTTAATCTCCTGTGCCTTTTTAGTAATCCCCTCTTCAGTCACAGTCTCTCTAATTACCTGCTGCTGGACCATTTTTCTCAGAAGTCTCTCCAAACTGTGTCTGGTTTATTTTTCTCAGCAAATTCTCTGCTTTTAGCTAATTTTATAAAACACTCTATGTGTTTGCTGAGTGAATTTTTCAGCTGCCCTCTGGCAGTGATGAGCTGGCTCAAAACATTAGGGTTTCTGTTTTGAGCATGTATCATGTGCAACTGGCTAATATTTCTCTCCCAGATTGTCACAATGACTTCATGTTCTTTTCTTGCAAATGCACTATTTTAACTGCTTTGTCAGAGTTCCCTCAGGTCACCTTGGTGGCAATGCCATTAACCCTGGGCTTATCTATCAATTACAGATTTTAAAGTGTCCGTGCACATATTTTCCTATCACATAAAATAAGTTATGGAAAACTTGCCTCCATGCAACTCTTCAGTATTAGAAAAATGAGGTTTTAAGATACTCTATATTGAAAAATTTCCATATATTTCCTGTTGGGATATAATGATGGAATTACAGTTTGTGTGTCTGGTTAGGGTCTGTTCAGTGCTCTGGGTGTAATTCCTCTAAACCTCATCCACTTTCTTGGTGCTGACCACTTCTAGGCTGAGGTCCTCCTCACCCTGAGAAAGGGTTGAAATTAGAATTCTCTGCAATAACTTCTTGGATGTTAGAAGCAAGGAAAAATAATCCTCTTAAAGGAAAAATAGAAGCAACAATCTCTTTGGGGAATGTGAATATTCATGATGGTGGTGCAGGTCTCATTTATCATCCCTTCCACAGGGTATGTGGCAGCAAATGAGAAGGAGACAAAGTGTAAGCACATGCTAAAGTAGAAATTACTACTTATTAATCTCTTCTTTTGCATACTATAATCAGAGAGGTACCCTCCTGTGCTGAAATGTCTGTGTAGCTTTAAATATTTATTTCTGTCCAGGTGTGCTTCTTAGGCACTTGTTCTATCTGCCTCGAGGGGTTTGAGTCTGTGAGCACCATCTGTTGCTGTTGAGCATGGACACGTTTGGGTAAAGACAAACCCAATATTTGTGATATTTGTGATATTTGTGGACGGGGTGTCCTAGATGGAGGCAGCAGCTCATGCTACTCCATCTCTGTCAGAACAGAAAGTGCCCATTTCCCTCGTGCTGCTGCTGATTGTCCTTGTCAATCTGAGAGAATAATCTACTAAACCCACATCCTATGCAAACAAAAGCCCGGGTTTTAACTCAGTGTGTGCATTTAAAGAACAGGGAAAAGAGGATGTCCTCTTCAAAAGTTTTTGAATCTTGTCCACTTGGAAAAAGAGACCAAGCTTTAAATCTTTCTTGATTGTCTAGTCTCTGTCTTCAAGTGGGCTGTAATTGAGCCCTCCTAATGTATAGGACATCAAGAATAGTAAATATACACCTTGAGAATATCCGTAATATATACCAGGTATTATACACCATAATGCATACCATAATATATACTCATTTGCTGCCCAAAAAAGCAGATACATGGGGCTAATCTGCTCTGAGCTCCCCCTCAGCCATTCTTCCCACACTGTTTCTGTGGCCATCATCTTCCAGGGGGAGCTGGAGCCCCTCTCTGAGCTCTTCCCCACAGGGACTGGTGATAAATGAAGTGGGGACTGGGACTTCTGTGAGCCATGTAGCAACAAGACGTTTCACTCTTCCCTTCAGTAATTACATTTGCCAGCTTAATCACAAAAACTTTTCCAACCAGCTTGCCTAGGACATAATGATAAATTGTGGTGGAGGTTTAATGTTTATTATAATTTAATGTTTCATTCAAAATTAAGCAGCACACTCCTGTAGTCCCTGGGTAAATGGCCATATCTTACACCCCCACACTTTCCAGTGACAGCCACACTCTGTCTCCCAGGTCAGCTGCCCTCTTGCTTTATTTCCAAGTCCTCTTCTTCCCTAAACTTGTTTATCTGAATTTTCACAGTGCTGTGCTCAAAATGCGCTCCCTTTGGGCCAACACATGCTGCTTGCTGTGCCTGATGTTTGTTGTAGCCCCAAAGTGGCCACGTCTGAGCTGTCAGTGCACGGCCAGATAGGAGTGAGAACAGTCAAGTTGAACTCCTCACCATCAAGGCATCTCAAGCAAGGGATTTAATGAAGTTGAGATCTGAATCACACCCTGAGGTGTCATTCCATGTTTACTACAGAAAGAGCCTGGGGTCACCGTGCTGCTAATTTGGTTCTGCGTTTAAAGTCAAATGAGATGAGACAAGGCTTTGAGTCTCAGGTTTAGCCTTAGGAAATATCAACCCCTCTTGCCTGGAGAGAGGTGGGCAGGGAAGTGCCTTCTGCTTCTAGTGCCTCATTAGCTGTGTGTTTTTCTTGCCACACTTTGGCTCTTCCAACAATTTTTTTTTTTTTTTTGAGGTGCTAACTCCACAGTGTATATCCATCAGAAATACGTAAACAAAAGCATTTGAGGCTCTAACAGAAAAATAATAAAACTATTGTCTGGCTCTCCATATGTTCCCCAATCTTCCAGTAGAAACAGAAATCCAGGACATATTTATTGTTCTGGCTTGGAGCCAGAGCCTGTATTTACTTTTGTGAGTGGCTGAGGAGTTGTGGTTTTTAAATAACTCCGAGCCTTCAGTGACAAAATGTGTCACAAGCAGGAATTAGTGGGTTTTTAATTTCAGCATGGGAATGCCCTCATGGCTTTCTGCTCTGCCCTGAGCTGTGCAAGGGTCACCCTCAGCCTTCCTGGGGAGGAGGGCACATTGAATGGGTAAAAACTGTCCCTCCTTGCATTTCCTTCACTCCAAAATCCTTGTTCTCCTCAGGAACCAGGATGATAAGGAGCAAAAATCGCGCTTAAATGTAATGCTGAAGGGCTTTTATCTCTTAAAACACATCAGCATTTAAGAGTTGCAGCAGAATTTAGTGTTCTCACTTCACCATGCAGCTCCCACTTTCAGCCAATGGAATTATTTTCTACAAATTTCCTTTATGTGTAGAAATTACACGTTTTAATTGAGCTGCTGTTTTATTTTTGTTTTTGAAATGTTTTATGTTGTATTTCCATGGGGTTTCTGCAGGCAGTTTCACTACATTTTCTGGTTGGGTGCTTCCAAAAAAATTCTTATTATAGGGAGGAAGGATTCTACCCATGACAGGATAAGCCTGAATCCATGAGTAAATCAAGCTGTTCTGTAGCCTAAGAATACATATGGTAATTTTGATTAGTCGCTCTGTGCAGATAGTGTCAATGTCTTCTGCTTCCTTGAGTATGAAAAATTCCATGTTAAATCATATCTCCCATGTGTTTTACTGTTTATACGTATCACTGCTGTCACATTGTAGGACATCATTGTAAGAAGGGACAGAAAGTGAGAGAGGAAATTTATTGACCAACTTGCTCAATCAAAAACAGGATGAAGATTGGCGTTTTTCCACATTTAACGACATGTCCATTAGTTGTTCTAAGCATCAGCCTTGGGACTTTCAGCGTAATTTCTTTTTCCCCCCAAACAGAATAAAATTGTGAAGAATTCCAAGATGCCTTTCATTTATTTAATTGTACAATAGCTGCCGGTGGTTTTCTATCCATCATCACATGGGGCTGACGTCGCCAGCCTGTAAGACCGGAGCTGAGTGAAATGTAGATGAATTTTTCTGTGCTGGCTTATATTTTTTTTCCCCCTTTTGCTCCACAGTGAGCTGCCTCACTCCCCTCAGAACCTCGTGGCCACCCTGAACTCCTCCTACAGCCGCAGTGTGATGCTCTCCTGGGTGCGCCCCTTCGACGGCAACAGCCCCGTGCTCTACTACGTGGTGGAGCTCTCTGAGAACAGTAAGTCAAATCCTTCTCAGCCTCATGGTGTGTGGGAAATTGTCTGAGGCCTAGGAAAATCCAGCCAGGATTTTTCCCAGGCTGGACAAGCCTTGCTCTCTGGCTCCTCAAGGACGAGGAACCCAAAACAAAGATTACGTACGTGATGCTGGTCACAGAGAGTGTTTCTAATTTGCCCAATGAACTTTCTCTAAATTGTTTTGCACGATGTGTACTATTTAAATCCATGATTTCCTTGAATAAATGCTCTTTCTTGCTCTTGTAAGAGAGTGCCATGTTACTGTGACCATCACTGCTCTGGGACCACATACAAAACAATGGTATTCTCAATTCTTCCTTCAGACTCACCTCTCCCCAGAGCTGCTCACAAAATGCTGCTGCAGTTTGCTAAACCCCTGCACAGAGGGGTTTTACACTCAGTTGTTAGCACACTGAGAGAGTGGAATGACAAAAAAAGCTGAGATGGAGGGATTATTTTACAGGAAAGTCTGAGTTCCATCTCTAGTGTTGCCAGCCAGACTTGAGGCATGACAGCTCATTCCTCAGTAAAGCAGCAATGGCCAGTTTGTTCCTTCTCATGGCCTTTTGTCCAGTTTCATGGATTTCTTGATGTGTTCAAAGCCCCAGTTTCACCTAGAAGATGCAGAGGGTGATAACTCACGGAGCTGATGGTCTGTCAAAGGAACAAACTTGGATGTCAAGAGGAACAACTGTCTTGCCTCTCTGTGGACTCATCTATTTTCTCTGCTTTCTCTAGATTATAATTTTACACCCTTCCTTGATGTAGGTGGTTGAGGATGCTGAAGTGCAATACAAATATCTGACTTCCTGGGTTACAAACCTGGGCATTGGGAATTGCCACTTCCCAGATTTATCATGCTGTGCACCAGGTCCTCCGTGGCTCTCAGTCTGCAAGGTTATTCAGGGACATTGCTAATGCCTCTTTAGCAGTTGATGGAAAGATGAGGTTATATAGAAATCGGTCACCTTGGCAATACTTTCTAATCTCTATCACCCTAGGAGCTGGAAATCCAAGCTGAACAATTGATTCCTGATGAAAAAATTAAGAGCATCACTTTTTGTGACATGTGGAAATTAGTCACTGCATAACTGAATGTGAAGCAGTTCTGATTTCTGATTATCTGAGAGCAGCAGTTTGTTTTGCCACACGGAGAGCTTGAGGGGGAACTTGAACTTCAGATCACATACAAGCCTTTTGCTTTGTAGGCTGGAGTGCGTAACTTCTCAGATGTGGAGGTCCCAGAACTGGTGATCTTGACAACTCTTAAGAAAAGTGCAGGTTTCTAATCCTAGCAGCAATCCAAAGTCATGTCCAGGACTGCTGTCCTTAAAATAGCTCTTTTCAAGCAAAGACTCCTGATCTTTTTGTAACAAATGAGCAAGAAAATCCACAATCCTGCACTCATACTCCTCCTCTACCTTTTTATCACCACCTGCCTTTTATTTTCATTCTTCTCTCCTTGCCTCCCACAACTACAGGCCTGTTTTTCCTCTTTTCCTTCCCCGGTCTTTTGCCCAAGGATATTCCCTTCTGCTCCTGGTTTCCCAGTTGCTTTATTGATGACAAATTAGTAAAGTCCCAGTCTGGAAACATGATGCAAAGGTTCCTAGAGCTGTATTTACAAAGAGACAGCATAGATGTGGCAGAACATGTGCACTTGGGTTGTGCAATGGGCTGCATTGACTGGGACGAGTCCCTAAAAGAAGAGGCAGCTCATTCAGTGCCAGGAGAATCATGGAATTGTTTCAATTGGAAAGGACCTCAATGATCATCTCATTCCATCATCTTTCTTGTGTCATGGAGGAATCTGGAAGGTCTTCAAGTCCTTTCTACCAAGGATGCTTTGCAGTTGTATAGGAATGGGGTAGATGTGCCATAATTTTAGAATTAATTCACTGAAATTGGTCGAAGGCTCAGCCAAAATCAACAGTAGTTCTTTGGAAAGCATGCACACAATCCCTGAGAACAGCACAGGGTCCTGTGAACCACTGCTCACTCTGTAATAGATCAAATAATTTTGGCTGATGTCACTGCAATCTGCCACTGAGAGGGTCTCGTTGTCCCAAAGCACAGGTCTGTGTCCTGCCACAGCTCCAAGCTGCAAAAGCCAAACACAGACAGGTTTGGTGTGAACAGAGCAGCTTAACTCCCACATACATCCCAGGTCTTGCTGTCCTTTAAATTTGTGTCTTTATTTAGTTTTCTGTCATGTGCAACGTGCATATGATTGCCCACAGAAGTAGAACAGGGAAGAATCTGAGCCCTTGATATTCCACTGTTGCTGTGCTCTCTTGTTCCACATACACAGAATACTAAAGCAATGTCAGCAGTGACTTTGGTTTGGAGCTCTGACTGTAATTCTGCACACTGTCACTGGCTTGTTTTGCTTTCTATTTTCCTGAAGTGTTTGTTTTTCAGGGTTATTTTGATCTCAGTGGTGTGTGGTTAATATTTAGCTTCTCCAGACCTCCTGCTCCTCTGGAAACAATCACCTTCCCTTTGCTCCCAGCCATCCCAAGCACTGTTTGTGCACAAGGCTGGCATTTGATGTTGTGTAGGTATAGCTTGGTCTGATATGGCTGTGCAGAAACTCTCTCTGCTTTTCAAAGACAGTTTTTGTTTGGGTTTTGTGCTGCAGAAGGACTGTCAGGGAGACAGGGAACACCCTCCACGAGCTCTGTCACTGTCACAGCAGAGCAACGTGCTCCCACCCAACCCCCTCACTTTCAAATGTGAAGGAGGGACACCAGAATTTTAGTTTATTTTCCAGTTGGCAAAGCTGTTCAGATTTTATTCTTACTTCAGTAGAATTTGAATGTTTGGAGTTGGTGTGTTTTGGTTAAGGTACTGAAACTTAGCCTTGTTTTGTTGCTTGTTTTTGGCTGTTCTGTTTTGGATGACTCTCTCACAGCTTTGGATCCATGGTAGGTTTGAAGCATGAACCATAAATGAATACACAACAGTGTCTACGGCAGAGAAATAGCTGAAGAGCGTTCAAAATAACGAGTATAAATTTCAGGGGTTTAATTACCAGCTGCATTAGAGGGAGGCGTGTCACTCCACCTGGCATGGATTAGAACTCCTTTTCATTAATATCAATTCAGTAAAGAGATACAAAGCCCTTATTTTAATTAGAGGGAAAAAAACAGTGGCAGATCGTGCACATAAATTGCTGGGAATATGAACGATTGTAGCCACCTAATTTTTAAAATTAATGTATTTGGCATAATGCAATAATTCTCAAAATACAAGTATTCACAGTAGACTGTGTCTGTGGGTGACTTGAGACATATGGCCTAAACATTTGGGGGCAAATTTATAATCTAATTTGAAAAACACAGTTCCAAGGAAACACAGTCATTAAGTATTCCTGCCCACACAGAGCCAAGAATGTGAACCTTGATTTGAAATAGGATTTTCAAATAAATAGTACCATGCACTGCTGTCATTTGCACTAATATAATTTTGGATGTTTCATGACCTGTTTAGCCCCATTGCAATTTACCTCGGAATTCCAATGAAGTGTCTTCATACAGTTAGGAGGGGATATGCTTATTTTATTCCAAAGAGGTTTAGACTGAAGGAATTAATCCAAAAAATATTCTAAATAGTCTTTTAACTGAAGAAATGAATTAAGACTTATAGAATTCTGCTGAGGACAATTAAGATAAAAGCCCTTTTTTGTTTTATTGTATTCTGGGATATCTGTGCTGTGTGAGGTAATGATATAACTCAGATTCATCATGTTGTGCCACTGAGGAGATAATAAAAGCTGCTGTGGAAAGCATCTCTACATGCTTAACTAAAACCTATGAATTGTCATCCTGAATTTGGTACAAATAATCAAATAGCAATTATTGAACTCTGATAAAACTGCAAAAATCAGAGTAAAACTGCATTGCCATGATTGTGACTCAGATCTAGATATGATAATTTTAAAAGATTTTTTTTTTTTCAGGCCACTGGTAGATCTTGTCTAGGTCCTGCCAAACAAAGGGTGAACCATTTAGGTTTCATTTGGATTTTTTTGCAATATCATATTGCTACAAAGGTTTGAAAGATTAATTCAGTGGATTCCAGCAGTACAGCAAATTCCTATGCTGCCATCTATGCAAAAGCCCCCAGAGAACGAAAGAGATGGAAATGTGTTCCAAACCTGCAAAAATCAGCTTTCTGCAGTAGATCTGATTGGTAATATCAAATTAGAAATGATTTTTGGGGAAGTTACAATTAATGCATGAACTGTAGGGTAGGCAGGGAAATAGAGAAGAAATGCCTCTTGGCACATAGCCAGAGTTATTGAACGCATCACAAGCACATCCAAAAATTCATGACAGAAAAAAAAAATGCAATTTCTAAAACCCCAAAATGACATCGTAAAGCAGAGAACAGCCTGTGAGATTCGTCATTTCCAATAAATTAACTTGGAGAGGCAATCAGAGTTAATTCAGAATGCCCAATATTTGTGAGATGACAGACAGCTCAACATGGAAGTTGTTCAGACAGCAGCAATTACAGGGGAAGAGCAGCAGAGCCCAGAGTATGTTCTGGGCAGTTTAAGTTAAATGAAGGATTAGCAGAGTCTGGTCAGTCTAACAGAAGCTTTTTTAATAGTTTGACCTGGCAAGTCTTTTGTCACCATGGAGCTTCTCCAGGTTTCCTGGGACAGGTGAGTGACAGCCATCCCTGGAGGACAGGAGAGGCGGTATTGAAAATTTTATGGCATGTTTCCCTTGTCAGAATTGCTCTTCTCCACAGTGAAAAGAGCTTCTGCACAATCCTGGGCTTGGTTGTGTGTATCTAAAGAGGGAGATCCTTTTTTTTTTTTTTTTTTTTGGAGTGTTTTGTTTCTTGATTGTCAAAAAAAAAAAAAGACTTGACATTTAAATTTTAAAGATACTCTGCACACTCAGTGTATCCAGTGCTCCAGGAGTGAGGAAATGCTCCCTGAACCGCCCTCCTCTCTGAATCAGAGAGCCCAGGAGATGAATAGGCTTCGTTTATATTAGTTTCCAGTTTAATCTCTCTTCCTGCCAGATCTTTTATCTTCCACCAGGAGAGGAAAAAGAATTAATAAAGTATTCTACAGATGCAGCATATAAACAGAGCAAAGCCCCAAGGTGCTGAGGAGATTAATAGGGCCTGTTGTTGAATCAAACTGCTCACTACATTGAGCTGCTTGGGTTAAACACTCTCAGGTGGTGTTTACACTGCCAGTAAACAAATGAAATGCTCTAGGAAACGGACCACTGCCCAAGTAGCTCATGCAAGGGTGTTTCGCTCCCCTCTTGGTGTCTGTTCTTCCATTTTCCTCAGAAAGTTCCTTCAGGCAATGCACTAAGTCAGCCATACCTTAACTCCAACTTTCCTTGATTTGTTGCTGTGCACTCTGGCCATAACAAGGCTGTTTGGGAAGTCTCAAGGGATGCCTGTGAAAATTCAGATGGAACTAGGGTGCAAAAAACTCCTAAGCAACGCTTGTCTAGATGGCACAGGTGTGCTTTCTCTAAGGGCTCTGTAAAAGAAATCCAGTGTTCAGCTAAGATAAATTGGCATCAGGGTCTTGCAGCCAAAGTGGCTGTTGGTAAATCAACAGTTGGCAAGGACAGACCTTGACTGCTGTGCAAATGTCCCTGTCCAGCATTCCCAGTATTCTGCTGTGTCAGTTTTCCTGTTAAAAAAGACTTGGTTCTGGCAAGGCCCTTACTGGAATAAATACATTTGGAGTAATTTGAAGATGCAGTGTTTATAGCCCAACTGGCATCACACCCTAGAGGACTTAAACTTGCTAAGGAATCTGCCAGAAAAGCACAAAATGAGTGGCTTCTGTCTTGGTGTGAAGTTTAACAGCCTTCCACGTCTGGGACATCTCATCTTCATTTTCAGGCAGACGTTGAGGTGACCTGCCAGGAGCCACGATGCACTTCTGATGAGCAACATGCACACAGAACGCTGCCAAAATCTACACCAAGCTCCTCAGCAATTTCCAGAAGTGTTAGTAATTTTGAGCAGGGAGCATGAAAACAGCTGGTATTATTTAAAAACTGAACAAATCTTCAAATTGGCTGATTCCGTTGCTCTACTGTTGCAACACAGACCAAATGTCACCTCTCCCTGACTATTTCAGTCATGACTTCAGGGAGAAGATGTGACACCAGGCTACGGAGAGAAGAAGTCAGAATATTTAATTTTCAACATGTTTCATTTCTGACCTCTTTGAAAACTTGGAATTTGGGCATCAGAGGAGCTCAGTATGGCAAGAATGTGATCTGACAGTGAGGGGTTTAGAGTGCTGCCAGGGCTCTTTCTACCAGGGGATCTTCCTGGGACAATTAGATTCCATGCTGAATAATATCACTAGGGGAAAAAAAAAAAAGATTGCAGACACGTAGAATCAGCAGCAGAAGCTTTCTCAGGTCTTGCAGCAAAAGGCTGATTTGGCAGAGAGAGTCATGCTTCTACACCTGCTTGCAAGCTGGGTAGGAAGATATTCCAAACTGCCTGTGAATTTCATTAGAATCCTTCCACCAGAGCCACTCATGGGTGTGGTGGTGTGATGGCCTGCCAAACAGATGGGTTGTGAAATACACAGCCCATCTGTCTTTATCATGCTTGTTTCCTCTTTTATTAAAATGTTAATGAATATAGTTTTTATTTATTATGCCATGACATGTGCAGCATCACTTTCCAGTAGACAAATGTGCAATCTGCAGAACCGTGTGGGCTGACAGGAAGGTTTCTTCTGCTGAAAAGAAACTTCTTCCCAAAGTTCCTCTGAGGGAAGCAAGCACAAAACGCTCTGAGCAGTCAGAGGCGTTTTCTCACTTCTGCAGGGCTTTTGACAGGCATATTTCTTTTCTTTTTTACCCATGCTCATTTTTCCAACAGATTCTCCCTGGAAGGTTCACCTGTCCAACCTGGACCCCAAGATGACCGGTGTCACTGTGAGTGGCCTCACTCCAGCCAGGACCTACCAGTTCAGGGTGTGTGCAGTCAACCAGGTGGGGAAGGGCCGCTACAGCACTGAGACCAGCAGGTAATGACACCAGAGCCTGTGTGCTGAAGGGAGGGGAAAATGCTGCTTGTGAGTCAAGGAATAAAAGAATCCTCTGCACAATGATTGGGAGATGGAGAAGTTGCCGTTTCACTCTGTTCAGCTGGCAGGAGTTGAGGATGATGGCATTTGGGGGATGCAGGAGACATCATGGGAGAGGTGTCCTCACACTCCAGAGGATCAGCTGAGCAGAATCTTGGAAATATTTTGCTCTTGTGCTAAGCCCCAGCAGTTAGCCTGGGCAGGAGCACAGCTCTCACCCTGTCATGGCAATGTCACTTCTGGAATTTACCCACATGTGACAGAGAAGGATGGCTTCATCATATTCAGTTTCAAATGCATCCCCCTTCTTCTGTGAACCAAAGCTTGCTTCGAGCTTGAATTGCAGAATAGCTGAACTCTAAATGGCTTTTTCAAAATGTAGGAGTTTGATATGAAAAATATTGAAAGAGCTGAAAGAAACAATTTGGAAGGAGTCACAGACACTGGACCTGAGCTCTTACTCATTCAGGCTTGTAATCTTTTTAAAGAGTTGTAGCAGCCTGGGTGATTCCAAGAGAATAGGGTTACCTCAGCTGTCTGTCTTGTTGCTTGCTTAACTGATTTCCTATTATGTTGATTTGTTGTAACTATTTCATGCATGTCTTCAGCAGTTTGATCAGCATTATATTTCTTTCTAGTCATCAGACTGTGATAAAAGAAAGTGGTTCACTTGGAGTGGATACAGGAAATAGACTGTTATTTATGTTTTCTTTCAACATCCATGTCCATCACATTCTTTTGTGCTTAGGTTGATGCTACCTGAGGAGCCCCCCAGTGCCCCCCCTAAAAACATCGTGGCCAGTGGGAGAACCAATCAGTCCATCATGGTGCAGTGGCAGCCTCCTCCTGAGAGCGAGCACAATGGGGTTCTTCATGGCTACATCCTGAGGTGAGTCCTTTCTTAACCTGGAAAATCCAGAGATAGGTCCAGGTGTGCACAAGGGAGCTCAAATGGTGTGAATTAGGAGTGTAATAAAAGCTGTCTCTAATTGAGTTGAAGATATTAGTTATTGTTTGCAAACACTCAGGCTGCCCTGGTTTGTTAAATATGAGAAAACAGCAACTCTTCAAGGGATCACAAGGGTGCAGCCACTTGAATTCTGGCCAGTTTATTCTAGAGAGTCTGGGGGCTCCAAAGGACCAGCTCCCTGTGGAGACTCACAACATCCTTTTATTCCATTTTCAAAGGGAAGTGAAGCACAAGTAATGCAAGTGTTCACGTGGGAGGCTGCTACAGTGCAGCCTATGCAGATGTATATTTGCTTATTACAAGCTCAGCTCCCTGCTCAAAAGGTTAATTAAATTTATCAAAGACACAACAGGGCTCCTGCCTATGGAGGAGCAGAAAAGAATCAATAAACTTCAGTTTTGTGCCAAACAAAATGGAGAGAGGGAATGACAGGTCAGATGCTTCGTGGCAGACCTTGGTTTGGTTTTGAAAATCAGCCAGTTGAGTAAGCTCCTTTCAGCCCTTTCTGTGTTTATTAATGAGAAACACATTCAGGTACCTGGGAATCCTGCACACATCCAATCTGGCTGCCTACACCTTGGAAGAGGTGTTGCCACACTTGAGAGGCTTTGCAGAGCATTTCCCTTAGGTGTTTTTTTGGGACTCACTCCTACCCAATTCCACTACAGATTACTGCTCATTTGGCTTCCTCCACAGCCTGCAGTGCTAGCAGCCAGCTAGGGCCACACCTCTAGTGAGAGAGGCACTATCTAAATTAGAGTTTTTGTGGGAAACTCCCAGCCCCTGACACATTTCCAAGTGATGGCTGCAGCCTCCTGTGGGCAGGCTGCTGACATTTTTAATACAGTGTCCTCCAGAACGGTAAAAGATAACTAAATGCTGCAGTGTAAATGCCAGCATCCTGCTCATGCTGTGCTCCTACTTTTGCTGGCGTGGATGGAAAGGCTTTTGTCATGTTTAGAGTGTTGGTGAGCTCCCAAAATTGGCCTGGGAAGTTCCCTGTGTCTGGGTCTGTTCATGTCCCTGTCACCTGCACAGAGCCCTTAGCAGAGGGGCTGTTGGTGCAAAGTTTTAGGAATGGGCTCAGTTTAAAATGTTTTGTCATCAGTGGGGAAAAATTCTTTAACTTCTGCCTGCAGATAGACCCTTGTCCTGAGTCTTGGGTTCCCTTTTGCACAGGGTACAAATGTTGTTTGTGCAATTTTTCTCTTCAAGCTGGTCTCCTCAGTGGTAGGATTAGTTCCTTAGGTATTCCCAGGGAGTCTTTGCCAGTCTCAGCATTAAGTCCTTCAAAAAGCAATCCCATAGGCTTCTACTTCTGGCAATCTGTCCTGTTTTCTCCTTATAGCATTTCCAATAATGTTTAATTTTGGTGCTTTCTACAGCATTTATCTGCATAATTGATCCCTGACCTTGCTGTAACATCTTTTTCCATTTTAATAGTGCTCATATTCATTATGCTCAATCTGTGAGCATTTTTTGGTGTCTTCCTGCTTTGTCTTGACAGCAGAGCAGAGAAACCATTTATTCAACAGGAATTTAAGATTATCACATAAAAGCACAACTGTCCCAGGTAATAAACCAGGCTGTTTTTCCACGTTGAATTGTGTGGTCACAGCAATATGCACTGAAGAGCAGTGCTCCTGCACTGATTTCTGCAGAATCAGGCTACAGCAGAATGAAAAGCACCATCCCAGAGACCCAAAGCTCAAGACATGCAGGATGCTAAATTGATGGAACACCTGATCTTTAAAAGTGAAGGTGCACTGCACAAGTCATGTGGAGTATCCATCAAAGTCCATGGTGAGAAAAATCATGAAGACATGACATTTCTGAACTGGCCTCCTTCCTCTGCCCTTTTTCTCACTGCCATTATTGCATTTAGGGCTCTGCCATGCTAACAGCATAACAGATTAAATCACAGGAGCATTTGCACCTTGTCTGCTGGGCACACAGCATTGCTGCACTAAGATCTGCCTTGCCAGGGAGCACACACCCTATACAGGAGGTGAGAGAGACAAAGGGGGAGCAAGATATTCAATGAACTCAGCTGAGGGCTGGTATTTCTTTATTTTCATTTTTACTTCATAAATGGAATCACACTTGTGTAGCATTACAGATATTAAGTGAGTTAAAGGGTGGTCAGGCAAGCAGTAGAAAATAGAAGTGTCAGTGATTAAGAACTGATCTCTTTATAGGAAGATTTTAGAACAAAAATTACTGGCTGAAACACATGAAGTTGTCTAGTCATAAACATTGCACCAATTTTACTTAGATGAATTTAAAATGTCTCTGTAAGATGTCAATGAAATTGTTCTGTGGCAATAAACTTTTGGTGATTGCAGGGAAGCAAAGGATGGGTAAGAGTGTATAAAAGTTATGTGGTGAATAAAAATACAGATGTTTCCATATTTGTCTTTTTCATGGAATAGTAATGCTTTGTGTGCCTTATTTGGCCTCTGTTTGTTTATTTTTTGAGAATTGGCATATTGTGAGCACCCACTGTACCTCTTTCCTAAAGGAAGGAAAACAAACAGTATTATTCACATTCACAGATTTGCAAGGTTTGTTTGCTTTCCATAATTTAGTTCTTCTCTGTAGTTTGTTGGCCTGAAGAGACACATCAAAGAGGCTCTGTTTTCTGGAATGTAGTTTTTATGTGGGAAAAGATATTTGGTGTTTGAGCTTCCCATGTCTCAGCAGAAAGAGTTTCAGGGTATTTATCACCTGTGTTTGACACAGCCCTTCTCCTGGAACTCCAGTGCTTACCCAACCCTTCAGTCTCAACTGTATTCAATCCTTATTTTAAATATTCTGTGAAGTAAATTCTGGTGAAAGCCAGAGGTGCCAGTGGCTGAGATTCCAGGAGGTCAGAGCCCTCTGAGCTCTTCCTTTTCAGACTTCAGAAGTGAAGGGAAAAAACCCCATTTTTCAGGCTGATTTACAGCAGCACTCTGATAAAAATCACATCTGGGCTATTTTTTGTACTAAATCACAGCTTTTACTAGACAAGCCACATTTAAAAAGCTGTGATTTTTCTGCAACCATAAAACAGGATAAAATACCCGTTTTGTTTAGCCCTGAGCCTGTAATCTAAGTGAGATCAGATTATAAATACTATAGCAGTCAAACATGATACGGTCTTATCAGAAGTTGCTATGTTCCTCCTGATTATTTTTCATTATTCTTGGTAAAATTCTGCTGTAAAACTTTGCATACTGCCTCTTCACAAAGGAAGCTCTTTTGCCAGTCAGGGTATTTTCTCTAATTGATACCATCTAATTAAGCAGCTGATTTTTGTCCCCATGTGGCAGGTACCGCCTGGCCGGCCTCCCAGGAGAGTACCAGTACAGGAACATCACCAGTGCAGAAATCAACTACTGCTTGGTGAAAGAGCTGATCATCTGGACCCAGTATGAAATCCAGGTGGCATCTTACAATGGAGCTGGGCTGGGAGCCTTCAGCAGGCCTGTGACAGAGTACACCCTGCAGGGAGGTGAGCAAATCCCACCAGGATCTCCTTGATCATCCCACAATTTCCTGCCAATCCCACCTCAGACATCAGTGGTCACTTCAGTCAAATTTGATAGACAGCTTGGAGCAGGGAGCACCTGCAAATTTCAAATGCCTGAGCAGAGCTGAGTCTCTGCTCTATCTCTGCTGTAGGAAAAGCTGGGAGTGAAGTCAAGAATTATCTGTTTTGTTGACCCTCGTGATGACGTGTTGCCACACTTGCAGGTCAGAGTCAGCTGCAGGAGAAGTAATAAATAGAAATGCTGATGGGAGCTGGGGTCCTGGGGAATGGATTTATGGGACCTGTGACAGGCAGGGGCTGAGGTTACCCTGCCAGGAGAGTTAGAGAAAATATGGCAGGGAATTGGTTTTATCATGGCCAAGGCAAGCAAGATGCTGCATATGCAATACAGGAGACAGACAGAGTGAAGCAGCTGCATTAGTTCTGATAATCACACAATACCTTGTTTTAGAAATATGGAATAAATTGTAAGGGAAGTAAGTGTAGGGAGAGAAATACAGCCTGTGGAGAAAGGGTTCTGAAGCATTTCAGGAATGGTGCAGATACTTGCAAAGGGGAAGATAAAATGATCTTTAAAGCCCTGATTTTTATGCTATGGCTCCTCCACAGTTTTTTAAGTGCTTTAAGAAGAGTATAAATTACACCAACAAAAGGATATGTAATTACTTTTTACAACCGGTGGAAGGCATGTTTACACCTCTAGATTGGTATAAAAATCTGTGGGATAATTAAGTGCCAGGTCCTTAAGGCTTCCATATATTCCCATAATTGCAGGGCTGCGCTGCATGCTGAGCACTGGACAGCACATGGGCTCGACTTCATTGGTCATAAAACAATTACACTGTTTTAAAAACTTGAAGATTTACCGTGCATCAGTTAATTTTCCATCAGTGAAGAAGATGTAGTTGTTTGTTAATTGTTACTAGGAGTAGGTTATAACATGATTAGACACGGTTTGAGGTGTAGGGAGATCTTCAAGAAAAGATTATTCATATGCAACACTAATTAACCACAACAATTAGAGAAAGAACTATCTGTATTTTGTCTTAGGGCATGTCAAGTCTCACAGTTTAGAGGAGCCTAGGCACACTCAACCTCATTCTGGAAGTATTTATAGCAGACCTTCAAATGTTTTTCTTGAAGTCTTCTCCTTGCATCCAGGATTAATGTTTTCTATCCCACTAAAGACCTGAGCTCTGCAGAGAATTGGTTTGCCCACAGAATTTGAACCCCTTTTGTGATTATGCTTGTAATTCATTACCTTGTTTATTTGCACATTTTAAGCTATCATAGCACCTTAACCTTCCATCTATTAAGGCCCAGATTTGGACTTAGCACTCTTTTTTCTTAAACGCTGTAATTGACTCTAATTTCCCTTGATATTATGTGCAGTTATTATCATCCTTTATTGATTGGCTGTCTGTTGTCATTTATAAGGGTATAAATCCTCTGTTATAAATTAGGTGCAGTCAGTCCTGCATTCATGTTAATCAGCAAGAGTGTTCAGACAGCAGGCCAACCTGCAAAGGCCTCTTTGGCTTCATGCAATTCCTCAGTGCTGGGTAGACATGGAAGAGAAACTGGATATTTCTGATTTATTTCATATTGGTATTTGCTAATAGCTGTTAATAACTACATCATGAACGCTGCCACCTCCTAATGAACCTTGCTGGGTACACCAAAGGCATATATCCTGTTTTAAAAAGAGTTTGGAGCCTTTTTACATTTGGAGCTGAAAAGGGAGACTGGTTGGTATAAATAAAATTTGAAACTGGATTCATATCCAGTCTCCATATGTAATGTGCTCCTGTCCCAATCTCTGCTCCTTTATGTTTATTGTAGTTGAGAAAAGGCAGGAAAATCTTGTGACTGCTTCTCGCTCCAGAATGTGTTTGCTAAACCAAACCAGCAGGAGTAAGTAAAAGCCATGTGTAAAAATGCCTTGTAAATCATATTCTGATTTTAATATGAGCAGAGATAAATGTCAAAGACACACACTCCCATCCATCCCCCTCTCCTACTACCACACCACCACAGCCTCTGCTCTGACATGCATTAAATGATGTGAGCTGTGCTGGCAAGAACCTGTCTGTCTGCAGATGAAAAATACCTCGTACTAATCAAGAGTGCTGTGCAGCCAGACCCGGGGAGGAAATGAACCCCGGGAGCAGATCAACCCATTGGCAGGAGCACATCAGCATATTGGCACCTTTGTCATAGGGGCTATTGACTGCCCATATAAGCTGTGGATTTATACCAGGAGCTAGTCTATTAATCCCTTATTAGTCCTCTGGCATTGCTTTAGCCACTGAAAACTAATCAGCTGCTCCAAGCTCCTCGAAAATCACCAACTTCCAGAACACAGCCAAGCTCACGAGGTGCTGAGGGATCTGAACTTGGAGGGAGCTGGTGCAATAGTGTCAGCGAGATAAAATGTCAGAAAGACTTACTGGCAGAGCACTGAACACCCCAGCACGAGGGTCAGACAGGTTGACTGTCTCTAAAATCTTGAAAGTCTTTTCAGAGTGATATTCAGCCTAGTCCTTTGATGCTCTGTATATATAGATCTTTCATCATCAGAGTTTCTCCAGCTGTTCCTTGCTTTGATGTTACTTTTCACAGGGATTTGTGCCAGCCCTCTGCATAGGGCAATTTTACTTATTTAAGCGGTGTCCTGCAGGACTTCTCATTGCCATATGAAAACCTGACGTTTCCCAATACCTTTTCATGTAAGAATAGCTTTGTGAAGGTATAAACATCTTTCTGTGGTGACAACATTGTCTCTGCTCTGTACTTGGGGCATGTTTGGCTTTTTTCTGCAGGTTAATTTGATAAAGTAGCAGCTTCCACCCCTTCCTTTGGGTATTTTCCTTTTATCTCACCACTGTGAATATCTCTGAACTTCTCTCTCTTTGAAAAACTCCCACCATGCCTTAGCTGGGCAAGGTTGACAAGCAGAGACATTGCTTCCATTAGCCTCTCCACTGATATTAACTGCTTCTGTTTCTGCTTTTAGTGCCATGTCTTTCTTTTGATGCACACCTCAAAAGCCAGCCTTATGTCCCAAAGTTCACAGATTTCAACATGTACTTGAATGGGTTTTTTCCCTTCTTTGCCATGCATGGACACCCCTTGCCAGGCCAAGAAGGTCTGAGCAAAAGCCCTTCCTGCATAAAAGCCACCAGACTGGTGAGTCTTGATGGTGTGGAAAGGATAAAAGCAAGAGGAGTCTGTTCAGCCAGGTCCAAAGCAGCTTCTTCCTCAGGCACGGAGATGAATCAGAGAAATGTACATGACTGAGGTAGAAGAGGCAGAGGAAACCCAGTTAACTGAAACTCCCTGCTTTATGTAGGAAACAGTCTTGAAAAAGGAATCTGACTGTGGAGTGTCCTCTTCAACCATTCACTTTATCTCAGTGAAAAGATATTTTCCTTAGTTTTTCTTGGGCTTTCTTGGCAAAAATACCTTAAAGATCCTTGTTCACTTCCTTTGGGAATAGCCTTGGAGCACCCATGGCTGTTTTTGGCCCAGCTGCTCCTGTGCAGAAGCAGGTTAGAGTTGTAGTGACTGGGGGGTTTATCTTGCTTAGATGTCATTTGCCATCTACTGCTTTTATTTTGTTTTTAAATTAGCAATTTTCTCCGAGAGGCCCCTTGCCCCAGCTCTTAATAAAGAAATAAAATCTTGTCTGTGTGAGAGACCTGCAGGAAAGGAAGGAGGCGTTTCCCAGCCTCAAGAAACCCAACTCATCAGTTAGTGCCAAATCTCACTCTGCTGAATTTCAGAGTGCAGATTCTCAGATGTGTGGAGTTACAGAGAGCCCTGTTCAGAGCACACAATGCCAGCAGGGAGCAGAGGGAAGAGGTTTCCCAGGAGGAATCACAGGCTCCACATCCCCACCGCTCCCGTGGGACGTGCAGCCCAGCACCTCAAGCTGGTGCATTAAAGGAACAGAGGAAAACCTGCATTTCCACAAGCCTGCCTGAGCCAGGCAAGCTGCCACCTCGAAGGTCAAGAGTTCCAGAGGAGCCTTTTTT
The DNA here is from genome assembly GCA_009812075.1 of Sialia sialis. NCBI lineage: Eukaryota > Metazoa > Chordata > Aves > Passeriformes > Turdidae > Sialia > Sialia sialis. The sequence goes on along the minus strand of VRYO01002014.1, from coordinate 3,739,322 downwards.
GCAAGCCTGTGTTGGAGATCCACGTTCAGGAGCAGGAGTGTGGCGGTCAGAAACTCTGCAGGATTTACATGCTGTTTGCACGTGGCCAGAGACAGAATAATTCCATGTGCACATGCTTAACCTCAGTGCCTTGTCTCCTCTCAATTATCTTGTCAGTGAAACCCTTTTAATGGTTTTTATCTAGAGTGCTTCCATGACCTTTTCCACTTGGAATGCTGTGCATTAACCCTCAGTCCCCAGGGCTGAGCTCTCCGTAGATTTTCAACCACGTGAACTTTTTATCAGGAGGAAAGGAACAGTTGGTTGTGTCTGACCAATTTGATCTGCAGCTCTGAGATGGCTCCCAGATGGATCTCCAGTGTGGGATGGCTTTGGAATACTTGCAGTCGTGATGAAGTACAGGTTTAAAAGCTGGGAGTGTAAATACTTGGGGATTACTCTTGAACACCTGTTTGACATTGGCAGCTCCTGTACAGCTTGACAACAAATTTGTAGGAAGAGGAAAGGTATTTACCACTAAATTAGAAAATCCTTTGTGCAGACAGCCACAGCTTCAGGAAGTTACTCTATATGATCTTGGAAAAGTATTTCAGTTTTGAAGTGATCAGAAGGTCAATTCTGATTTAGCTTCCGTCAAACTTCTTTTCTTTTTAAAATGCAGAACTGCTCAGATACCCAAGGAAGTCTTTAATATCAGGACATAAAAGGAGAATTTTATACTGGCACTTTGAAGTAAATTTGAGATTATAATGCCAATATTTTACTGATTAAAAATATAAAAATGTATTACATTATGTCTTCTGCAGTATAATTAAGCTTATGCATATCAGATGGACCATGTTTCCATCTTTTAAATACATTAATTGGGATGCAGATGTTGATTTTTCAGTAAAGACATCCAAGGAGGAATTGTGATATAAATAATAATTTCCAACATTCTGAAGGTTTTATGTTTCCTGTTCATAATTTTTTCTATTTTTAGTATTACAGCAGATATTTTTTCTGCTCTGACCATATATTCTCATTTCAGAAAATTATCTCCTAATGAACAAAAAATATTTCCCTAAAGAAGTAACTAATGCATTTGGTTATCCACATTCCTAAAACTGTAGTAAACCTCTGCTCAAGTGTTTGCCTGAGCCTTTTTGAGGACTGTGAGGAGCACAAATGAAAACTTGGAGCTTGGTGATGCTCAGCTGATTCAGCCTTCCTGGCAGGAGGAGATAAATCTATCAGTGATATCCTGGTGAATTTCTGATAACAAACTAACATGGAGACATGGAACACAATTTTTCTTCTGCAATAGCAAATCTCTGGCAGTCACAATGTCTGAATATGCAAATATGCAGGAAAGTAAGAATTGTGACTTGTAAAAAATTTTATGCATGTTAACCATTAACTATATGAGGTATTGCACACAAAAGCAGATTCAAATAAATCTTGTGGCTCTCCTAATAAACAGTTTAATCAAGAACATGAATAAGAAAAAATGCATTTAGTGGGGGGACTGTAGCCAAAGCAACTCATTATGACTGTAGAGTGATTTTAATATTTATGACTGTATCTCAGGATGATTTGGTGAATCTCTTAACTACAAAAACTTTATGATGTCTACAGGTCATTCAGATAATAGTATAACCTTCCAAAAGCACACAGGGAATTATGATACATGGCAGGAAGTAGGCTCCGGATTCTAATGAAAATTTAGAGTACTATCAGATAAACTCTGCTTCCAGAACTCAATAATTATGCATAGTTCATAAATTGTGACATCAAGTTTTAAATTAGGGCAAGAAAGTTGTGACTAATACACAGCTACAGAGGTTAAAAAAAAGAGCAGAGTGAAGTTTGGAGCCATGGCAGAATCTTCAGGGAATTTTAGTGACAGAGGGCAGGGGACTGGATGTTCTTGTCATTTCAAACCTGACATCCTTGGGGATTTCTCCATTTTTCTGAGTTGATATTTCTGGGCTGTGCACATCTCTGATAAGTGTGCGCTGTCCTGTCTTACTGGAGTGTCTACACCAGTTAATTACACCCCTTTATGTCTCTTCCAAAAGGGGGCAGTTTTGCATTTTTGAACTTCTTTTCTTCATTTCTTCTCCACACAAAGACTCATCTTCCGAACAGTAGTTTGGAACTTTAAAAGTTTCTGCCTCGTGTTTGAGCAGAGTGGAGGAATCCCCCATTTCTCAGTGGGAGTCGTGGATATTCCTTAGAAGCACAGATCATTTGGCTTCAGTAGAAACTTTCCCTTGGAAGCAGAAGGAACAAAGCCTTCCAGGCTTCAAAACCACTTGTGGATAGTTCCTCTTTCATAGAATACAAATGCTCATGGTTGTCAATAGTGATATTTTTAATGCATTATTAAGCTTATTTTATAGGATTTAAAGTGTCTTAGTCCATTTTTTGTACTCAGATGGCAGTTTTCTTCTTAAAATTGCTATAAGCTTGATAATTTCAGAAAAATAGGCTTGTCTATTAATATTCTTTCCTCTGAGAACTATAGAAATGACATCTTAAAGCCATAAGTTGAAGAAATTGCTTGGAATGAGACATTTTATTAAATGGTGAAATATTTAAGTGCTGGTTTGGGTTGTTTGAAGGCAGCATGCCTTTATGTTCCATGCTTTCTTTTGTATTGAGAAAACATCTGTCTAATTAAATCCTTGGCATGAAATGTTTATGCAACTTTTAGTAGATTAGAGGATGTATTGGCTCAGGATATATATAATCAATTCAATATACATGAATGCATATCATATCAAGATAAAATGAGAACAACTCCCAATTCCCAAGAAAAATCTTTACTGCATGGGGTATGACTGGTCCTAATTCTTTAAGCAGCAGTAAATAATAAACAGATGCTGTTGCCAGATTATAACTCACAATTAGAACCTTAATTGTGCAAGCTCCATGTTTTCTTGTCTGATCTGGGGAATTGAGCAGCATTAAAGAACTCAAGAAATTTCTCTCAGAAGCTCTTCATTCTCTGTGCACTCATGGACGACTGGAAGAGCTGTGCTCACCTATCCTTATGTGGCTCCTGCCTCAAGTCTTTCTGAGAAACTCCTCTGCAGGATAATCAGCTGCAGAAACCATTTCTTCTCCTCCCCTTGAAGGAATCTCCAATACAGGATGAGGAATTAACCCAATTACTCAGCTTTCCAAATCGCTGCTGTTCCACGGGAAGTGCATCCCTCTCTCAAGGTTGTTATTACTCTGTCACTTGCCGGTGACACTCTGTGGGTTCTGTGCTCATTTTTCTCTTTTTTCCCCTCATTGCCTCTCCGCTCTGTTTTGTTTTGTTCCCTCTCCGCAGTGCCCACAGCTCCACCTCAGAACGTGCAGGTTGAAGCTGTGAATTCCACAACCATCCAGTTCCTCTGGAACCCCCCACCCCAGCAGTTCATCAATGGCATTAACCAAGGGTACAAGGTGAGTCCAGACTTCAGAGGATGTCTGCATTTACAGTCCTGGGGTAAACCTCCATTTCACCCTCATGATCTCTGAATCTCCAAAGTGACTCTGTGCTTTCAGGAGTCTCTTACATGATTCAAATAAAGAGAGAGGTAAGCAGATGTTGCTCCTAACAGGGCTTGGAGCAGCCTGGGATGGGGAAGGTGTCCCTGCCCATGGCAGAGGTTGGAAATGGGTGACCTTCAAGGTCCCTTCCAACCCAAACCATTCTCTGATTCCAGTATTTTCAATTTATATAAGTTCTGAAAAGGGAATGTATCATAACCTACAAGTCCTTAAACCTTTGTCATTTTCCTGGAGACTTTCCAAAGCCAGAAAGCAATTCCATGTCAGTTTGGAAAGTCACCTCAGGAGACATGTCATTGTGGCACTGAAAACCAGCCTTGAGCTTTCTGTTTATGCTAATGCAGAATCTCCATTCATTTCACTAAACATTTGCCTTGACTTTCCCACTGTGGTGATCTGGGAGATGTGAGAATGTAAAATTTATTAATCAGGCAATATCTGCTTAGAGTGCACAGAATGCTTAACAGAGCCTCTGACCAGTGGAGTTTTTGCTGAACTCACTTAATAGAACCTCCATCAGTGTTTTAGCAGTCAGGGCATAATAAATGAAAGGTTTGAAGACTTCCATAGAGAGAAATCTTGCAGGAATCTCAGAGCAGGAAAAGGGAAGAGGGGTGTGGTTTAGGAGCAGGGAGGAGCAAGGTTGATTTGAGTGTTGAGTGAAGGGACATGGAGTGATTTGAGGAGGATGTAGTTCAAAAGACAAGTTGTGAATTAAGGGATTGGACAAGGATTTGAGATGTTTCAGAAGACTTGATCCTTCTCTAGGAATGTCTGAGAGCGACAGAGAAGCTGAGAGGGACTGAGATATGCATGGGAATTTTGGTATTTGTGCCAAACCAATGTATTTCTCATGAAGGCCAGCAGTGGTTTGAGAATCTCACTGCTGAAGAAGTAAATGAATACATGGAGATGTTTGTGTCTGCTTCTGGCAGGGATAGAATCAGCTCTCAAGGCTCAGTGACTGACAGGGCTGCAGCAAAATACCCTGAAACTCCAGCACAGAAATAGCACTTGGCTTCTGTTCAGGCTTCAGAATAAAAGCACTTTTGGGGTTCAGTGGACTGCAGTGCGCTGTAATTTTCTGGTGCAGGTCCAAGCACAGTGAGCCCATGTTTGCAAAAGTCTCATTTCAGATTTTCATTCTCTCTTGTATTCAGAGTTTCAGTCTAAAGATCCTTCATCTCATTGCATAGCTACCTCTAATTTATGTTTCCATTTCTTCAGCAATGCTATAAAAGAAGTCAAATTGTCATTTGTATCTATGAGTGGCCAATGAAAACTTCTGAAATTATAAAAATTTGTATTTCCTTGATTGCAGTAGATTGCCACAGCTTCCCCATCCTGTTTCTCCCAGGGGCTGGGAATTGCAGTACAAAGACTGTGTGAGATCATTTCTATCACTTATTTCTACAGAGTAGCTTTGTGTATGATTTATAAATTTCTAGTAGTCAAAGCCAGGCTTTTGCCTTACTTGAGGATTAAACCCATTTTTTCCTTTAACTGACAAAATTGTTCACCTGCATTTTCATTGCATGTTCATGTTTCCTCAAGAGTTCAGTCCTCTAAAATTATAAACGTTAATTGTAATCCACAGAGGTGATTTAGAAAAGAAAATAAAACTTACTATCCTCTTCAGCCATTATGCATTTTTATCTTTTCTTCGGAATTTATTTGCATTTCAATAAGTTGTAAAGTGCTCCTTCTCAAATATGAAATATTCCTAACAAAATTACTCCTAATAGTCCCCTAACTGTGCTTTGTGGTTATCAGAGGCTCTACACATTGGCTAAATGTGTCAAATATGGCTTATTAATTTCAGGTATCTATTCATGTTTATGAGCCTGAAATCAATACAAGTAGCACGATTTACGCAGGTACTGAGTCAGGCCTGGAATTTTAACATTCTCCTGTAAGCCACATGATAAGGATTTTTGGACAAAATAAAAATTTCATAAACACTTTCAAGTTTTAGACCTCTAAGCCTTTAAGGCGATTTCAAAAATTGTTTCAGAATTTCAAAGTCATTTGCCAAAAATGAATTTTTTAAGTCCTCATTTAGGTACCTACACATGAAGTATTGCACTCTCAGAGATATTGATCACCCAGAACATCCACTGAGATGAATGAAACCTGGAAGACTGAGCTCCTCTGACAAGAACCCTATTTTAAATGCATGAAAATGTCTTCAGGAGTCGAACTTTTGGGACTCAGGTGTTGAAAATTGTAGTAATCATCTTTACAAGCATTTTCTATTCTTTCTGTAGTTCCAGAAGTGCCTGAATCATTCACAGTGTGGACGTCCCCAGTCCACTGAGCTTGTAATGCTCCCAGCTTGTGAGGCAGGGCTGCTCACTGGGGTGCTGGGGGAACTCAGGAGGGTGTGTGTGCGTCCCCATCTCTGTCCCCCTGATCCCAATAACCTCCCCAGGCTGTGGGTTCTTTAAAGGAAATAAGGTAAAACATTTATGACAGAGTAGCACTGAAAGTACAGTAATTTCACAACTATAAGGCGTACTGGATTATAAAGCGCACTTCTGGGTTGTCGGCAAATTTCCGAATTTTGTCCATATATAAACCGCACCAGACTATAAGGCGCACTTATTTTTTTATGCAGCGAGGATCAGTGCACAACAAAGTAACGAATTAGTAGCGGAATGGTGCGATCGCAGGGTTTACTGGCAGGTGCTCAATTTGCAAACATCTTTTCATGGATCGGCGCAGCCTTTAAACATGGTGCTCAGCTCGGGGCTGCCGCGGGCTCGCACTTCCAATTTGGCAAATTTCTGAACTTTGTCCATATATAAACCACACCAGACTATAAGGCGCACTTCCAGTTTCGATCAAAATTTTAGTCAAAAGGGTGCACCTTATAGTCGTGATATCACTGTACTTTTCTTCCTTCAGTTGATTTCAGCAGCAGAGGCTGACCAGGCTGATGAGACAAAAGGTTTGTGTCATCTGAATAATGATTTGCCATAATTTTGGAATTGCTCGGCAGCAGCTATGGAGAATTGCAATGCTGGTGTGTCCTCATCAGCACTGAGTGTTATAGACATCCCTCCAGTGTCACAGTGCTGCATCCATCTGTTCAGCATCACAGCTGACAGGAGTTTAACAGCATTGCTTGCTTCTTTGCAATCAGATTAAGAAGGCTTTGGCAGCCAAACCCACTTTGATTCCAAATAGACACAACTTCTAATGAGAGCTTATCCATGTTTAAATTTCCCAGCTCCTGGCATGGCCTGTGGATGCTCCAGAGAGTGTGACCGTGGTCACCATCGCCCCGGATTTCCATGGTGTTCACAGTGGCTGCATCACCAACCTGAAGAAATTCACCACCTACTACACCTCAGTGCTGTGCTTCACCACCCCAGGGGATGGCCCTCGGAGCCCTCCCCAGCTCCTGCGCACCCTGGAAGACAGTGAGTACCCAAATTCTTCAATCTCTGATTCAAATTTGACCTCAGTTTCACAGCCACACTGCAATTTCTTCTCTTGTGACCTTGTGTCAGATGAAGACCTCAGCCAGTTTTCCATGGGTATTCTTTCAGCCTCTAGCAAATATTTGAATTTTTTTTGTTTCATTATGGACTAAACCTGGATGAAATTTTTTATGTTGATGATTAGCTGAGAGCTTCACAGTCTGGTTCAGCCAACACACAATGTGTTACGTCTATGAATCCTTCTGCTCTTAAATCCGTGTTCAGGCACCCAAATAAATATGAATTGATCTTCTTAGGAACTGAGCACTGGAACTTCCTGTGGAGGTCAAGGATTAATTTACAATTGTTTCCTGCTGTTACTCAATAAATTGAAAATATCTGTATTTATATTATATTGCAAGTGTTTGTGTGAAAGAACCAGGATCGCAGCAAGGCAGTATCTTGCATCCTGAAAAACTAGAGGCAGGGTGAAATAAAATGAACTGGATGGTTTAGCATATAAATTATTTCCTGCATCAGAAAAAGGTTTGGTCTCTGTGGCCCCTTGAAGTTGTTTTCTCAAGACATATTTGTGCCTAACAAGTGCAGTGTGTGTCTGATGCAGATAAATTGCAGTGGCCCTCACAGCCAACTGTGATCCTGTGATCCTGGCTCTGGCCAGTGCTTTGGGAGCATCGTAAACACTGCTGCACATTTGCAGGTTTAAACCAGAATAAAAAATGTCTAATTCATCCATTAAGATATTGTTTTTAGAAATACTACTCTGCCTTAATAGGGATCTCTTGAGTTAGTCAGCGTTCCCGTAAAGGAGAATCCAATTGTCATTAACATTCACGAGAGTGAGACTCAAAGTGCTAATCCAATTTTTCACAAGATACTTTTGAAGGAACCTGGAGAAAATTACTTTCCCATGGATTTTTCCTGGTGGGGTTACATTCCTCTATGTACTAGAACAGGTCACCAGAGGTAGGAATTTAAGGACCAGAAACCTGTGTGAGCCACCAATCTGAACTCCAACTTGTGTGTCTGAGATGAAAGAAAAAGGTGTGGTGGAAAGAGAAATGTACATTAGGTTCCTCTGTGCAGTATCAGCTTTTTTGCCCATTTTCCTAAGGGAAGAAAGCTTCAGCCAGGGAAGATTTGTAAATGTGTTTGAGTTCATCTGTCTTCTCCCTCTCAGCACAGTAGAACCCCGTGGTTGATCTCAGTGAGTGCAGAAGGGTAAGAAACCAAAGATATAAAACTCTTTGGATTTCACACAAAGTAATCAGCTGGGAAGAGGAAAGAGACTGTTAATATTTCTGCTGAAGGAAAGGCTGCAGAAATGAACCTTAAATGCTTTCCACAAAGTGGGAGCAGGGGCAGAGTAATGCCCTGTCTCATTGAGGCTATCTCAGGGAAATGCTGGGGTCACGTTTTAAGCACAACAGAATTCCACTGGGACACATAAAGCCAAGAGAGAGCCAGACTGGTGTTTTCTGGATATCTGAGACATTTCTTGGTGTGTCCAGCTACATGCTGCAAGGAGCCTCAGCAGGAGAGATGAGCAGGATTGATTTATTTATTTATTAATCCTGTAGAATTGCTTCTCTGGGTTTTCACAGTGATGGAGAAGTTCTGAGCAGGATAGTGTAATGCATCTTGGCAGAGAGCTCCTTGAAGCTGAGTTGCTTCAGGATTTATGTGGTGGGAAAAAAGATTTGAAAGGCCTGTCATTCATGTTCACAGGTGATCATTTTCTGTCTGGATAGCAAAGTTGGGCAATCCTTTAGAGAAACAGGGATCTGTTTGCTGACAAGCTGTGGGTCAAATAAAACCTGACATCCAGAGAACAGAAGCATTGTGTCCTGGCCTGGAGTCACCTGCACCTGTGTTTCCTGATGACTTTAAAATTGGGCTGCAACTGCAGGGGCTGATTGGAGCAAAGCTTTGGGAGTGTGTAGCTCCATGGTCCCAAACATTGATCATTCCATGCTCTTGTTGGGCATTCTTGGGATCACTAGAGGCTCAGCAGTTCTTCTGGGGTGCTTTGGCTACTGAGTACTGCAGAGTGGATTTGGAAATTTTCCTCCTTGGGACTGCAGAGTTGCAAATGGGGTTGTAGCTGACCTGCTGGCAGGGTTTGGACTTTTTTTGTCATAGCTGGAGGGGAATGAGAGGCTGAACTAAGCTGAAGAGGAAACAAAACATGAAACTGCAGACAAGAAATTGCCAACTGATGTCAGTGGAGCTGGAGGATACTCGGGCAGGCATCCAATGACAGAAGCACAGTGAATATAAAGTGAACAAAACCTCCTTTTTCCAGTACATCGATCGAGGACAGTACAGCATTTGGATCAAAAATCAGTCAGGTTGTCTTCCTTGAAGATCAAAATTGAGGGAGGATGGCATATTCTTGACAGTCATTCCATTTTATGCTCTTTCATTGCACACTAGGGAGCTGAAATTTTTAAGAGCTCTTGAGCTACATCATAAAAACCCTTTAAAAAGTTTCACACACTTGTATTCATTTTACAGAAGGCAGTTGCCATTATGTTGGACATTTTTAGAGTTGTTTTGAGGGGATTTATCCAAGCAGTGGCTCGTGATTCTGTCCTTGCTGTGACCTTGCATAGGGAAAAGGCTCTTTCCAGGTGAAAGGAGTGCTGGTGGTGCTGCTGCACAAAACAGGGCAGGTAAACACTTCACAGGTATCCTTGAGGGAAAACAGCAATGCTGTTAGACCTCCACACACTTGGGATGATGACTGGGTGAAATAATTGCCATGATGATTGCCAGAGTGTTTCTTCCCACCTTGTGTTCTCCTCTCACCGAAGTTTCCAGCCTCCCTTAGCCCTGGCTCAGGGACATATTTCTCTATTCACTAACCATGCCACTTGAATCTGATCCCAGTTAAGTGTTCATCTACCAACAACTTTCCTTTCCTGATTTTCTAGAGCCAGGAGCTGTGGGACACCTGAGTTTCACTGAGATTTTGGACACTTCACTCAAGGTCAGCTGGCAAGAACCTATAGAGAAAAATGGCATCATCACAGGTATCAGCTGCTATCTCTGCTTTTCCTTCTGGTTTTTTGTATTCAGTGTGTGTGGGGTGGAATGTGTTGTGGCAGTGGAAAACTGTGTAATGGAGCATTTAGGGAGAATTTGGGCTATTGCTGCTTTCCTGGCCCCTCCTCTGGGTAATTGAGATGTCACCAGGGAGTGTTACACAAAGTACAGCTCCAATTACTGGCAGCTCATGATTGTGGTTACTGGAAAAGCAGTTTGTGCTAGAAATCAGCTCCCCACAGGGTGTCTGGTCTTGTTAAATCCTCCGTGACCTCCACCTGCTTCACTGAATTTTTGGAAATTTGTGAGACCGTGCTTGGCCTTTGCCCCAAGTGTGGGGGGTCCCTGCACAGAGTTCACAGCTGCAAAGTCTGGATTAGCATTGCTGAGGTTTGCAATCAAGACCAAGCCTGAAATCAGCAGAATCCTTCCTCTGTGATCAAGTGGTCTGGCTGTGGGCTGCGTGACAGAATTTGCATGTCATTACTTAATCTGTTATAAACCAGCACAAGGGTTCAGAACTCTCTTGTTTCCCTTTGATGAATCTGCCATTTGACAAGCTATTTATCTATTTACTGTGTGCCAGTGTAGCTATAACAGCAGCAGCTTCATTATTTTTCATAAAGGAAGGTATAAACACTAGAGGAAACCTCTAGTTCTTATCAACAGAGGCAATATTGTTTTCAGACAGGAAACTATTACAGCTGAAAAGGATGGACATTCCGTTTAACAAAAGTTTTGAAGCACAAAAAATCTCCCAGATTTTAGAATACTGGAGATAGTTGGGAAGGGAGAAAATAATTTCATGTGGATCAAAATATTTTGGTTTTGGACTGTCTAAATGTTCAGTTTACTTTTTAAATCATGTTGCCATTTATTAAAAATACATTCTAGAATTTAAGAAAAACAGATTTTCTGACCCTTGACCACAGAAATGTTATATCAGTCAAATTTCCTGAAGCATGTTAACTTTGACAGGTGTAATTATTTTGATCGGTTTCACCTGTCAGTGTTTTCCTCTGTGTGTCTGTGACGTGCACCATTTGTAGCTGTGTGCTCTGAGCTGTTTGTGGAGTCCTCATGCAGATCCTCTCCTGCCTGTCCACCACAGAAACCTGTCTGAAATATGCACTGATTTAAGTGGTTTGAGAATGGAAACTAATGACTCCTGAAACCAGAGCAGTATTGATTCAGTGAGGATGGCCAAAGCCTTTCAAGCCCAAGTGCTTAAATTTAGGTACCTCCATCCAGGATGATGTCATCTGATCCTTGTTAAGCTGCAGGTAGCAGCTCTGTGCTTGGTCTTGCAGAATTATTTTCTTAAAACCAAGCTGTCCTCTCCCAGAATGGGTTGAAACTGGATGGAGCCAAATGATGGGCTGGGTTATATTTGGGGTAAATTGTTTCAGAGGGAACTGACTAAAGAGATTCTCTTTTTCAGGACAAAAAAAAAAAAAAAAAAAAACAACAACAGCGTGAAAATGCCCAGCAGAGTCTATAACAAAAAAAAAAAAAAACTCCTTAATGATGCAAATTGCATTTGGGATAGAAGAACAGCAAAATTGTTCGTACCCTGAGCACCTTAAAGGTTTATAGAGGGCTGCTTGGACATCTGAGTGCTCAGGGAGGCAATTATTCATCGTTTCTGCTCATTGATGTCTTTACTGGACCTTCTTGCTCCCTGCACGGGCACTGGGAGGAGGGAAGCACGAAGGGGGTGCCCAGCAGCCAACCTGCTCTGGGAAATTGCCCATTACTCTTGCTGTAAATCTCAGTATCTTCCTCATTCCCTCAGCAAACATTGATTTATGAGGATCTGGATGTGGACGGACAGTTTGTGATTGGGTGTAGTGCTCTCGTGTAGAGAATTTACTCCACATCAACAGAAAATTGTTTCTGAAACTGCTCTGGTCATTAGTTCCCGTTAGGCAGTGTTTTGTGGAGTGCCAAAGAGTGGGAGAAGGATCTGTGGCACCTTCCCTGTTCTCACTCACACTGAGAGGTTTTCCAGGGGAAACCCTTTGGAAAATCGGGCTGCATTTGTGGCAGGGGTGACATCTGTGACACGGGGAGTGTGCTCTCACCAGCCACATGGCCCAGAGTTCTGCCCATCTGCCATTCAGTGTGGCTCAAGTGCTACTTGGGGCTGCAGTGCTTGTTGCTCTGTTCCTTCAGCACTTTTTTTTTTTCCATCTGTTTTTTGTTATGCCTGATTGCGTTTGACTTTGTGTCTGCTCACTGTGTATATACAGATTTTCTGTTCTCATCTTTTATATGACTGGAATTTAACTGTACATTGGGGACTGAAATCCCTGACAGTAAATACTGCCTCTTTGCCTTTACTTCAATTTTCACGGGATATTTTTCTTGGTGAACATTTTTTTAACTTTTTTTTTTTTTTTTTTTGAAAATAAATACATAGAGACTATGTGCTTAATGGGCGGGAAAGCTGGGTCTCATCCTGTGGTCACAAGGGAGAAGAGATAAAATGTCCAAAGAATAATCACCAACATTTGATGTATAACCTACGCTTATCCAGATGGGAGAGGAGATATCTCAATCACTGAAGATTGCCTGGTGCATGCTGAGTGACACTTTCTATTGTCCATAAGCAACAAATGGATAGAGGGAGCATTAAAAATCCCCTGCTTATCTTCCTCTGGTTATTTATTGTCTGGAACAGGCTGCACCCACAGCTATTGAAAGAAGAGGGTGTTTGTGGTGGTGCTTCTGTGAGCAATTGCTTCGTGCTCTTCACTGAGCATCAAATGCAGGGGACAGCCACCCCCACCTTTCTGCTCATCCTCTGTTAATTCAGGCAACAGAGTCCTTAAACTTTGTCAAAATCTTCCTACTGATCACAATCCTGTCTGTGCTACATCAGCTCTGCTCTGGCAAATTATTCTTAAGCCTTTTCAGAGAGCATCAAAACACCACAGTGTTTCCAAGGCTTTGGTAAATTACTGAGTTAATTAATTCCCACCCAGACACTTGTTTAGAACCAGTTCCAGATGAGCATTCAGGAGTTTTTCCCCTTCCCCTCTGCAGTCAAAAGTCAGAGGAGCATTTGTGGCGTAGCTGGAATTGTTGAAGCATCACCTTCCTTTATCACTGCCCCCTCACCTGAAACTAATTAGTGGCTGTGTGAACACACTGAGCCCATTTTCATGCAAAATCAGGTTAAGATGAATCCCTGTCAGCTTGAAAGAGAGGACAGAGAAAGTCTCACACCTCTCAGACTCTTGCAAAAATATTTGTCTCACCATGCTTTTGGCTCATGAGATGATGCTTTCTTGCTGATTAATACCATGAGGGATTTTGCTACATCAATTCATATATGTTAATCAGTTTATCATGTCTTTTTATTTTTTTAAAAAATGGAAAATAAAAAACCCTTCAAGCCCTCCAACTGGTCTGAATTCCTCATCTTAGATGATGGGAACAGGAACCCAGTAGGGAGTTTCTCTAGCCAGTTTGCCTTGTGCATGGTTCACTCAGTGGGATTCCTTTCTGTTAGTCCTTTTCACTCACTTCAATTTCACAGGCATTCAAGAGCTATGTGTATTTTTTTCATTTTTTTTTTTCACCCTCTGAGTCAAATCACAAAGAAAGCGGCAATCAAGCAAACTTTTCAGACGTGCTCTCCGGGGACTGGCACAGTGAGGTTCACATGGGTTCAAATGAGAATAAAGTGGGACTGGGCAGGAGGAGGACAAGCAGATTTGGAGGTAAAATTGAGCAAATCAGACAGTGGAAAGTTTCAAAAGTTCTTGGAAGGCAAGTGGTTATCAAAGAGATAAAAAGGAAAGCCTGGTTATGATAGAAGAATAATATGGAGGTCAGGGCAGGTGCGGCTTTGGACAATGCATTGGCTCCAAGATGGTTTTGAAAGAAAGGATAATGATTCACCCTGCTGAAGGATTTCTGCAAGGAACAAGCGGTGGGGAGTAGAGGTTTTTCAGTTCCTAGAAGATTCCCACAATGTTCCTGCCTGATTGTTATTGTCAGATTTCTAAGTATTTCTAGACAGGCAGCACTGTAGGTTGCTTCAGCCTGCAAAGCAAGAAAGCCCCACTAAGCATATAGAGATTTTTAATTAGGTATTCCAGTAGATTTTGTATTTTATAAGTGTTTCTTCCTGGTACTCCAATAGATTTTATAAGTGTTTCTTCCCGTTTGCTTCGTAGAGTTCACAAAATGAAAGTCCACCTTTATTTCCATAAAGTTTATTTCCATATTTCCAGGCGATTTCATACCAAGCATAGAAAAAAAAGACAGTTGAGACCTCATGTCCCCCTGATGGGGAGATAATGCTCTGTGGGATATCTGCATCAATTGCTTATTGGAAATAACATTTTTTTTAAATACCTGAGTATTCTAGGCAGTGTTTACTTCAAGGAGGGCTTTTTTCTGTTTATAAAAGGTGATCACAAGGAATGGCATAACTGTGCTGCAACAGCAATTCAACCTAAACAACTTTCTATTTGCCCTCGATGCTGAAGGGGAAACATCTTGCTAAGTACTGTCATTCTCAATTTGATGGCAAACTTTTGTCATTAAACTCAAAAAAGAGCATGAACCACATGTACCAGTGGTACCTGCTTACAATCAATTACCCCATGAAATGGTACCTGAGTCATTTATCCCTCAGTCAACCATTCCTCAAATGGTCCCAGCTCAATACCCCCAGCTGCAAGGTTTGAATTGGCCTCCTCACAATTGACTCAACTTTTAAATAATTTTTGTTATGAAAAAAATTCCTACTGGAATGATTCATTTTTTTCAAAAAAGACTAGACCTGTTGATTATAGCCAAGGCCAGCAACCAAATTTTTGGACTTTCAGTCCTTCCAGCTGTTGTTTCAGTAAATTGCAATGAAGAGCTAGTGATTTTAGCTCTTGCATTCAATGTTCCTATGGTAATTTCACCAAAACCATCTACAGCTATTGTATTCCTTTTACCCATGAATACACCCAAGCAAAACAGCTTCCAAAGAGCTCAGTTATGTCTGTGCCATTTGGAACCTCAGGTGCTGAGGTCTTTGGGATGCAATGTTTAGACCACAATCAGCCAGAATTCCACCACAGAATTCAAACCAGTAGGGACACCAGTGTTCCACCACTGCACATGCAGCAGTTTTTCTGGGTTGTTGGAGAACCCTGTTGAGGTGTCACGATCTGCCCCAATCTGAGCAGGAGTCATGATGGTTCGTCTGACCCCAAGGTGCAAAAGACAAACAACAAAGGACTCAAGTTTTCTTGTGCAGCAAGCAACAATGCACTTTTCTGAGTGCCAACAACTTAGTTTATGATAAAGGAGAGAGAGAGAAAAAGGGAACAAAATAAAAGGGGGAGAGAAAGAGGGAGAGAGAGAGGGTGGGGGGAGTAGCTGAATAGCTACCAACAGATGGAACATCGTCCTTGGGTCATCTGTTGATGTTTTCCATCCATAGGGAGAAAGATCTCAGAAATGATCTCAAAAAGTGTCTTCAGAAAGTAATTATTTTATAGTTCTTGTCCAAGGTGAGTGGCCTCTGGCCAAAAGGTGGGGAAATTCATGGACTATTGTGTGTGGAGCCTGTTGCTCAGAGAAGCAGGTGTAGAAACTTCTGTCCAGAGTGAGT
>VRYO01002014.1:3666240-3722659 GCA_009812075.1 Sialia sialis | reverse complement strand
AGGGTCTCAGGGTCTCAGGGTCTCCAGTCATTTCGATGGTCGTGAGGCAGATCAGGGAAGCTCCGCACCAGCCCTTACAGACGTGTGAGCGCTCTGTTTTGCAGGCTACCAGATCTCCTGGGAGGTGTACGGCAGGAACGAGTCCCGCCTGGCCCGCAGCCTGTCCAACAGCACCCTGGAGTTCAAGATCACGGGGCTGTCCTCCCTCACCACCTACACCATCGAGGTGGCGGCCGTGACCGCGCAGGGCAGCGGCTCCGTCACCTCCTCCACCATCTCTTCTGGAGTGCCCCCAGGTTGGTCACAGCCTGCAGGAAACAAAACAAAACAAAACAAAACATGCTGGTTCTCCGTGTTTCTGTGTTCCAAAGGTCACAGGTTACTTTGATTCAGCGGGAGTAAAAATCATTTTGTTTGTAAAGCACTGAGGTTCTTTGCCGCCTAATTTGGGTTGGATTTTTGGAATGGACTGAAATGTTAATGTGAAGACATTTGCAGTTTGAAATTTCCAGGAAGCTGAGGGTGTTTAATACAAATACAAAAATAAAAAGTTGTAGGTGTGACAATGGAATGGACAAAGTAATAAAGTGGATACAACACAGAATCTCTTGACATTTACAAAGTGACATCAAAATGAAGCCTGAATCAATTCAGAGTGTTGCTTTGGGGGAAAAAACAGAGTTGGGTGATATTAAAAGGGAGGGGATTTTCCAAGTGGAAGTAATATAGCTTATGTCAACTATGAGTGTTTCACTTGTATAGTGAAACTAAAATCTTATTTACAAGAATTTGAAGCTGTGGACTGAAAAAATATTTGGGAGGAGGCAGTGCTGTCCCACATTGTCTGAGTTACTATTTGGTCACCTCTGCATTTACCTTTTTTGTATTTTGTTTTTAAAATTCTACACTCTGCCCCATCCAGTGTAAATAGCAAACTAAACAGCCAATCTATACCTCAAATAAGCAGGTTCAGTTAAAACAGAGGTTACAGAAATAGAATTTTTGAAAGTGAAGCAGTTATTTCTGATCACTGAGGGAATCCAATTTTTCCCTTCTCCACTATTATTTAACTTTTCTGTGTGTCCTAAAGTATGTTTGCCCTTCTTTTCCCTAATCATAGGCAATTGTGACAAGCTGAAGACTGGATCAATGCCATGATATCTGATGGCAGGATGCCTGCCAGATAACAGCATTATCCCACTTGGGCAGGGTTAGTTTATCGATCGTGGTTCCCACAAATGTGAAGTAAGAACCAAGAAATCTGGATATTTGTGGATACCTGAAATATCTGCCAGAACCCTGCCCATTTTTGGCCTGTTCCACTTGCACAGAGTGCAGCATTATCATAAAATTACAGAATGGTTTGGGTTGGAAGGGACCCGAAGGACAATTTGGTTCCATCCCCCTGCCATGGGCAGGGACACCTTCCACTACATAATTAATTTATGTAAATATATAATTACAATAATTAGTTCCATTTGTTGTAAATGCAGGTAACCAGTGAGAATTTATTCTAAACACTCTGCATTTAATCTTTCCTGGACTTGCTTTTGTTGTTAATTCAGATGATATTAAAAATGTAAATGTTACCATGGTCTTGGCTGATGGAAGGCAACGATCTGATTGGGGCTTCAGATTTTTTTCCTCATAGGAGGTCACCTTCTTTATTTGCTAAAGGAATTGAAAAGATAAGTAATCTACTTTAATCATGCTTTAGGATGCCCTGGAAAATCCAAATATTATAGGTCAACATTAAATACACTACTCAAAACTTTGAGTTTTTCCAGTTGTAGTTATATGTCCTCTAAGAAGTAAATAAAAAATTTTGTAATTTAATTGTGTGGAAACAGAAGTGCAGTGGAATGAGGTGACTTGGCAGACCTGGAGCTGGGAAGTGTCTTCCCCCCAGGACCACCAGGGTTTGTTCACGGGGAAGCTTCTCTAAAATACCTGTAATTCTGTAGATGGGCTTTTTCTTTTCTCATTTGATCTACAAAAATCTGGTGCATGGTTAGAGAGCAGAAATAGTAATGCCGTGGGTAAAACTGCCAAAAAGAAAAGAAAAATAACCACAATTGAGGCAAATAGAGCCCTTTTCCCTGTGTTTTTTTGTGTTGGAAACTGAATGTCAGCTTGTGTTATTGGCTCCTGGACACAGAGTGTTTCTACCTCTCATTTACTCTTCTGTTTTCTCCAGAACTTCCAGGTGCTCCAACCAATCTGGTGATTTCCAACATCAGCCCTCGCTCTGCCACACTTCAGTTCCGCCCAGGATACGATGGCAAAACCTCCATCTCCAAGTGGATAGTGGAGGGGCAGGTATGTCCCTGACAAAATTATCTTAATGAAGTTTCTGGGGGGTTAAAAAGAGCCTGAATAATTAATTCCTGTTGAGATTTCAGTTTTTGTTTAACTTTGGACCAGAGCTCATGGCCTGGAGTTGCTGTCCAGGGTGTTCTGGGAAGGTTGGGATGCAGGGGAGTTTGAGAGGCTCAGTTCAGAAACGTCTGTGTCAGCCAGAGAGAAAAGGGTCAGATCAATTCTGGGACTTCTGTTCAGAAAAACAACTGAAAAATGTGATATATAATATATATGTATATATATATAGGTATGTGATAATGCTTATCCTTCAAATAATTCACACGGGGTTTTGTTTATCTTCAGAAGAACACCAGGTACACCATAAACAGCACACACAGCAGAGCTTTACCATCCATCTATTTTAGAAAGGATTTGAAATCTGTGTTTAGGTTCTGTGAGGTGTCTTTCAGAAGTTTGGAATTATTATCTCATAGATTCAGAAGTAAAGGAAGAATTGCACTGAACAGTAAAGCTACCATTATTCATGAGATTGAGTGTATTTTTCTATCTTGTAATGGAATATACCAAGGTTTTCTGTCCAGGCCTCTAGATATGAATAGGATCAATTCTCTTCTCCATCAGCTTTAAACAATATCCCTCTTTCTGCTGTCATTATGCCTTGGAGGAGTTATATATATTTTTATATATATTTTTATATATATTCCTCATTTGTTCTCCCAACAGATGAGCTTTGCTTCTTCCTTTCCACCCACAGCTCTTTCTAAACACTATAATCTGTTTTTAAGACCAAATGTTGGACTTCTTAAATCACCATCACCACTTAGACATGTTGATACAATCACTTCACTGGGTAATGAAATTGTTGTGAACAAGTTGGTACATTTTGTGCCATTTATATACATATTATGGCATATTACAGAATTAAACACCAAAATCCAATAATATGGTGGCTTAGCACATTCTGAGGAGCATTTTCCTGCTGGAAAACCACATTGATATTGCTAGGAACTCGTTAATTCAGTGAGTTGCAGAATGCTACTGAAGTGAAGCAAATTTGAATGCTTTAAAGCTGCAGTGGTAATTACCATGAAGTTCATCTGCATCCTTGAAGAGCCCTGGGTACAAACAGTAGTTTGAACATTCCTTGGGGTCTTTCTTGTTCACCAACATCTCATGCATCACTAGAAAAGTCCAAGGGTTTTTGGTTCTGATAGAGCCAGGAATTATTTGTTCTTTTTGGGGAAGGAGCACAGCCAAGTCCTTGCAGAATCTGGGCAGTCCTTTTAACCGCGACAACCCTACAAGTTTCTGCTTCACCACACCTCACTGCTCAGCTTCAGCACAAGAAAAAGTGTTGCTCCTAGTGGATTTCAGGAAGAAATAAAAACTCTTGTTCACCTGATTAATGGAAATGAGTTCAGGTATGCAGTGAAATTGGTGAGTCCTCAAGGATATAGCAAATCCTGTTTCCAGGATGACAGCTGCGTATAATCCTTTGTTCACAGCCCCTTTCTGCCAGCACTCCTCTCAAACTCTTTCTCTCTGAAAGTGCAATTTCACAGCACTTTCAGCCAATCTAAAGCAGAGCTCTCGTTGTCCTGCTCCTATTCCTTTTCTCCTTCCCACTTACCAAGACTTTTCCTCCTCCTGCCTTCTGTGTGTGCTGACACAGAATCAGACCCGGAGCTGTTGCGAGCTTTGATCCAGCCAAGAACAAATGAGTTTCAAATAGATCAGCACAGGCTGTGTGTGATCAGAACATCACTGTGAGGGGAGGGGTTGTGAACATGGCACTGGGGGCAGAGAGAAGGGCAGGAATGCTTCTGTCTCCACTTGGATCTAAACTGCCTTGGACCTGCCCACTTTTCAAAGAGCTTTTGCAAAATTGTTTTTGCTGCCAGTGCCACCCCAGTCTCCATTTCTGCCTTTGATGTGGTCTGTTCTCTGCTGGGGTTTGTCCATGCTAGGCTGCAGGCTGATGTTAAAACATCTGTATTTTAGCGTGGACAACCACAATGCTCCTTAGGACTCTGTTGGATTGAGGGGTTGTGGTTGTATGATACTGAAATGGAGGGAGGGGTTTTGTCCTTCTTGGTCTTTCATTCATTGACCCACGTACAACTTTTAATAGCAGTGTTAAGTGTTTCATGCCTTGGCATTAAATTAAAAGCCACCTAAGGGGTGGTTTTGCACACTCTGATTTTAAAGCTGATGGTATTGTCAAGGGACAGAATGACATTCAGCTATAAAACACTAATCTGTGATTTGGGCACTTCATCAGTGTCCCTCTGCAAGCTGGGCAACACCTTTGCTTTGGACATCCTACTGGGAATTTACCGTTCACTCTCAACGTCCGAGTCCTTACAGACACAATTCAGCTGTTTTGTATTCACAAACACAACCAACCTGCCACCAACGTGTTTCTCTTCTTTGTTCCTTTATTTGGCAGAAAGCTTCCTTGGTGAGGGCAGGTCTAGAAAATGTTCCAAGTGCTCCAGTTTGGCTGAGAGCCATTTTTGAAGTCTGATACTTCATGAACAATTTGGATGAGAAACACAGCTGGGAATTCCAGCTGACGTGAAATTTTGTGCATCTGGCCTTGGTTTCTGCTTTTTGTGCCTGGGTGTAAATTCATGGGAGCCTCTGTGGAACTAATTCTCAATTATGTCAATGAACATGAGAACAGATCAAGTCTTTAAGAGTTCAGTGTTGGTAGATACTGAAATATAAAGCATTAAAAATCCCATATCTGTGTTTCTAGTGAAGGTACATTCTGTATTTTTGAAGGGATTTTGAAAAAAATCACTAGATTGTTTCATTTCCATCCTTTTTATCTAGACTCAGGACTGGAGGAAACTGGATTTCCTAACAGAGAGCTACAAAATTGTACCAATTCTGTTTAAAAAGTACTTTTAACTTTTTTTTTTTCTATTACATGGAGTATAATCTAAAGGGAAGAGGCTCAAATGTAATATAAAGGTTCCACTGACACTTGTTCAGAGGGACCAGCAGTCCCCCAACCTTGTGGCATTGACACTCACAGGTAACCTGTTCCTCCACAAAGAATTTCAGTGAATCCTTCCAGCCATCCCATCCTCTCAGATGCAGTTAGAGCACATATTGCAACCCTTTTTTTTTTGGTAATTTTCACCAAGAATGACCATAAATCCTTGCTGGTGTTCATGTAGTGTCATGTTGGCACTCTCTGGCAGTTGCAATCCAGTTTCTTGTTTTTCTTGTGTAGGATTTTTCCTGGGTTTTTGTCATGAAAAATGTGTATAAATTGCTAATGGAATTGTTTGGGTTGGAGGGACCTTGAGGATCGCCCATTTCCAACCCATCCTGGCCATGCCTTGATGGGTGCTCAGTCCACACCATCGAGCTGATTACAGAATCCAGGATAACTTCTGCCCAGTCAGGTGTTTTTCTGGTGATTAACATTATTTGCAGGCAGCACAAGACCTGCAGAATGGCTGAAAGCTGTTTCTGAAGAGGCATCACATTTCCTGGAGCCACGAGTGTTTGGGCTATTACAAAGAGTTTTTGCTTAAAGCCCTTCTGCTGCTTTTAGAGAGATTTTTGTATGAATGTCATGGTGAGCAGGAGCAGAGTTTCAAAGTGGTAAAACCTTTAAAGAATTATCTCTGCGCTGCCTTCTAAAGCTGTGAGCTGGGAAAGAAGTTGCAGCTTCACCCGTGAATTTGTGTGGTTTTGTGGGTGAAGTCAGTGACCCAGATAGGATTCATCCTTTGCACCAGGTGAGTCTCTGGGTGTCGTTTTCACTTCAGGGCTGGTAAATAAAGTGTCTGAAACTCTGACAGTTTTATGCCCTTGACAATCTCTAAATCAAAAATGGCTGAATCGATGTAAGGATTTAGTGAGAAAAAAAATTGCACCCGGGCTGACATCCCCTGAACCGAATTTCTCCCAAAGCGATTTCAAATGTGTGAGTTATGGACCTCTAAAACGAAAACTCTGACACATCTTGAACTATGGCAGGACACAGGGTCCCTCTGTAATGTACAGAAACACTGTGTTTTCCTTTCCTGCACTTAGTACTTCCAAACTGAAGTTTTGGAGGCATTGCTGTCTTATGCACATTCTTTTTTCATGCCAGATCTTAATTTTTTTTGTGTTTTCTTTTTCCAGTCAGAATTCTGCAACTTTGCTCATGCATCAGAAAACGCCGAGTCATTTTATAAAATATGTAACATTTTCCTTTTAAGAAACGGAGAAACTAATGCAGGGGGAAGTAAAAGGTTCTGACATCACTCCCAATATTGTTTTACGGTGTCTCATTTCTGCCATAATAAAGGAATAGGCCCTTTTATTGCATGTATTGCCTTGGGAGCAGCTGGGGGATGGCGATGAATATGTGCTGAGCAGTGATGGCTGATGGTTATTGAGCATTCTGTGAAGTGTCCCAGGGGACTGAGGTGTTTTCATTGTGGGGTTTTCATTCCTGGGGTCCCTGGGCACAGGGAACTGGGGGGATGCACAGCTTGTTCCTCCAGGAGTTTTTATGCTGATGGGAACAGAAAAGCAGTTGGTGCCTCATCTGCCTCCCAAAACAAAGCAGCCACGAGCGTGTGATCTGTCAACAAACACCATCCTGCTCTGAAGTGTGCATACACTGTTATCCAAGAAAACAGCTACAAGAAAGAAGCCTTTAACTTCACTTGATGTTCTGCAGAGCAGCTCAGAGTGGGCTCTCCTGCCCCTCAAAGGACTCTTTCATCCCAACCACTGCCCGTGGTTCTTTCTGCCCCATGGGAATCCCTTTGTACTCTGATTCTTGAAACTGATACGTTTCCTCTGATCTGACATCAGAGTGTTTCAGCAGAAATAATTTCCTTTTCCTTCCACGGCCTGAAACTTGGAATCTGCTATAGATTTTGGGGGAAGTTAAAAATATAAAGTCTATCACTGAAGATTTTTCTAAGATTCACTTCTGAGAATACATGCAATATATATATATAAAAGAAAAAAATGAAACTTCTTCTGAGCAACATAGAGCTACTACAAGATCCTTAATATTTCCACCTTTGCAGCCCACCAGAAAATGTCTCACTGAGTCAATGTCAGCCCTGCTGGGCCATGTAGTCCTTAATGTGTATTAATGACCTGCCTGCTCTGCACAGCAATTGCAACCTGTGGGCTTTTTTTTTTTTTTTTTGGTTAGGCAATAAATATTTTTAAAAGTTCTTACTGTTTTTAAAATACAAAAAAGACAATTTAGTCACCACTGGAGATTATTTGCAGCCTCCAGAGCATTGTGGATTGTTGCTATATAATTACTGCAGCACTTGGAGGTGATGCTGTTAAGTGCAAGATTTGCAAAAATAAGCATTTACTATAGACTTCCTACAGTATTAATACAAAACTCATTTAATAAAAAGGGTTCTCTGTTTCCTCAACTGAAATCAACCCTCTCGTCCTTTCTTTGTGTAGAGATTTTTCTTTCTTTTAAATCTCTTTATCAACTCTTTGTTCTCCAGGTTCAGTTTAGGGAAGTTCTGTTTTACTGTGCAGATCTGTCTCCACCTGTTCCCCTTCATCTTCCCCATCCATGGGCTTCTCTACAATTTATGGAGCTTGGTTAGGACTGGGAATTTTTAAAGGTCCAAAATTTTCACTACCATTTATTTTGTATATTGTTTAGTGTGTAGCAGTGACTTTGGTCCCCAAAAAGTCTGAGAGGCCCAGCAAGACCTGTTCAGCCACATCCTCCATGGAATCAGTGTTCTGCTGGGAAGATCAGAGAGCCTTCTTTCCACAGTGCAATGCAGAACTTATTTCTCTGGCCTAATTTTCTTTGTGTCATTTCTCCATGCACAAACATAAATATGCAGCACATCAAGTCCTGGGTGAGCGAAGAACTAAAACATCTATAAATAAATCAGGCTGCTTCTCCTGAAGGGGGAAAAAAAAAAGAAAAGAGTGAATGAAACCTAATTTTCTATTTGAAGTACCCGTGGTATGCGAGATACTTGGGGCTGTGGTGCCTGTGGAGTGTTTGACAGCAACTGTGGCTGTAACTCATACACAGAACTTGCAAGGGATCTTTTTAAAAAGATTAAAGGAAATAGCTCTTTGCACAGTGGGTTGTGAGCTGCTGGAATGTGTTGCCACAGCAGCCTGTGGGAATAGATCGTGTCAGTGGGTTGGAAAGGGCTAAGGGGGTCTTTGGGGATGTTAAATCTGTGAATTGACACTGAAGGGAAGAGGTGCCCAGGTATCCTCTGCCGCCCTTCAGCCCCTGCCTGTGGGTACAGGGTGAGGAAATTGGGCTGCACCCACCCTTTGTGGCAGGGTTGGAACATGCTCAGTGCTGGGGAATTATTCCAGGGGCTTTGTCTGGGCTCCTCTGCACATCTCCAAAGTGAAGCCCAGCCATCCAGCCCTTCTCTTCTCCCCTTCTCCACTCTCCTCCCATGGCTCTCAGGCATGCTGCATCTCCCAGGTCAGGCTCTGACCTCTCTCTCCTTCTCTGTTGGCTTCCTTTTAAGTCCTGATTCATCTTCATTTAATCTCCAGAAAGCTGCACAGAAAGCAATGCTCAATTCTCATCAGTGTTTAGTCCCTTCTAACACTGCTGTGGCTGAGGGCCCATGTTGGGCAACATGTTGTGATTAATTAATACAAAGGGTGGCTCATGGAAAAGTCTGGTCTAAGTGCAGAGCAGCAGATGAGGTTAAAACTCTTTTGTTCTTTGACTTTGTTCTTGTTTCTCTGTCTTTATTTCCATGGCATTTTGCCTCCATTGAGACTTACTTAGTATGCATCAGTTCCTGCGAGTTATTATCAAGGCTATTTTTCATTCTCTTATATTACTACTTGATACTTTTGTATTGTGGCAGGAAGATTGAACAGGGTATTATTGCTCTCATGGTGTTTTTTTTCTGGAATGGATCTTATCAAAGTATCCCGTGAATTCCCATCAGGTACAAGGAGACTTGGCTAACTTAGCTGGGTTTTCTCTTTACAAATAACTAGTTATATAAAAGTCAGTATTAACTGGAAAATGTTTTTAACAGCATTTGTGCTTCCACTGTTGTGATGGCACACATTGTAAAAGAAGTTATATGTATTTATTTGTATTTATATTTACATATACATATATTAAATCTACTTTGTATTCCTTCTTACCTTTCCCTCGTACAGGTTGGTGTGCTGGGTGATGAAGAAGAATGGGTGACTCTTCATGAGGTGGAGAATGAACCTGATGCTCAGATGCTGGAGGTACCAAACCTCACTCCTTACACTCATTACAGGTAAGAACAGCAGGTAATTATCTGCAACATGGAAAAAAAAATGAGTAAACAGCAGCATGGAACAGCTTTCCTAATCAGAAACATCTGGCTGGGTTTTATAATCCGAAAAAAGGGGAAAAAGCTTTGCTGTTTTCATAGGTTATACTTTAAATTACTGATCTGATATTGTTAATTGTAATTCACATAAAATCCAGTTGATAACACTAAGAAGGAAATTCAGGTGCTCAGTGAGATGCTTTTACAAGTAACTGCTGTCCTGTGACTTCCCTCCCTGAAGAGAGCACCAGTGGAACATCAGCCAGTGACAAATCAATCGTACTTAAACTGGTGCAAACCTGTAATCACATATTTGCATCAGCTTAAACATCGCTTTATTGATTTAACTTAATTTGGTAACATCAGTTAGATGAAACCTTTGTTTATAGGAATTTACCAAGTTAAGTTTAATAGATATAAGCAATGCCTAAACTGATTGAGGTGACTCTGCATTGTGGGTGCACCCCAGTTAAACGGGATTGATTTTTAAATCAATCCAATCCAAGCAATGCCATGGTATAGACAAGACTGGAGAATTTGAGGTACTCAACCCTAATTAAAAATACTTTCATGAACCAGCTTGCTAATGTAGAGGCTGGTGGAAAGGAAATCCAGTGGCAAGTGTTAAATCAGCCCTCTAGAAACTTGTCCATTTTGTGCTGGCTGAAGGGGCTATTAACTAATCCATGTGCTGTTGTAAGCCAGGAGTAGGAGCAACCAAGGAGAGCTCATATAATTTACAACGGACTCAGTGCTGGCATGTCATTTTCCTCCCTTGGTCACAAACCTAGGAACATATTGAATTTCTCACTAACTCTCCACTGAAGTGTTTTAAACCTCATCTTCCAGAGCTAAACGTTTTATTAAAAGGTCTTTGAAATTTTTTTTTAACTTAAGCAGAGATTTCTGGTGCAGAGGTTTAGGAAAATTATCTTCAGGTTAAGAGGATTTTGCTCTCCTCATAAAGAGGGATCCTAAATGCTGAAAAGGCAGGGGGGAGCAGGAAATGCAGTTTGTACCACAGTTCAACGTTCACTGTCTGTGAAGAAAAAGGAAAACTTGCACACCCAGAGAGGTGCATGGAGAAACATCCTTGGGATAGCAAATAACGAAGAATATGAGAAATTTGGGGTGATTGTTAAACTTTTTGGTTTATTTTATTCTTACATCTCATATATTTCTTGTGTTCATTAAATTCTGGAATTTCTATTTATACTTATGGAATTCTACTTATGCTGGAATCTTTCTCACATCCAGTTCCCCTTTGATTTTTTTTTTCATTTCAAAGCAGCTCCTTGAATTTTGCCTGTTTTTTTCTCCTATGCACACACCGATAGGAGTTTTTTCAGTTTTGCTTCAGCGTTGAGCAATTTTATAAAAATGTTTGAAACCTAGAATGCTGTTGCCAAATGGAATTGCTGTCCCCTGATCAGCTTCAGTCATTGCCCATGAGGAAATGCATGGTGAGAGCTGATTATCAGAACACATCTTTACAGGCTATTCTTCTTTCCTATATTTTGGACCTGTGCTAGAGAGTGAAATCAGAACTGCATTTGTTTAATGTGTTTCCTTCAGTGCACTTTGGATGGAGATCAGAGCAGGTAAAAAAATCCTGCTGCATTGACTGACTCATCCTTTTCCCAAGCTCAATCTTTAGGTCCAAAAATTAAGTGTTTAATATGAGCAGGTCAGCTATTTATGTGCAAGTGCTGGGTGCTTCCAGTTGCTTGTGAGGGTATCTGAAATATACAGCACATCTTAATTATGTGGTGCTCCTTGTAAAAAAAGATTTCCCTAAATCTTTTGTGACCCAATAAGGATTTCTATTGTAGAAGAGATGGTTTCAAGCAGACAGGATATTTTTTAAAGATGCATATCCATATTAAATAACTTAATCTTTCTTGTGCAGGAAGGCTGAAAACGCAGCACAAGGATAAATCAGCCTCTTTCAACGAGTAATTGAGGGGAAATGTTATCACCAGTGTATTTTTTATATTGACAGGGAATGAGACTATCTGAAGTTTGATATTTTAATACCTTTCTGAATGTATTGTATAAGCATCGCCAGAGAAAATCACTTACTGCCAGCATAAGCTCATCAGGCTTGGTATAATTAACATAAATTTCTCACACAAATACCTAAGTTTCTAATAGACCCCGAGCTAATCTCATTTTCATTTTTTAAATACCTGAGAGGATCTGAAAGCAGTTACCATCAAGCATTCAGCAGCGAATACAAAGGGGGGCTGTGTGCGGCGACCTTTGCGGAGCATTTAGGGAGCCCCTAATTCACATTTTCCCACCCTGGAGAAGCAGGGGAGCGTTCCCCAAGCCCTGAGAGCGGCGTTCACAGCTTCTCTCCTCCCTTGCTGCAGGTTCAGGATGCGGCAGGTGAACGTGGTGGGCTCCAGCCCTCTGAGCCAGCCCTCGAGGGTCATCCAGACGCTGCAGGCTCCTCCGGACGTGGCCCCCGGCAGCGTCACCGTGCGCACGGCCAGCGAGACCAGCCTGTGGCTGCGATGGGTGGTGAGCAGCTCCAGGGATGTGGGCATGGAGGGGGAATGGGCATGGGTGTGGGGCTGCTCCCCCAGAGCCAGGCAGCCCTCCCAAAGCGCCTCCTCCTCTTCCTAACAGCCAAATCGTTTCCTTTTCCAGGCTAGTCGGAAATCTGAGCCTTGCCTTAAGTGCCTTATTAATCAAATAAATTGCTTACTGCCACTGCTCCTGCCACTTCATCAGGGGAATGCGCCTGTGTGTAAAAGCTTGGCTTTGAGGAGCTCCAGGACCACAGTCTGGGTCAGCACGTGGGGCAGGAATGGGGCACTCGAGCCAATTTGCCGTGTTCCAGGGCTCGGTTGTTTGCTCCATTCTGCACCCCAAAAGGTGCACTCCAGCCATGGACAGCATCCTGTGGTGCTCAGAGCTGTGGTGCAGCAGCAGCGAGGCTGGCACTCCTGTGGGAAGATTAGATTTAGCTGAAACAGTGTGGAATTATGCGCTAAAATGCAGAGATAAATGATTAATTGAGAAGATGCGGCAATCGCTGACATCGCTGTGCCCCTTCGCCCGTCTCAGTTACCTGCAGAGTTGCCACGTTGGGATTTACTTGGCAATTAACCTGCTCCAGAATGGTTTTTCTTCACCCCTGTTAGGCAGAATTTTCCACTAGGGTTACTGTGGTGTGAAGTTGATGAAGCACAGGTTTCCTTTTGCCCAAATGTTAGCTTTCCCATGCATAAGCTCATTATGGCTGGAAGTCAAAATCAGGCTGGGAGCAAGAAGGTTTTTCTGCTGTTGGAAAGGGATAATTCCAGTTTCTCAACAGGACACTGCACTTAATGCTGAACATTGCCAGACCAAAACCTGAGGCTTGAAGGTGTCACCTCACTGCCTACAGAAGAGCCACTGCAGGTCCTTTGAGAGGCCTCAGACAACTCTGTGTAAAATCATGCCTATGTTGGTACTGCACCCAGACCTACATATCTTCCATCAAAATTCACTCCAGGCTGTTTTAAGAGCCTCTAAAACATTAAGATTGTGCTGCCTGGAAGCCTGTGTTCCTTGAGTCAAACTGCAGGGTTCAGGAGAAGCAACAGCCACAGCTAAAAATGACCTGATAAATGCTTTTCATGCTTAATAACATCAATATTTGAAAGTGTTTAATCTCTTTTATTTCAAGACCTGCAGGTGAATCTGTTTTCCCCTGGGAGCTGGGGATTCCTCCCTTCCTGCAGAATGAGGGTCACGTTTCTAGCCTTGCATGCCTGTGGGGTAGAGTCTTCTAAGCTGTGAAATGTTAATGTGGATCCAGCTTTCCCAGTGAATCAGAACTGAATCTCAGCCATCCGTGGCATTGTGTAGTTAGTTTTATAGCAGAAAAACTCCAAACTTTATGAACTAGGCTAATTATTTCATATTTTAATCTCTGAAATTGCTTGGGGAGTTAGAATACTAGAATGAATCTCTGCTGATAAATGAGTAGGCAGAGAGTCAGTAAAAAAAAGTAAAAATTGTACGATAAATGAATTTGTCACATGCTTCAGCAATTTATCATTCATTTCCATAATTAATCACAAAGCTCTGAAATATATTGTATTCATATCATCTCTGTTGATACACCTACAGCAAAGGGCTTGGTTTTGTGAGCAAACCTTCTTGCCTCAAAATTAAGCTAAAAAACTAAAAGAAAAATTCCAAGCAGCACAGAAATGTAGAGATCCCAAAGCACAAACCAGAACAATCAACCTCTTGATCATTTTTCATCTTGCTATGGGGCTGTGCATTGTCAGATTGGTGTTTTCTTGAAAAGAGCCAAGCAGTTATTGGTCACTATAAAGTTGTTTATTGCAAAGGCACTTCAGTCCCGAAAGACAAAGGGTCCTAAGCGTTGAAGTCCATGCAAAAATTTTTTGGTATAGAGTCCTAAATAGAAGTGAAATCCCAATTAGAAGTAGAAGCTGCTCCTGTTGAGGCCCCAGGAGGGCTGATGTTGCTGCAGCTCCTGTCTTCTTGGGGTGGTGATGGTGGTGAAGAGAGAAGAAAGAGAGAGCAAGAGAGAGTCTCTCCCCAGTGATCAGATTCTTATACACAAATTACCCAATAAACTAAAAACACAAACCCAAACCATTTCTTCTTAACCTATTAGAATTCTAGTTTCTTAGCATGCCAGTTTATGTATAAACTACACATCTGGTCTATCTTGTTCTATCTAAAAAATGTAAGCAATACTCTTACTATATTTTTATTATGTCTAAAACTATGTTTTTGAAATCTTATTTTTAAGGCTTGTTTTCTACACTGGTATCTAGGACTATGTTTTTCAACCCTCACTAGAACTTGTTGATCTGTGTCTGAGGAGCTCAGAGAGGCTTTGTTTTCAGCCTCCAACACTCCATGAGTTCAGGCAGCGGTGGGACCGTGGGTCCTGATGGCAATGTTGTGTTTTGCTGTCACCCTCCAGCCCCTCCCCGACACGCAGTACAACGGGAACCCCGAGTCGGTGGGGTACAGGATCAGGGTGTGGCGCGGGGATCTGCCAGCCCCAGCCCTGCTGAAGGTCGTGGCCGACCGCCTGGCGCGGGAGTGCACGGTGGAGGAGCTGCAGGAGTGGACGGAATACGAGCTGCAGATCCAGGCCTTCAACGCCATCGGGGCCGGGCCCTGGAGCGAGGCCGTGAGGGGTCGGACGCGGGAATCAGGTGAGGCCAAGCACAGCATCTGCTGGCACAGAAAACAGGGAATTTACCACTTTTTGTCCTTTTGTTCAGATTTTAATTTTTTAGTTTGGTGTTTCCATGTTGGATGGATGTCCTAGTTTGAAAGACAGGTGTCTGCTAAGAAAGGCAGGAGCCTCTCTTTGAAACGGAGAATGTAAACCCTCTCCCTCCAAATTTGTAATTTTGAAATTAAGGGGCTCTCAGGCAAAGATGTAGGAATAGATATAAGAGTTCTTTACTAGGAAAATTAAAATAGAAATACAGTATTACAAAGAACAAACTCAAAACCCTGCCAGAGTCAGAATGCAACCTCACACCCATCAGGCAGGGTGTTGGCAGCAGTGCCATTAAATAGTGGCTGCATCCTCCTGCAGTGACAGTTGTGGTTCAGTTGGAGCAGTGCTCCTGTAGAAGGTGCAGTTTTCCTCTCAAGGTCCACTGATGATGTGGAAAGGTCCGGTTTTCCTCTGGAATCCAGCGGAAAAAGGCTGCTTTGGTGTTCCAAATCTCAGTTTTTATCTAGTTAGGAAATTCTTGGCTCCTCCCCCTGGCTGGAGCATCTCCCAATAGGATGATGTAATTTTATCAGTCATACAGTGGGACTCAATGGTCATTAACAAGAGATATCTCCTGGAGGAAGGATGGGTTGTGGGAAAGATAAAGAACACTGCCCTACCTGGTTTTAACAGCTGGCCCATTAGCAGGGAATATTACCCATGGAGACAAGGATCACTGTCCCACCTGGTTTCAACAGATGATGATAGAATACATACTTTTGGTCATAGAGTGAGTTGTTTGATTTTTTGTTTGCTGAGCTGTTAAATCTGAAATGGTATTTTAAAAAAACCTATCTTGATAGACTGCAGGTAAAAAGACATACAGACTTTTGACGGGTAATTTCTTATTTTTTCTTCCCAGCTTGCTTTCATGCACAAACCTTCAGTTTTTTTACTTAAAGCAAACAGAACAACCTCTTGCCATTTCTGCCCCAGTGTGGACAGCACAAGGAGAAGGTTGCATAGAGATTTTTCTGTCTGAGATGCTCTCTCACACTTCCTCTTCCTCCCCAGTACCCTATTTCCCCTAATCCTCCCCTTTTCCCTCTCTGTTTCTAGCCTGAGGCACATTTTCTCACAGCTGTGGTTACCTGAAATTTCATTTCAAGCACCAAATAATTCTAAAAGGGCACAAGTCACGTTAGAGAGCTGATTACACGGAGAGAAATAAAATAATTACCTGAGCTTCTGATGGCACTTTTTCAAGCCTGCCTTCCAAAATTGTGTGTACAAGGCTACGTGGACATAACCTGCGCACAGACCTGGAGCAGCAGGGCTGTATTGTTGAGCTGAATTGTCCAGGCAAGCACAGACACTTCAAATATCTGAAGGAAGCTGTCACTCTCAGGCAACAGTAAATTACTGTTAGCTCAGGAGAGCAGTGAAGGCAGATGTTGAAAAGCTGCTCTCTAGCTGTTGACTTCCCCAAAACTTATTTCCAGGCCTACCCTACATGTACCTGGGAAATGAAAAGTTATGTTGCAAGTTAGTAACAAAGTGAGTGACATGTGTGGTTTAAAGGTTTAATAATAAATCTATTTGTGACACTTATTTATGCAAGGTTCAATGGTGATTTTTTTTCCTGGGGTGTTTTTTGTGATTTTTCTTCGACAAAGAAGTTTTGGGATTTAATCCTGTGCATGCCTGATGTGTGCATGTCTGTGCCCTGTGTACCACGCAGTGTTCCTTGGTGGGAGGTGAAACCAGGCACGGCAGGGTTTGGTCTGCTGGTTCAGATAACTCTGCTTTGAACCAGCCAGGGAGAAAGCTAAACAAAGTCATCCCCTCCACTGAAGTGTTGCTCTTTGGGAAGGAGTAATTGGAAAGCGATTGCC
This sequence comes from Sialia sialis, assembly GCA_009812075.1. Lineage (NCBI taxonomy): Eukaryota > Metazoa > Chordata > Aves > Passeriformes > Turdidae > Sialia > Sialia sialis. The sequence goes on along the minus strand of VRYO01002014.1, from coordinate 3,705,920 downwards.
AGAGGTATTTTAGAGAAGGCTTGTGCTGGAGTTAGAGATAGCACGACCCAGACAAAGCAGTCCTGTATCATAATGAAAAGATATCACATCCTCCACTTTCGCCTCTCTGCTGCTCTTCAAACACTTCTTTTGAAATGTAGTAAATTCTAAGATTAAGTCATTTCATAAAACCTTAGGATTGCAGAGCTCTTGCTCAGCATCTAAAGATCAGAGGTTACGTGTGGATCTGGCATTTTCTCTGGCAGGATTAAGAGAAGGTTGACTTGAAACTGATTGTGGGAGGCACACAGAACCCAGGATCAAAATAACACAAAGCTGTGATCTACACTGTAAGGACTCATTTTGTTTTTTCCATGTGTTTTCTTTGATACTGACATGTGATTTCTTGCATAGAGCAAGTCAGGGCTCAGATTTCTGGCTGTATCTTCCTAGATTTAGAATATACAAGATGTGCTGGCTTAGCAGCAAACTGTATGAAAGCACTTCAGGGAATCTGGAATTAACCTGTATGCACAGTCAAATGGGGTTAAAATGCAAATAAAAGATATTTAAAGCCAGAGAAAAAGGTCAAAGCACTTTTAGGTCTGTCTTTGGAACTGTAAGAAAAATTCTATTTATCGCTTATTTTCTCAAAGCACTTCAAAAGCAGGTGTCCTAAATATTTATTTTTCTGTTTTTTAGATACAGAGTCTTAGGGAAGTCGGTTTTGCTGGTGCTGGGGGTTGTAAACACCCTGCACAGCTGGCCAGAGGTGCCTTGGCCAGGATCATGTGGTGCTTCATTGGCACAGCCCCTGGTTCCACATCTTACACCATCCAAGGAGATTAGGAGTAGAGCCCAGGCACTGAACCAGGTCATGGTGTCTAGTGGCAGTGCAGCCCCTGGAGCCCAAAATCTTTATTGAAAATAAAGCTCTGAGCATTTGTTTGTTTTAGGCTGTGCAATCACAGCACTGATAGCTGAGCACAAATGCCAACAACAATAGTGGGGCATGTCATTACAAGTACTCACTGCTTTCTGAAGCTCTTGAATATATAAAGCAAATCAAAACCAAAGCAGCTATGAGAGAATAAATAATGCTGTAGGTTTTGGTAACACTGGCTTGAAAAACTGTTGAGAAATCCTAAAATGAAAACCTGGGATAGGGTTGCAAGCAGCTGAAGGTGGAGATGAATTTGGTTTTTAAACAGGACAGGTTCTATCAATCCAAAATATTTTTTGTAATGCTAGAAATTAAATAGCTCATTAAATTTTACAGTGTCAAATAACTGCAGAGTAACAAGCTCAGTTTCCACTCAATAAATTGACAATGACAGTAGGTCCAATATAGAGAAAGCAAGAAATTGCAGTGGCACCTGGTGTATTAGAACAACCTTGGCAGCACTGCTTCCTCTTAGACACAGACCCTCTTGCTTTCAAAAAAATTCATGTCAGATACACCTAACCTAGTGCCTTAATGGATTCTGTGCTCTTAATATTCAGCTACATGAATGTGTACACTTGCCTTAGAGGATGAGCTACTGCAGGAGCATGGTCACACATCCATGGCAAGGATCAATCTCCCGCTGCTCGGGAGCCTGACCTTCACAGCGCAGTCACTGTGCTGTGCTGGAGCATCTCTTGATAATTCAGATGTGGTCCAGTGTCACTGTGGGAATTCATCAGTTTGTACAAGCTGAGGATTTGGCCTGCAGTACCTAATTTTACAGGCAAAGTGGATGTGTGCTGCAGCCATGCTACTTCTGCCGTGAACCTTGCTGGAAATTTGCACTTCTCAGCCAGCGTCAGAGGTACAATGTGCCACTTTAATTTTTGCTTCGAAAAGAGCGAGGGAGTGCAGCTAAAATGAGCTGCAGAAATGCAGAGAACCGCTGCATCGCCGTCTCTGGCTTTCCTAGAAAGCCAGAATACAGACTAGCTTATTAGAAACTCCTCTTGGCTCAGTTAGACATAAAACAACATCATTTGCTGTATATCAGATGTGGCTGTGTCAGATGTAGAAAGAGGATGCGTGATTTTAGATGCCAAAGTGGATAACCTTAAAAAGTGGAGATGTTATTGAAGTTCCAGTGCAAAGTGCCAGTGACTCTGATTTCCTACATTTGATCTTCTGAAGTGCTCCGTGCTGGCACTTTGCTGGATTAGCTCATCGTTTTGTTTCCCTGTTTCCTGTTCGTTTTATCCAAACTCTGGGATTTTTTTTGGACACTGTTGTTTGGCTTCTGTGCTGTTCTTGCAGGTTACTAATGAGAACTCAGCTTTTTGGAGCTTGTGAAAAGTCTTCAGTGCAACAGTTGAGGGAAACCAGCATTAGAGAAGGGAGCTTGGAGAGGAAGGAGGGATTATGTGCCTCACTCACTAATTAGTCTTAGCAAACTATAATTTCATTGAATCATAGCTTCCTGAGGGAGGAGATGGGTCAGAGAAATGAAGGTTACCTGTCAATTCATTCTTAAAGGGTCGATCAAAGTTGTTTGATAAAAGAGTGGCAACAATAAGATCCATAAAATCACTTGCAGGTCCTGAATTCATATTCAAATAAAATTCTCGATGCTGAGGTGAGAACTGAAGATTTAAATTAAAGATTTAAATTGCTCAATGAACACAAGGATTTTTGCCATTCAGGCATTGGACTTAGATTCCTTCCCAGTGAGAGGGGGCATTCAGCTGCTCTGTCCTGGGAATTGAGAGGGGTTTGAGCTCATGAACATTCTTCTGTCCTTTGTCAGGTGTCCAGTGTCCCACCAGCAGTGTGACCATCCTCACCTCAAAGCCAGAATGCCTCAGGGCCAGCCCAGGCACAGCCTCACCTTCTGTGAATTCAGGAGAGTTCCTGGCTGCTGATCAAAGAGGAAAAGAAATATTTGTAAAATAAAGTAACTTTTTTCTCTTTTGAAAGGGCTCAAACCAGATAAAGTAGAAATAAATGTGGCTGGAAAGGGTTTCTTTCCTCTACACATCCTGGTTTCTTGCGACCCACCTCCCGCCTTTCTCTCTCCAGGAGTGGTTCTTGTGGGAGTAGCTCTTTGTGAAGATCTACAGATAAAGTTATGGCAGCTATCCAAAGACATTCATGGCTCCTGGCAATCTATTTTCCTTTAACAAAATTATATCCTTGTGGGGGATAAATCTGGGAGAAGATTTTTAAAAAAATAAAGACACTTCAGTGTTGGAGGGGGGAAAAAATTGAATTTTCGTCTGCTGCAGTGTAATGTGATGGTGCTCTGTTTCTTATGCCCCAAATAATTAGTATCAGGGAAATTGTTTCAGAAATTGCTATCTCTGTCGTTAACCTTGAGTGCACAGGGGTGGGGGTGCCACGTTTTGGGGGAAGGTTTTTTTCCATTTTTATTGATTCTGGTGTCATACTCATTATCTCATTCATGTTGCTAGGAGCCCTTCAGGAGCTCGCCTCCAAAACAGCAGATTTGTTCTTTCCCTCGGACAGCCAGGAAAGCATTCCTTTGGCAGAGCTTTGGGCTGCTTTTTGGGAGATATTCAGGCCCTGATCAAGCCTTACTGCCCCTAAGTGCCTGTGCCACATAACTTTGTGAATGTTCTCTGGAGGTCTGGCAGGTGTATCAGGCGTTAGAAAAGATTGTGCCCTTCAGATGGTGGAAATGCCGTGGGGAAGAAATGCGAAAGGGCAGCATAAAATGTGAACTCTTAAAAATAGCCTCACATCCTGCTTGCATAACGTGGCATGCTATTAAGCTTGCCTACAAAAGGCTGCAGTTGTGTGGTTCTGCAGCACTTCCAGTTTTAATGGCATGGGAAAATGCAAGTTTGCTCTTCTCTGGAGTCAGAGAAAATTACAGTGTTCCGATGCCATCAGCCCTAATGATGTTTCCAGTTTCATGAGAGCCAATTTTGCAGCATAAATGAAATAGGCATCTCTCATTGACACTGTATCAATCCCTGCAAATACACCTCGTGTTAATGCATCCATCTCTAATTGATGTCTTGCAAATGTTGAGCGCTATCACATCATCAAAGAGCTGCAGAGGTTAAAGAACTTCTTACTCAAGTGGGAGGGCTATCCAGGGGGAGAATTATTGCTTGCTCTAAACAAGATGTTATTTCCTTTCAGATAATATAGGAAGCCACAGGGGCATAAAACTTCTTGTTAGAGCAGATCATGCTGTAAGATAAACTCACATTCAGAGAGGCTTCTGGGTTTTGGCATACTGCATAAAAGGTGTGGGAAAAAAAGACTGGGGATAGGCTTCTGGAGAAGTCCAGGAATTTAAACTTGGTTCTAATTACTGCAAATATATACAATTTGAAATTTATTCATAGCTGTCAATATTTACTGTCTGTCTGTAGACACTGATAAGTATTAAATGTTTAGCTCTTTACAAACATTGTATTTCTGAGATGAACTGGCAAGAAATTGTGAGACAGGCTGAAACATAAAGATGATGTAGAATGAATACAAGAGGAGAAGAAACTGTCTAAAACATATTCCAGCCCTTTTGGGTTTGAATATTCTCCTATGGGATCCTGGAAGACTCCTGGGCAGGTAGGGAGAAGGAGAAAAATTATCTGATCTGTCTGACCTATTTTTGCTCTCTGATAATGCTGTGTGGTTGCAGTTCCCTCTGCTCCTCCTGAGAATGTCTCTGCTGAAGCTGTGAGCTCAACCCAGATCCTGCTGACCTGGGCAGCAGTTCCTGAGTCTGAGCAGAATGGTCTCATCCTGGGCTACAAGGTATGCAACTGGAGTTCCACACTCATTTGATTTTTAGTGTATTACCAGGATGTGATTTTGTATTTGTTATTCACCTGCTGGATATTCAGCTGGATAGTCAGCTGGAGAAGATGCAGGAAGTGTGCTGGCTTTGAAAGGGTGATTGGTGAATGTACAGTAATTTCACGATTATAAGCCGCACCTGAATATAAGCCGCACTACTGGGGTAGACTGGATTCTTCAATGAAAAAGGTGCTGCTTATATTCATGAAATTACTGTAATCTCATTTTCTACTGGGTGACAAGGAGGAATCTGCCTCTCTTCAGTCCTCATGCAACAATCCCTTCTGTGCCTCATCTACATTTGTCCTGCAGATCCTTTACAAAGCAAAGGATTTGGACTCTGAGCCCAAGAGCCAGACAGTGAGGGGAAACCACAGCCAGTCAGTGCTGCTCTCAGGCCTGAGGAAATTCGTCCTGTACGAGCTCCAGGTGCTGGCATTCACCCGCATTGGGGATGGGGTCCCCAGCTCCCCAGCAGTGACAGAGAGAACCAAGGATGATGGTGAGTTTCAAGGTTACCAAAATAACCATCTTGCTTCATCCAACCTCTTAATGAGGATTTCTTCTAGTGGTGTGAGTGTAGGCAACAAAAGTTTGGATTTTGGGGGAATTCTTTGAGCCCAAAGGATGTTGGCTGTACTTGGTACAGCTCAGCAGTATCCCACTGGTCATGGGCTGAGAACTGGCAAAAGCACAGAAAACCAGTGTTCCCTATTCCCTCCTTCCCTGCAGCTAATGAAGAGGAAAAAAACTTCTAATATTGAACTCTGAAGCTTGGTGGAGATAATTTCTATTGAAGATCATTTTAGAGCCCAATTATAAATTCCTATTGAAGTTCAATCATGCTAAAAAAAAAAAAAAAAAAGTGCTGCAATTGAAAGCAATAAACAAATCCGGGTCTGACTGGACTGAAGGAAAGAGATGGAATTTGAGACTTCAGTAATCCACTCTCTTCTTTTTTTTTACCCCAAAAAATAAGGCTTTGACCTTGTAAGATGATCCTACCAGCTTCCTTTTGCAGCTGCCTGCAGCAATTCCCAGGGGGTTCCCAGTGCACTTGGATGTCCTGAAGGAACCCAAGCAAGCACTCCCTGAGCATTCTGGTGTGGTAGAATTACTCCTGCTGATGGAATTCTACAGAAATTTGGTTCAGTTCTTGAAGTGTTTTTGGGTTCTGCAGATCCTAAAACTGCTTTTACTTTCATTACCTTTTCAGGAATAAAGAGGTTGAGATCAGCATGAGAGGTTTCTGTTTAAGTCTCTCTCTTTCTCATCAAAATATTTTCAAAATAATAATGGAGTAAACATTGATTTTCAGAAGCAAATTCATTAGGGTAATTTGGTTGGGCTGAGAACACATTCAGACTTCTGTCGTAATAAAATATTTTCCATGCAATGCAGAGAAGGAAGGAGTGGGAGCATGTGGGGTCAGGAACAGGGACAACAACTCCCTGACATTTTTTAGCATTTTTCTCACCAAACTCCCTCTGTGTGGACCTGGCTTTTTTTTTTTTAAAGGAAAAATAAGAAAAATTACTGTTAGCAGAACTCTGCAGGGAGAGAAAAAGCACTCAGTGAAATGTACATATCAGGCTGTAATGAGAAATACTTAAAACTGTTTGTTTTGGATAACCCCATTATAGCAGTTCCCTCCTTAAGTGCACGTTGGAAATGAAACAAATTGTTCTTCCATCTCCATACCCCTGACATAAATATGTTGTGTCTCCTCTGGGCTCAGCTTAATTAAAAGTATCACCAGGAGTAATGCAGGTGGAATTTGTGCTGAAAGGGAAAATTCATGGATGGTAATGTATGAATTAGCATCTCCTCTCCTGGTGAACCTGGGCTGGTCAGCACGTCTGCGTTAATGTGCCTCTCACCTTCCTCGGGTTCTCCTGCTCACACCTCGGTGTTTAAGATGCAAATGTAAAGTCAGGAAGCAGTTTAATGACACAGGGAAGGGATATTATTGAATTCCATCAGGTATGAAGGGGATAAAACTTTATAACTCCCTGTACAGGCAGCTTGGTGTCTTGCTTCATGGTGTGTTCTCAGTTCCACCAGTGGTGATGCTGCAGGGAGAAAAATCCTACAGAGCTCAGAGCTCCTGGTGCAGTAAAAAACCACTGTAGGTGCACTGCTCTGTGCTGTGTTTGGTGTCTGAGGGTGTTGGAGGCCTTTATCCCTGGACAGAATGTATATTTATATACAGAATAAATGTATGTTGTGCACATGCACGGGGGCTTCCAACCAGTATTGGAGAGACACAGCAATTCTGTGCAGGCTGAGCAGAAAAGCTGTGATGCCCCTGATGTGAGATGATGCCCCTGGTGTGAGATGCTCCCCCTGATGTGAGATGCTCCCCCTGATGTTTGCTGATGCCCTGATGAGCTCTGTGTTCCCTTGCAGCCCCCGGGCCCCCCGTGAGGTTGGTGTTCCCCGAGGTGAGGCTCACGTCCGTCCGCATCGTTTGGCAGCCCCCGGAGGAGCCCAATGGGATCATTCTGGGTAAGATGGAGCAGCAAAGAGATGGGAGTGCAGGGATGGAGACCAGAGCAACCCACAGCTGTTGGGTTTTCCCTTTGCCTTGCACATAAGCAAATCTCTGGCCGAAGAAAAGAAGATGTGCTGCTGTCAGCAGAGGGGACAAGTCTGCAAGGCTCCGTGCTGTGGGTTTTCCTGAGCCAGAATTTGGTGTGTTCAAGGTCCTGTGTCTGAGTGTCGTCACTCTTCCATCTCCATTTGTGTTCGTAAATTGTTTGGGTGACTGTTGGGAAAACTGCCTGGAGACCTGGATTTTCCCCACCTTTGCCAGACATGTCCAATGTTTCAGTTTTATTTGTGCTTCCATTCTGTTGCTTCCTTCAGATAATATGTCTGACAGGTCATGAGGAGTTAAATCCTATTTGCCCTTTCATCAAGGGGAAGAGAAGCAGCAAGGCACGACAGGAATTTCTGGAAAACCTTCTCACCTCTCATAACTCTTGTGTTGCCTTTGCAATATGTGCACCAGCCACTGTTGCACTTAAAATGTGAAGACTTTTACAACGTAAGAATCCATTCCTGCCTCTAAAATTAACGTAGCTCATAGTTACCAAGCAATTTAGTGTTTGCTGCCGCTGCTGAACACATTTTACAGTAGTTCTGGCTGGTGAGTAAAGATTTGTGTCTCAATTCTGAGAACAGAAGCAAAAGCTTTTGTTTTTATCTAGTACTCAGTCTGCCAAGCTTTTCTGCTTCTAATTTCACTGCCATCATTCAGGCTCATGTGTAGGCTTTCAGCAATATTCCCTAAAGTCTTCCTTGCTGTCTGGAGGGTGCCTGCTTCAAATGCTCCTGCAGAGGTGGCCTTGCTTTAAATATAGAACTCATCCTGCATTGCACTTAAATCTTGAGTCAAGAACTCAGTGTTTGCTCAGGTGTGTAGTTTACCAAAGTGATCCTGGCATCTGAAGACACGGGGAAATCATCAAACAGCATCCAAAGGCAGACACTGCAGGATTTTCTGAGCACGAGGAGGAGTCTGTGTGAAGCTTGGCAGCAGTGAGCTGCCAGAGATGGATCCACGCAGGGTTTCTCTGCAGCTCAAGGAAGCTTGGCTTCCAGGTTGTCTTGTGGGTTTGATTTGTTGCTTTTTTTTTAAGGAACTGTGTGTCCTAATACTCACTCTCAGCAGAGATTGAGATTTGAGTCACAGGATGTGGTTAAGGAGAAAAAAAAAAATCATTTGATAGGAATGATGAGAAAGAACAAAAGACATTTTGCTCCCCCAGCTGTGTTCCAACCTCTCACGTTGCTGCACTTTGTCGGCCTCGTTTGCTGGAGTTGCTGCAAGATCAGGGGAGTGGGAGCTCTCCTTTATTTTGTCTTTGCACAGTACTTTGTGCAAGTGCATCCCCTCCTCAGCTGGTTCTTGCTCATTGCCATTCTGGTGATGATAAAATCATACAGACAGCAGCATTGGAAGGAAAAGGAAAAGCTGTCCCTTGAAGAATCTTTAGCATGTTTAGCTTGTGGATTGTTGTTCCCTGTGTCTTTCACAGCCCATGCCCAGTAAGACATCCCAGGATACTTCACACAGTCCTTGACTATCTGATGGTGGAACTAAATCCGTTCATTCCCACTGTTCATTCCTGCCCTTTCCCACAGTACACTTCCAGGTCAGCCAGTCCTTTCACAAGAACATTAAGCTTTTTCTCTCTAAGTGTGATAATTTGCAGATGCCTTTATTGGATTTCATCTCACTGATTCCAGACCATCTCTCTTCATTACCCAGATCTCTTTAAACGACACTCATGTCCTCTAAAGTGTGCACAGCTTGGTTTCATTTTTGGAGTTTGCTAGCAGATTGGCAATTCCATCAGCCAGATCATTAATGAAAGTATTAAACAGGACCAGAGTCATTCATGAGGTCTCATGAGAGCTTACTTACTATGTCCTCCCAGGTTGTTAGCAAATCATTGATAATGGCATTTTACTCTTTTTTTTTTTTTTTAGTGCTCCTCTCAAAATGTGTGGCGGTTTTTTTAGGTTCTATTATTGTATTTGCTTTTGCTGGAACTGTGTGCAACCATATTAAAGCTTTACTCAAAGTCAGTGTGGGTCATATCTTCTCTTCCCACCTGGCCAATTACACTGTCAAAATGGTAAACAGATTATTTCATATTTATTATTTACTCCAATCAAGCAGATATTGGCTGTTCCTTGGCGCATTATTATCCTCGTGGATGCTTGTATATTGACTCATATTTTTTTCCAGGTTTTTTCTGCGTATTGAACTTTAGTTTGATTTGTCCATAATTCTTTTCGTTGGTCTTGCCTCCTTTTAAAAGGTGGTGTTCACTGTTTGCCCTTTTGTAGTGTTCTGGGATGTCACCTGTCGTGCACAAGTCCTAGACCAGAATGGCTAATTATTCAGAGATGGCTCCATCTCTGCAGGGCAAATTTCATCAGGCCTTTCTGACTTGATTACATCCAGCTTAACTAAAGATTCGTTAACCTGTTCCCTATTCCAGCCTGCATCCCTACTTACATTGTTGTCACTTTTAATTTGTGTAGAGGATCTTGTCAGCACCAACTTCTTGTTGTGTGTGAAAATGCAGCAATGCAGGTACCAGCCTTCCTTCCTTTTCTGCCTCACCTGTCTTGTGCTCATTTTTTCTTCCTGCTGATTGTCTTGTCCTCCTCCTCTCCCTCAGATTTCGAATGTATTTATGAAATCTTTCTCATTGCCTTTGCTGCCCTTCAGGTAATAACTCACTTTGCTCTTTGGCCGTTCTGATTTTGTCCCTATGTGTCTGTGCTGTCTATTTATACACTCCCTTAGACCTGTGTCCTGTTTCAGCTTTTTGTCAGATTCACTTTTGATTTTCAGGTCATTAGTGAGCTCTGAATGCAAACATGTTGGCCTCTTCACATCTTTTGTCTGCATTGGGATAGTTGTACCGTGGTTTTTTGTCTCTTAAAATGGTCAGCTAACCTGGATTCCTTTTTCCCTTAGAATTCCTTCCCAGGGGGATGTTCCCTGCCAGTTCCCCCCATCCACCTCTTTGATGTCTATTGTCTTTATTCAACAGTTCTCACTTTTCTTTTCTCCATTGTAGAAATACTGAGGTTCCTAGAGGAAGTAGTTAGCTGCCAAAGAGAGAAAAAGGGAAAATTGCTCATGCTGGGTACTTCTGTGATCTTTCCTAAGAAGTGAGCTGTGCTTCAAAAATAGATTAAAAAAACAACGTGTAGCATTCCAAGGAAAGGTTGCAAATTTGGGGAGTTTGGATTTTTTTTTTTTTCTGTACACTTTTTACATCTCATTACTATAATGAACCTCCAAAACACCACTGCAACTCCTCGGTCAAGGACACCAAAGTGGAGTCATTGGGAAAAATAAGTGAATGTAATTTTGTGCTCTGCCCTTCTATTCACTCACGGGGCTCAAAAGAAAAACCACTTGCTTTGCAAGAGCAACTTAAATTCAGAGCCTTTGAACTAATGTTCCTGCTCTGCCTGCCTTGTCCTCTGAGCATACACACACCTTTGCAGCTAACATTTTTGTAATCTATATAAAAACATGTTCTAGCATTTCAGAGAGAGATTAGCAGGATGAAACACTGGCAGGCACCAAGAGGGAAAACCACTTGTTTGTTTGTTTAAATATTTGACCGTGCAAGACTGCGAGATATTTCCCTTTTTCCTTCTGGGAATGTTATGCCAACCATCTGAGGCTTCACTCTGTCTTCCTCTCTGCACTCAGTTCAGCCAGCACCCACATAGTTCCCTCAAATACTATTAAAGATAAATGAGGCATTAATGTGCATTTGTGCACTCAGGCTATGAGCTCCCCCTGAAAAGGAAATCTTAACCCACATCCTCCCCAGCCCTTGTTAGTATTCCTCACAGTATCCTCATATTTAGCATTTACCTGGAGCTTAGTGCAAAAAAAAAAAAAAATAAAAAGTGTAAGAACTCCGCCGAGAATTAGAACCAAAAATTGGATGTAATCCATGTTTGCAAATTCCTGTGTTGATCCCGGGCTGCATTTGCACACCCTAAAACAGATAAGCAGGAAAATCAACAGACTGGATTGCTGCTGCGCCGCGCCGAGCGTAACCTCGGCTCTCCCCACTCCTGTGACAAATTAATAAGTGTTTGTATCTCTGCTGCACCATGGCCTGCACCAACAGGTGCTGTCACTTCTTGAAGGGCTTTGTATGGTGATGAGCTGGAGAGCTTTTTGATATTCATGGGGTGTTGTCACCCTGCTGCTGCCTGTTTGCTTTGGGGAATCCAGGGCGGCGTTGCGGTGACCCAGTGTTTAACAGGCAGCTGCCAGTTACTGGGTTTGGGAGGTGTGCAGTTCCTGGAACTGCTTGCACTTGTGCAAAAAATGCTCAAAAAGATGCTAAAGTGAAAAATAAGTCTCGTTTCAATGAATAACTCATTTTCCAGGAGGTTTTTTGATGTTGTTTTGGCCTGGTGAGTGGCAGCACTCTCAACAGCAGAAGAGATTTGGGATCTAATTCTAGATGGCTGAAAAGTTAAGAAAATAATATAAATTCTTATTGACCATCCAGATATTTCACACTCTGTAAGTTATTCCTTTCCCCTAAAAGTTTGCTCCAATCACCTTTTAAAGGTTTGACTTTCATTCACAACCTTTGGTTTTTAATTTTTTTTTTCCTAAGATATCTGGAACATCTTATTGTCATAATCTAGTAAGGAAAGGAAGCTGCTCATTCCTCCACTGCAGCAATTGCCTGTTATAGCCCTCAAGCATACATTAATTTCTCTTTGAACACTTTCCATTTACCTCTATTGATTTGCCTCGTTTGATTTCACTTAACATTTCCTTTCTTCTCCTATCCCTTGTTGCTGAAATTCATCAACTTAATAATTTTATCTTTTTGATCTTGCATTAGCCCTAGTTATTATCCAAGCTGTAGTTTAAGTACTGAGTCTTCTATGCCACTCAGAAAAAATAAAAGTCATGCTTTTCATGCCAGTCTGGATCCTCATTGTCCCAAACTGTCTAACAGGAGAGGCAGGGGGTCAGAATGAAGCACGGGGTGTCCCTCAGGTGGGTTGTAGGTGGCATTAAAAGTGAGCTGAGTTCAGGTGTAAAGCTTGGATATTTGCCTTGAAATCAGACTTGTAGAGCTGTCGAGTTTCTTAGGTGATGGCTCTGATTGTGTAAACTCAAGAAAACTGATATTTCCTCAGACTTTGAGCCAAGACAGCAGATGCAGGAGGGGACTGAGAGCTGGTGCTGCTTTTCACAGGGATGCAAGGAAGGGGAGTTTGCAGAGCCTGTCACAGAGACAGGCTGTGACAAGTGATTTCCTCTTTCTCACAGCGGAATTAATTTTTTTACTAGCCACAGACTCACTCTTGTGTAAGATACTGTAAGGCCTAGATATGTATGTGTTTCTTTGCCTAATCTGGTGGTATTTGTAATTGCTTTCCAGTATGAGTGCCACCATTTAGCAGTAAATAGTTATCTTTCTATTCCCCATTACATTTTAACTACACTTCATATTTTACAAAGGTTTAGAAAAGAGAGGAAATTACTCAACAAGGATATGTCCCAGATATCATACTTATCTTTTAATAACTAGATAAATCAACTTTTCTGTTCTTTTAATGTTCCCTGTTTCCCTCCAGGTCTTATTCTTTACATCTTATGTCCCTTTATCAAGGTTCTTTAGCCATTTTAGTTGCTTTTTCCTTCATCTTTCTCGCTTCTCTAAAAATTTCCCCAGTGCTTTTCTTTAACTGTTTTTTCTCCTTGTTAAGATCCTGCACTGGGGTTTTCACTCCCACATTCTTCACATCAGTATAAACAAAAAAGATCATATATATCAGTTCCTTCTCCCCATTGCTCTCTCTCTTTCTGTGGACTTTTAAAAGAGATCAAAATATTGCAGCATAAAGGGTACAGAAATACTTTGTTGAAATATATTGGACCACTAATGGAAGAGCTACTCCCATAGATAAAAGGAGATCATTTTCAGGTGAAAAAATGAAATGTTGAAAGTGTAAGACCCCAAGACTTTGCTGGGATCTAAGCACACTCAGGAGCACTGAAAAATCTGGAGACTTTTAAATTGATTAGAATAGAATAGAATTCCAGTTGGAAGGCACCTGTAACAATAATTAAGTCCAGCTCCCTGACCTGTTCAGTGCTGACCAAGTTACAGCATTATTAAGGGCTTCATCCAAATGGCTTTTAAACACAGACAGGCTTGGGGCATTGCCCACTTCTCCAGGAAGGAAGTTCCAGGGTTTGACCACCCTCTCTGTAAATAAATTCTTCCTCATGTCCAGTCTGAACCTTGGCTGAAGCAGTTTGGAGCCATTCGTCCATGTCCTTTCAGTTCCAAGGAGATCACAGAACCCAGTTTGGGTTAGCAGCAACCTTTGAAAGCCATCTGCTCCAACTCCCAGCCATGGACAGGGACATTCTCAACTAAAACTGGTCCAACCTGACCTTAAATATTTCCAAGGATGGGGCAGCCACCACCTCTGTGCACCAGTGTTTTACCATTTTGGTGGATCACACCTCCCTCTCCACATCCCCTCCTCGGGGAGCTGCAGAGAACAGTGAGGTCACCCCTCAGCCTCCAGAAAAGCCCAGAGTCCTCAGGCATTCCTCACAGGACATTATTCCCAGCCTCTGAAGAAATCTAAAGCTATCCACCCGGCTGTGGAGATGTTCCTGTAGGAATAACCCAACCACAGCCTGGGGGAGCTGGCGCTGAAACCACAGGTGCTCAGAAAAGCCAGGTCACTCCTCGAGGTGTCAGTACAGATTGTTCCATGGGAAACAGCCATGCCTGTCCCCAAGCAGCTGCCAGAGAAGAAGAGACAAGGAAACCCTGGTGCATCATCAGTGGCACTGTGAGAGTCAGCACAACAAAATTAATACCATCTGTATCCCAATTAAATTCCACTGTTTGTGGCAGAGTGCGCCACACATGAGTGGCATCGATTCCAGGGACTGCAGAACTCCAGACCAGTGGCAATTTGGCAATTGTGGCATATTCACAGTGGGAAATAAATGTCACTGGGTTTTCTCTAATAGCCATAGGTAAGATCAGCCCCTCAGATTTCATGCACTGAACTTCCTGAATGAACCATGCCAGGTTTGACTCCCCTTGGTCTTGTTACAGCCAAGATGTGGTGGGAGTTCAAACTCTAGCTGGGATATTAATTCCATGAGAAAGAGATGGCTCAGGTGCTGCAGACCTCTTTTGTCATTTGGAGGATGAGCAGAGGGTTGGCAGAACTGTGCCATGACTGTTTTGTTTTCAGCTGGTTTGATTTGGATTTGTTGGCTGCACTCTGCCCTGTGTAACTCCATGGAGCATTTAATCATACATTCAGCTTGGGCAATAAAACCCCGCATCAGTTCTGCTATTAATTGATTTTGGAAGTCAGCTGCTGGACTGGAAGTTACCACTGAGCTCCAGAAGTGAGAGCCTGATTGAATTGCTGGGTTTACAGAATGGATTTGAACATTTGGCAGCCCCTCTTTGGGGGACAGTTGTCGCTAGTGGTGCGTGAGAGCCCTGGAAGCCCTCCTTGCACAGTGGAATCATTAATAACCCAGGCTAAACTGTGAGCTCCTGATTGTCAGGCAGGCTGGAAGGGGGGTTATCACTTACAGGCATCAGCAAAATTGATTATTGAGACCTGCATGGATGAAGCAGGACCACAGAGCCTGCGGGCTCCTTCCTCGGGCTCTGGGCAAGGGCAGTGATGCAGAATGACTGAAGGGTGGCTTTTTTGGCAGCTCTGCCTCTCACTGCTGAGGGAAAAGTATGTGCAGAAACAAGGAGCAAGCTCTGACTGGAGCTGTGTGAAAGCTGCATGATTTGGGCAATCCAGCTGCTGGAGCTGCAGCTGCAGAACTTTGAATTTGAGCCAGTGCTGAAACTGGGAGAGGGCAGAACAACCTGTGAGCGTGGGTTGGAAAGCTGAACCTGGAGCATTGCCTTGATCCGCCTCAGTTAGGTGAGACATTGCACCAGCGCTGTTCCTTTGCTTTCCAAAAAGGTTCCAGTATGCCCAGGAAAGATTTAAGTGTTTTTGCATCTTGTTGGCCTAAAGGATGGAAAGTGAACTCGGTTTCATGGCAGTTGTATCCAGCAGAGCCTGGTGTGTGAGCAATTTCCTTTGTAAGGTGCGTGGCACCTGCCAAAAAGCAGAGCTTTACAACACCAAAGGCAGTAAATTACTTTTCTCCCGACTTCAGATAAGCATGTAATTAGGATAAGCTAATAGTGCTGGTGCTCTTTTGTCCCTGCTGGAGAAGCCAGCTGAGCTTTTCCCCTCTCTGCCTGCAGGGTACCAGGTCGCCTACCGCCTGGCCAGCAGCAGCCCCAACAAGTTCACCACAGTGGAGGTTGGCTCCACAGTCCGGCAGTTCACAGCTACAGACCTGAGCCCAGAGTCAGCCTACATCTTCAGGACATCTGCCAAGACCAGGCAGGGCTGGGGAGAGCCTCTGGAAGCCACGGTGATCACCACTGAGAAACGAGGTAATGCTTGCAAGCCGTGGGTTCAGGGGATTTCTGTGCCTGCCCTGGAGCCCACGCTGCACTTAGGGGGATTTTAATAGCAGGCTGCACCTCCTCCTTCTCACCCCATAAACCTGCCCCAATCCATAGCAACATCATGATTTGAGAAAGCAAGGCAGACTTTTATGAGACACAGTTCTTCTAACCTGCCGAGCTGTTGGAATTGATTTTTCCATCAGCTGCTATATTGGCCATATGCAGCCTCCTTTTGCAGTCAGATGGGTTTGGGTTTTTTTTTTTCTTTATTTCAGCTCTCTCGTTTTCTAGAAAGATTGCAATCTTAAGAAAGTAAGTGATGGATGAATTATATTGATTAGGGAACGCAAAATGAGAGGCAGTGCTGTTGCAGAATTTCTGCACGGCTCCTTCATTGTGCCTCAGCCCTGACCTAATGTGTTTGTAATTACTCTGCCCTTTCACTGCCACACGCTCCAGCAGAGCCTTTGCATCTGGATTGCCCAGACTTTTTCTGCTTCTTGCATCAGCCATGAAATGGTTGTTTGCATCCTGACTCTCCAGACGAATTCTGTTCTGAAGGGAATCTAGAAGGTGGCATTTATATCTGTGTGTAAATGAAACCAGATGCTTTGATACCAAAAGTAGCAAAATGTGAAAGACATGTAAGGTATTACAGGATCTGCTCTGCCTCACTGCTTATTTTTAATGCTTTGGCTCAAGGAACTGTTCATTCCTCCAGTTTTAGAACTGATCTGTAGAGCTGCAGTTAAAAAATTTGCATTTCCTACTTGTGCATGAAGATTTTCAAGTTTTTTTTCTTTTTATTCAGAAGGAAAAGAGGATGTGTTGGTGAGTTTGTTGGTGGAAGACAAAAGTGTGGGTTTGCACATAGGCCATGTTCTACTGCAAAGAATGCACTTGGTCTCTTGAGCTGACAAAATCAAAACAAGCCAGGGTAACTACCAGCACCACTGGGTTTTGTGCCATGGGATGTCTGGATATTTATATTTTTAAAGTAAAATCCTCCCTCAAAAAATAGAACCATACAACTCCCATGCCTCATGAAAGTTATAGTTCAGAGAGGAGCACACTCTGTTCACCAGGCCAGACCTCCACAGACATCTTTCAACTGTTGTAAGAACTTCTGCATTTGCTTGTGGGCCTGCTCTTGCTCTTGCCCAAGTCATGAACTCTAACGAAACCAATGAGACTTGATTTTAATTCCTAAAATGTGCCTGATAACCAATCATTTGTTTAAAGTCCTTTCTACCTTGCACATCATTCATTGCAAGAGTAAGGATTTCCCATTGTATTTGCCAACTATGTCTTCCTTTTTATTTTTTTTTTTAACATTTCTAAGAAGAGAGGAAGTTGGTGTTCAGCTACCAACAGCAAGAGCCTGTGAGGTGCATTTCAGCTACTCCTGGCCTGTTTGGTTGGGTCTAAAATTCCCTCTGGCAAAGCTCTGCAGGTCATGTGCAGCCTTCCCAGTGCACAACAGTGCAGTCCTCAGAGAAAGAACCTCTGGAGATGCATTAGGAAATTGGAAGTGCCTCTGCTAAAGATACTGTCCATCAAAGAGATTTATCAGCTCAAGGTTTCTCCTACCCCTGTCTGATTGCTGTCAAAGGGGAGGTTCAAAGCCTGACATGTGGAGGCTTCAAAAAAGAACCCACCATGCCAAAAAATGTGAATTCTCAAAGCTCAGAGCCTCTCCTGCTCAATAAAATGTGCTGAGATTCCCCAGCCTGTGCACAAAGATGCACAATAGCTCAAGGCAGAGCTCCCAGCTCCACTGTGGGAACAATGACCCCTTGTTGCTATCAGTGCTTCAGGGTTATCTGGAGTACCCAAATCGCAGGGTAACATGATCCCTTTCTCTTCTTGATGGACAGCTCTGCTGGGTCTCTACGTGCTTTGGAACCACAGGTTTGCTGATCTCATTTAAAGTGTAAGGACAACGTTGTGTTTTCTCACATCAGCAAGAATTTAAAAAGGGGATGATAAAGAAATTTATCCAGTGCAGCTATTCTGATAACAAGAATTTAACCTGAAATGTGTATACATGACAATAAATATTCTAGAATAAAAGATATTTAATTCCTATTAATTAAGATGTATTTAATATCCCCATAGTCCTTGATACTAGGATAGACAAACACAAAAATTCTCTTGAAAATTAACAAAATTGGTCACTCTTGCCCTTGTAAATCCCTTGGTTAATCCCACTATAAATCTTTACACTTTGCAGTGATGCCTGTGATTTATAGATCCCAAGTTATACTGTGGCTGTATTCTCCAGAGCTTCTGCTGCAGTGCTGTGAATCTACACTTCAGAATAGTCAACAATGGTGATCAAGGCA
Source organism: Sialia sialis (assembly GCA_009812075.1). Classification (NCBI taxonomy): domain Eukaryota; kingdom Metazoa; phylum Chordata; class Aves; order Passeriformes; family Turdidae; genus Sialia; species Sialia sialis. The sequence continues at coordinate 3,687,771 of VRYO01002014.1, read as the reverse complement.
GAACTGAGTAAAAAAATTTAAATGTAGCAAGGAATTAAAAGTAGTCTATAACTGGTAGAGTCAAGCCTGCCATGCCAGTCTCACCTCAGCATTTGCTCCTGGCTAAACTCCCATAAATAAACTCTTTATACTAATGGGTTTGTACAAACAGTCAGGGAGTATATCCTGCAACACGAGAGATTTTAAGATCTCCCATTAGCAGCAGAAGGAAACCCAATCATGGGAGACTGACTGCAAGATCTGACCTGCCCAGAAGTGCAGAGCTTATCAGCAGAATGTATAAAATCCCTGCATGACTCTCCCTCCCTGGCATGGAACAACCCCGCGTCCCTGTCTGCGCCTGTCAGCGTAAGGCGCTGACCTTTCTCATCGTGCTGCTGCTGGCACCCAGGGCTTCCTCCAGCTAATAGCTTACAAGTCTTTGGGCACTGATGTCAGCGAGAGTGGGCTGCAGAGAAATGCCAAAACACACAGGAAATGGTTTTAGGGGATGGCAGGGAAATGAAGCGCTGGCCGTGCGGAGCTGTGAGGATCAGGCAGGCTGAGGTGTGTTTGTGGAAACAAGTGCTGATGAAGTTGAATTGAATTGCTTCTCAAAAGCAAGTCACTGCGGTGTCTCCAATCAATTTCTGCTTTATTACATGCCACACATTTTAATCAGAATCAATAATCTTCATGATAAACAATTAAACAATTATTCCTCACTCTATAGAGTTTCTCTATTGAAATCGATGGAGTGCGGAGATGCGGTGACGGGAAAGGAGATCTGTAATGAAACAGTTGGGGGCTGGCATGCTCACACCTGCATTGCCATTCCCCTGCTCATCCCAGAGCTGGGAGGGTAATTACTCTGCAGAGAGCTCCCTCAGCACTGCCTGGTTTGACTTTGCAGGTTCAAGGTTAGTGGGTGTGAAGGGAAGGGACCTGCTCAAGGTGCTCCAGCCCCAGCTCTGTGCTGGTTCCAGGCTGGGGTTTGGAAACAGCAGCACCAGGAGCTCATGATGCTTCCTAGTTCCTTGGCTGGTGCAGGAATTCAGCATCAGTTGTGTGTGCTTGGACTCTGCCACACACCAGCCTGTTCCAGCTCGCCTCTTCCTCTTCCTCGTGCCTCAGCTGGGGAAGAGGATCCTGCATAGCACAGATAGAACAGAGTTCCTGGTACCAACAAGTAAGAACAGGTTAAAAAGTGAGCTGATTTACACACAGATTCTGTCAAAAGAGCAATTGCAGCCAGAAGCACAGTTGAGTTTCATTGAAGATTACCTTGCTTTGCTTGGCTGCCAGTCCTGATGATTCTTTTTTAACCTGCTGGGTGAAGATCCCCCAAAGTTTGAGGTGCAGTGTGAGGAAGGTTTATATCCTGTGGTGACCTTTAATGCAGGGAGATAAAAATCAGTTTTACTGCTCCTCCTTGTAGCAGAAGGATAAAGAATGGGACAGTTGTATACTCCATCTGGCAAATCCAAAAATTCAAATGCCTGTGGCTTTACCACTGTGAGAATCTGACCAAAGGCTGTCACGTTTTACATTGTTGTGAATCTCCTCTCAAAGCATCTGAATTTTGGTTTGCTTGCAGAACGCCCAGCACCTCCCAGGCAGGTGATGACGCCCCAGGGCGACGTGTCCTCCAGGAGCCTGCTGCTGACCTGGGTCCCTGGCAGCGACGGATCCTCACCCATCCGATACTTCACAGTGCAAGTCAGGGAGCTGCCTCATGGGGACTGGCAAACCTACTCCTCCTCTATCAGCCACGAGGCCACATCCTGCGTTGTTGAAAGGTACCACAGGATCCCAGGCTCGCACACAAATTCTCTTTCTTTCCCACTAGTTAGGAAAGCAAAACAAGCATCACTCAGCTTCACGTTCCTTTTGGGGGAGAGAGGTTAAGTGAGGCCACTGCTCCCATTTTAGAGGTGGTGTTATGAACAGCAGTTGAGAGATTTGCTGAAGGTCATGCAATAAATCTAATTAAAGTTGGACTGCAGTGCATCTTTTTGAAGCCTTTCCTGGAAGCTCACCACCACAGATAACACTAGTCAGGCTAAATCATATGTAGCTACACAGTGCTCTGTAAAATACAACTAGTTAAAAATCCTTTCAGCAGTGACTGATGTTAAAATCCACTCTGAATGCTGCATTGCAATTATCTTTATATAAGCTTTTCCAGATGAAATGAGAAGCATTTTTATCTGTATTTTCCATACTGAAGTTTATAGATAGCATCAGAATGTTTAAACTTTGTTATTCAGGCTTCATTATATCCTCTGCAATACTGGTGTAATTAAAGTCCTTGTAACATCAGCAGAAGTAATTGAATGTCTACGAGCAGGTACTTGTTTTGCTGTCCATTTCCTCTGTTGACGAGCCAGTACAAATCAGATTATTTCTAAAAGGCCATGAGCTTTAGGAGAATCAGGTATTCCGAGCATTCAGATACAGAGTTTTTTGGTCTGTTATTAAAAGCATTGGTGGCTGCGCCATGTGGCAGCTCACTGGTTGTGTGCCAGTATCTTTCCAGTCTAAACCTGTAAAAACAAGGAAAACCATCTATGTCACTTAGACTTGACATTGCCATGACTGAAAACAAAAGATCAAAAAGGATGATTCGCATTAATCAAGTTACTGTAGGTAAGTAATTCTGTCCTGGTAGGGTGGCACTGCTGAAAGAGATTTCTTCTCCCCCTTGCTAAAAGCTCTTTCCTGTGGAAGTCCAGAAGAGTCGTGGCTGTGAGAGTGCTGTCCATCAGAATGCATTATCCTTGATGTTTAATCATTCCTTACAAGTAACTTGGGTTTGTAGTCAGTGTTACATCTGCCAGTGGATGGTTAGGCACTACCAATTAATTAGTGCAATCCCCTGTAAGTCACAGCTCTGCATTTCAAACCTCTGCTGTGACTCCAAAGGCAGCCTCCCCTTCACCTCCCCTGCCAAGCCAAGACAGAATCATCTCTGCAAGGTTATGTCAGCTGGAAATCACTCTTTGCATATCTTAAAGCCCCACATAGATAAAAGAGCTGCAGGGAACCTGTTGTTGCTGTCTTTATTAAATAATCCAAGTAACGGCATTAATTTGGGATTCAGCAGGAGCGAAATGCACTGATCAAGTGGTGTGGTGCAGGGGATTAGTCAGGAGCTGGCACTCTGAATTCCAGAGCCTGCTGGGCACTGGTTGACCCTGGGCATGTCTCCTGCCTCCTCCTCATCCCTGCTCGGAGGGTGGGCTGACCCAGATGGCTTTGGAGGATATCTCAGCAAAGCACCTTGAAGCCAGGCTCTGCACAGCCATGCAGAACTCAGATAACAAGCCCCAGTCATGGGCTGCTCCATGAGCTGCAGCCTCAGGTCCATTTTCTGATGCCCAATCCAGTGATATATTTGAGTGTTGTTGGGAACCCGGAGCAGGGGACATCAGGGGACATGCAGCTGGTGGCAGCAGGGGTGGGAACACCTGGAAGGTGGGGGAGGCTGCAGAGAAGAGGCGATGGGGAGAGGAGACAAACTGCTCAGTGACTCTGGTTGTGGAGGCAAGTTGTGATGAGGGAGGGAGATTTCATGCCTCAGCTTTGTTTTCCCCCTTCCACAGCTTGAACCCGTTCACCTCGTACAAACTGCGAGTGAAAGCCACCAATGACATCGGGGACAGCGACTTCAGCGCGGAGACAGAGGCGGTCACAACCCTGCAGGATGGTAAGGGAGGAGGAGGAGAGGCACATTGGGGGTCTCCAGGGCTCCTGGAGCCACTGCAGGGTGTTCCCCATGGGGGCTGGAGTGAAAAGCAGCAGCCAAAGCAGTTGTGTCCACAGGAAGTTGACACAGGTAGCAGTGAGGTATGGCTGAATGAACAGGCGGCCTTAAATGTCCTGCTGTGCCCTCTGATAATGAATCATACTTTCAGGAGTCTCAAAATGGATTTAAACTTCGTTTGATTGGCTTCCAAACTCTGCACTAACCATTATCTTTGCAGAAATTGAATAATTTACAAGAGAGCATTAAAAATAAATGTAGAACCCTGCATACATTTGAAGAAGTTTCTTCAGTTGTTTTCCCCTCACAATCCACGTCAGCCTGCAGAATGGCAAAATTGCTGAGGTATAAGTAAGAAAGAGTATGAAGCTCCTGGAAACATGAGCATTTAATCCTGCAGATCAGGACTAATAAACTGTGAATGACATTGACAAGGCTTTTATTTTTAGCCTTAGAGATCAGCTTCTAATTCCTTGATTGTATAAAGTCAATGCCTGAATGCAGAAGTAGCTCTGATGTCTTGAATGCAGGAAGGAACTCTGCAAAGCAGGGAAAGCATCAGTATGTGCTTTTACCCTGGGAAATTGGGAAATCCTGGGATGCATACCTGGATAAATATATATATGTGTGTGCTGTGAGGTGGGGATCAATCTCTGCTCCCAAATAAGAAGTGGTAGGACATAGGGAAATGGCCTGGTTCTACCAGGGGAAGTTTGGATTAAATATTAGGGAAAAATCCTTCACTGTAGGGTTTGCCAAGCACTGGCAAAAGCTGCCTAGAGCAATGATGGAGTCCCCATCCCTGGAGGGATTTGAAAGTCATGTACGTGTGGCACTTGGGGACATGAGTTAGCAGGTGGCGTGGAAGTGCTGATTCAATGGTTGGACTTGGTCTTCATGGTTCTGTGGTTTTATATATATATATATAGCTAGTGCTAGGAATTATTTCCTACACAGCAAGGAGTGACAAGTTAGAAGTGACACTGAGATATAAAAATAGGAGGCCATTTTGCCAGGGAATGTGATCTTGAAATCAGAAGAGCAGAGGACAGAGCTCAGGAGCGTGGGAAGTTGAACAGGAACCCATGTCATACCTGACTAATGTGCTAAGCAGCCCCTTAAAGGCATCCTGGCTCTCCACCTTCCTGCACAGCAGCAGCAGGGTCAGTGCAGGCTGTGACTGGTGCTAATGAGGCAGCACTGACTCACTGTTGTGGAATTTAAAATTTCATTTTAAGTTCTCTTTGAATTTAGCTACAGTGGATCCAGAGTTGTTGCTTGGCCTCCTCACAATACAACTGGGGAAAAAACTGTGAAAGCTTCTCACCTTCTTAACAAACTGAGCATTTATTCTGCTGAGCAACCCCAGGGCTGCCACTTGAGCATTGCACTGTGGAGGGCTGTGAGCTCCTGATAAGCCTTTGCTTCGTGTTTGAGCTGCTGTGGAGTGTCTGAGAGTGCCACAGGCCATGGGCACAGGAAGGGGTTAACCTGTCTGCGGCAAATCAGGCTGTCCTGTCTAAAATAATGTGTGACTATGTGACACAAACTCCTAAATTCAAGGTGGGCTTGCCCCAAAGGTGGTAAAAAAATCTCCTGGAAAATCTGGGAGCATTTTTCTCACTCTTTGAAGCCAGCACACAGCTGGTTTAACTTGCTCACAGATGGGCATCTGGTGCTGTGTGAGCAGCTGGCTGCTGCAGCTTCCTCCAGGTTCATCCCTGAGCTTTTCTCACTCTGCTCAAGCTGCCAAGGCCCCAGGTAGAGCAAGGGGTGTAAGAGGAGTGCCTGGCTTCTCCCTGGCTTCCAACACCCGCATCCACCACGCTGCTTTTGAGAGCCACCATGAAGCAGCTGGGATGGAAGATCTCCTTCAGCAGTGAAGAAAAAGAACCTGGTGAATGAAAAATGGTGCCCCTTTTCCACCTTGCTGTAACTGCTCTTGTTTCCTTTTTCTCTTGTTTAGTTCCAGATGAACCACCCAGCTCTGTGTTAGTAACTCCCCACACGACTTCCTCTGTCCTTGTGCAGTGGCAGGTAGGTAAAATGAAAAATTCTGATGTTCCTGTGAATGATTTTTTGGCTGCTTGGACTTGTTGAATTTGAGGGTACATTGCCAGGGACATTTTCTTGAGCTGGAAGTATTGTGCTAACACTGAAGGACTGCAGCTACTTCCTTATTTGCCTGATCTAGCATAAATTTTAGTGATGAATGGAGATTGCTGGCAGTGGCTTTTACTTTGTGCCCCACTGGGAGGTAAAGGAGTGTCTGTAGCCATGTCCAAGATTTTTACTTGTCAGATTCCTGCCCTTTCATTGATAATCATGGATGTACACTGAGTGTGTGTTGGTAAGATCAGGTAATCAGAAGCTCACATTGTGCACAGCCTCCTCCTGTTGCTGGAATTATCAGAAGCCTGAGATCAGTGCCTGAGATCCCATTCATAGCTCTGAGGAGCTCCACACACCCTCTTGACTCTTTGAGAGGGAAACTTTGAGTTCCTTCAGAGAAAAGAAAGGAAGTTTGAGCTCTCTGCAATCTCTCCAGGTTGGATGGGAAGTATTTGTGTCAAGTCTGCATTTTACATTGGCATTTCCTCTGCCTTCCTTTATCTCTGAGTCCTGGCCTCCTGGGAGATGCAGGAGCATTTTGTGATCCAGTGCCTGAGCTTTCTTTTTGCAGAGTGAGCATTACTAGAGGCACCCCAGTGGGGTACTGCACATTATCCATAACCCATCCTGGAAAGCCTCTGCCCACCCTGCCCCCCAGACAATGCCCCCACACATAATGAGGATGACTTTGGACAGACTGCGTTAGAGTGAAAAATGTACGTATGCATTTACAGTACAGATGGGACTCCTTGCATTTTGGGAAGAAAAATATATGGATGAGGGTGTGTTTGTTGCTGTGCAGCAGCACTTTAAAATCTGCCTGGCTGTGCTGCTGGGTGCCTGGCCCCAGCTCCCACAGGATAATCCTGAGCTGCAGCATTGCTTACGGCGTGTTGAGCAAATAAGAGACATGTTGAGGAGTTATGGAGAGATGCAAATCTACCTCCCCAGCAAAGGGAGAAAAAAGCAGAAAGAGAGGACAGAGAGAATGTGAGGCACGATGGACCACAGAAATAAACATTCCCCCAGCTGACTGATTACTGGTGTGTAGTTAATGTGAAATAGGTGGTTGTTTAGGTAATTGGATGCTTTTCATTTCATGAAAGTGAAATGGGGTTGTTGTGCCAGAGCCATCTCAAGGGAGTTGTGGGCGATTATATGTCATTACCACATGGATATTAATAGGCCCTGGTAATTCAACCGTACTATATTTTTCAAATAAACAAAAATCTTCAAGTCCCACAATAGCCTCCAATTAAGAGGAAGTTTCACAGCAGTGTCTAAGAAATAATGTAAACTGAAAACAGCAGTCAAGCTAAATGGGAGAGTGGATTTCCAAGCAAAGCTAAATTTTTAACTTTGAGCTGTGTTAATAATTCACAAAACAAACTCTCGGTGCACTATCTGGGCTTTCAGCTGCTTGGTCCAATCAGTCCATTATTTTTAAATTTAAAGGAGGAAGAAAATAAGTAATTTCCAGTGAGGTCTGTTGTATCAATAATGCAGAGTTATTTCAGATGTTCTGGAGGATGTTACACTTAACATCAGGATCATGTACTGTTCTGCTTCTACCTTAGAGATAACAATTATTCAAACTTACATTTCAGTCTTTATTTATTTATTTCTCTTTAAACACCACAAAAATGTTCCTCTTACTTCTGTACAACCTTATGGGCTGCCACTCATAACCATTTTACCTATTTCAGCAGATCCCCCAGGCCTTTCTACAAAATCCTAAATAATCTAGTACATCAAAAACAAAGTTTTGTCCACAGAAGACAGACAGGAAGAGGAAGACCTGACCTTTTAGCAAAGTACCCTTTCCAGGAAAGAAGCATCATTTCCATAGCAAAAAAAAAGAGACAGTTTGCAAACTATTTATTTGCTGAGCTTTCCTATCCTAAATCTCAAGGAAAAAATGGAGAATCACATGGTAGCATAAGAAAACAATTCTTGCTCTTATAAAATCAGTGTTGGGCCACAAGGAGAAATTAAGCCTTGCCTTTTGGGCAGTTAGATGGCAGAGCAGGGAGTCACAGTCTCCTCCTCAGCTTCAGCAGGGTTTTCCTGTTAGAGTTCTGCAGGATCATCCATTTCCACTTGTTTTCCCCCCGCTAAATTTAAAAAAATGTTTATTAGTAATTAAAATAGGAAAAGTCATGAGTAAGCAAGGGCACTGCTGTGCTGTGAAGCCCTTCTCTGCAAGGGCACCATCAGGGCTAAAGTAACCTCAGTGTAATTACAGAAAACAGAAAGCCATAAGATTGTAAAGAAAAAAAATATCAGGAGAGAGGAACTGATAATTTCCATCTCGTCTTCTTGCACAGGAGAGTGTTTCAGCTGGTCCATGAGCAGTAAGGACATGGGGCAGCCCTGGAGAAACCTGGCACTTTGTTTGGTCTGTTTTCTTCGTCCCTTGGACAAGGGGCTCTCAGCCTGAGACTAGCAGAGAGCTAGAGTTGTATGAGAGCTTGATTTATTTGCCTTGTAAAATGCAGTCGTAGAGGGAATATGATTGCCCTTTCTAAAATACATCACAGGAGTAAACACCCCACAGGGAGAAGAACAATTTAACCCAAAAGGCAATGTTAGCACAGGAACAAATGGTTGGAAACTGGCTATGAATTATTTAGATTAGAAATTAAATGAAGGTTTCTACCAGCCTGAGTGGTGAGGCTGGGAACAGCTTCCCAACAGGAATATGGGAAGCTGAAGAATCAGATGGGTTTCTGGTGAGGTTGTTCTGTCTGTGAAAGAAACTTTCAGCAGGTGGGGTTCTGCTGTGGGGAGTCCCAGCCCTGATTGTCCTTGAGATCCCTCACAATCCTGTATCCATCATTCTCTGCTGCAGATGCCAGATGACAGTGGAAGGTGCTCAGGCCTTTGCCAGAGGATGGAGCACAATGATGAGCACAAAACAATGATGAATGAGAGATCTCCAGCCAGGCAGACCAAGTGAAATTGTGGGAGGGTTTGGGTTGTTTTCAATAGGCTCTGTGCAGGACAGCTGAAAAGAAGGCAGCTTCTTGCTGGAACAAGTTCTGCTCCTTTTCCTGGTGGCTGTGTACTTTCCTTAGACTCTGGTTCATGTAGTTTTCTTTTTTGCTTTCCATAAAGTACAGTCTTCCTACTTAGTTCCTTCAGCTCTCACCCAAAGCAAGGTCCCTGAACTGAGACAGAACTGTTCCTCTCCCTCCTCTTGCCATTGTAATGGAGTAATGGAAAATTCATGTCATTTCTGGAAGCAGAATGCCAGGTAATTACCAAAGATCTTCCTCCTTTCTATCAAGACATCCTTACTTTGTTCATTAAAATTACAAGGGGTATTGTCTTCTATTGTGACAGTGTTTCACACCAGCAGGTAATTTTTACACAGTGCTTTTCCTTAGTAAAATTCTCAGGGCTGGTAGGGATCTTTCTGGATTAAAGGTACGATCATCATTGAAATCCTTTTCATTTATACTTGCAGCCCCTTAAATTTCAGTTAAAGAATCTTTCAAAGATAAATGGCTCAAGGCATCTCTTCTCTGCAGTTCTTAGCCTGCATTACACTCAGGAAAGTAATTTTTTTTTCCAAAACATGAGGAATCCCTTTGCTTGTCTCTACTTAAGCAAGCCACCCAGACACAAATCTCCTTTTCAGCATGCCAGCTGTCTATCTGTAGCTGTGGGAGAAGCCTTGATGAGGTGTTTTGTCTTTGAGCATCTTTCAACATAATGCGGAAGGAAAAAAACTCATATTTGAGCCATCCCATGGCTGTGCCAAACTGCTCTGAGCTGTTCTGGAGGAGCCCTTGGTTTTCCTCTGTGCCCGCACCAGAGCCCATCACACTGTGTAACTTCTCTCTAAATGCCTGTATGAGGTCGTTATTAGACCTAGTTTTGTCTTCCTAATCAAACCCAGAACACCTTTTATTGTTCCTTTTTATTTTCCTTTTTATTTGCTCATTAGTCTTTCAGTAAAATAATGCCAAATGAAGACTGTCCCATGATCAGTCCCCAAGGAAAATAAAGAAATTCTGTCTGTGACAAAATAATTTATTTCCTTTTGCAAGCAGTGAAACACTGTTTGGCTGTTTCAGTGTTGGTGGAAGGCAACCTGCATTTCCAGGGAGTGCTTATTTGTACTTTTCATCACACCCAGGTTTCTGTGGGCCAAGAAGGAAAGGAACTTGGTTCACTGTGTGGATTTTCCAGTCAAGAGCCTTTTGGGATGGCCACAGCTGAGCAAAATCCTCAAAGCTGCCTTTAACTTGTTCTTTTCAAACCATACCACCTTCAACCCTGTGCATCATTAATGTCTGTTTTCACCTGGGCACGGAGCCACTGTCCCAATGAGGGATGTCTGGTGCCATGCACATCCTCACCAGCTTGTTCTGCACATGGATGTTTTGCAGCCCCCCAAAGTGGAGAGCGTGAACGGGCTGCTGCTGGGATACCGCATCTACTACCGCGAGCTGGACTACGACACCGGGGCTGGCACAGAGTCCAGGAACATCCAGAACCCCTCAGCTCTGAGAGCAGAGCTCACACGTAAGTGCTTTGCACCTTCAGATATCCCACCATGGTAATCTGTTGTTTCACCAGGCACTGCACACCCCTCTTGCCCCATGGAAATAAAATGTACAGGAATGTTACAACTATAAGGCGCACCGGACTATAGGGCGCACTTTTTTTTGCAGCGAGGATCCGCGTGTAACAAAGTAACAAATTAGTAACGGAATCGCGGGATCGCGGGGTTTACTGGCAGGTGCTCAATTTGCAAACATTTTTCACAGATCGGCGTAGCCTTTAAACGCAGCCCCAGGTGCCCTCCCCGTGCTGTGGGTCCCAGCACTCCTGCCCGCCCCTGGCGCTGGCTGCCGTGGCTCTCACAGGCTCTGGCAGCTGCCGCGGCTCAGCTCGCGCTTCTGGGTTGGCAAATTTCCAAAAATTGTCCATATATAAGGTGCACTGGATTATAAGGCGCACTTCCGGGTTTTGATCAAAATTTTAGTTAAAAGGGTGCGCCTTATAGTCATCAATTACTGTAAATTTAAGAGTGATGGCAATAATTCGGGTTTTACACAATCAGCCTGAAGATGCTGAGAAGTGCAGGTGACTTCAATGTGATCAGGTCTGTGCTGATCTCTGCCAGCATATTGATGATCTGTCCCCCACCTACCCTCTGATTTCTTGCTTCCCACTACCTCCACTTCATAATTACCCTGGTCCACTTTGTTGTTCAGCCTTCAGATGAGAGACACTTCATTTTCCTCAGCTGGAAACCTTTTCCTTTGTTGCTGGTATTTTTTCAATAGTTTTTATAATTGACGTTTTGTTTTTCTTTTTACAGTATGAGGAAAACAGCTGAGGAGAATTTTTAAATAGAATTTTTATAATTTCAAAGTGCTTGTCCATACTTTAGAAGAAAATAGCAAAGATGAGCAAGAATTTTTAGGTGCCTGCTTACCATGTTAGTCACTGGGATTTATGGCTCACATGGAAAGAAGATGGAGAGGGAGCGGAATAATAGGGGAAAAAAATGAAAAGGCTTTTTAGATAAATGCCAGAAAGGAAATCAGAGGGAAGAATAGGCAGAACAAGATGATGTGAGTCAGACATGTGATCACTCAGTAGCTGGAGAAATAAGGTCCAGCAATGAGATGTGCTCATGGAGGGACCAGCTTTTGTCCTCTTTGATGTCACTGGAATATTCAGAATAAGATAATACTCCAAGAGCAGCAGAATAGGGTTCAGTGAGACTATTTTAATATCTCACATCATCTGCCATGCTTTCCTGAAGCCATAGAAGTGATTTCTACAAAAGCAAGAGTGAATTTTAATGAGAATGTGGATAAGTGGGTGCTTTAAATACAAAATAAGCACCTAACTCTGACCTCACTTCCATGGTCAGAGCTAATGAGACTTCTCAGACTGAGCAGCTTGAACCAGGACACAGATGTAAAGCTCTTGTAGGTGTAGGAATGCAGAATTCTCAGACACAAACTGAATGACAGTGTACATTATGGAATAATGAATTTGGATGCTCTCACAAGACAGGGAGCCTGTGAAACCAACCAGTTTTGTCTTTTCCCCCTTCTTTTCTGGCCCTGCAGCAATGTTCCTAATCACTGTAGAGGAGAAAAAACGAGCTGCACCTCTCCAGGGAGTCAAGAGACAGAGAGAGCAAGGGGTGGAAACAAATGTATTTTAAGATAAATTTCCCTATTTCTCCTCATAATTCTCACCTTAGAACACCTCTGTTCCTCACTGACCCACAGTTTTGCACAGCTTAGCATATTATTACAATTCACTCACAGCAGGAATATTGAATTCTTTAAGTGAAACTGTGGGAAATCAAATTCACACTTAAAGAAACAGGTCCTGCCCTGATGTAACTGTTCACTTTGTGGTTCACATTCCAGCTCAGTGCTCTGCAGCTCTTCAAGTTTTGAATTTTGCATCTTGAGAAATCAGGACGTAATGCACAACTGAGAGCTTTCGCCTCTAGAAATCATTTCATTTTTACTCATTTGTTCTATTTAATCTAAAAGCCAGAGCATCTTTGTGTTGTGTATTTGTGAGTTGCTCTGTTTGAGAAGGAAATGAAACAGCCCCATGTGGGCGAGACGCTCTTGATGTGTTACAAGAGAGTGATGTGATTTTATTGCCCTTCAAGGTATATTCCTAAAGCTTAAACTGTGTATGGGTGTGCTGCCTCATTTGCCTCTGTCTCTGCTGTACATCATTTGCAATAACTATTTCCTTGCACTGTAACAAGCTTTCTGCTTTGCTTACCCTGAATAGCCCAAGGCAGCTTCAAGACAGTGAACAGCAGCTCTGCATTAACGACGTATGAATTAACACGTAAGTGCACATTGCCTTCAGTTGAGACTCTTTGTAAGGGTTCAAAATATACCACAGGCAAACTCCTGTGGCTCTCCTCCATGGATCCAGCAGAAATCAACACAGATTAATGACTCTGGCTTTCTCCAGTTTCTCTTTCTTTAAGCCTTTTCTTCCCCTACACCCAGAGACATCGATGATGCAAGTTAGGTAGCTGTTGTAAAAACGTGGCTGCTGGGAAGGTAAAACATTACTGACTGTAACAAGCCAGTATTGCTGATGCTAAATGAATTTTGATTCACTTGCTGCATATTTTGCAGTCCGTCTGAGTTTAGCTGTATCACATCATTAGTCCTATGATTCAAGCATTGCCTATGCCCGGGCATTCCGTGGAGTACGAGGCCAATTTAGAAAGGGCCCAATGAATTTATGTGCATCTCCAGAGGTGTTTTCAATTGGAAATGAATAAAATAACATTCGACAGAGTTAAAAGGCAAGTTGCTTTGTGCTGATGATGGTTCACTAGATAGGTTTTGCCCAAGGCTTTTGAGTCACAGATTGTGATGGACTAAAAAAAAGGAAAAGATGAAGCCCGATCTCCACTGCAAGTTGCATGCATGAACTCCCATGTTCCATTTTCTTCCATATCCAGTTAACACTAAAATCTCCCTTGTGACTTCTCATGGCAGAAAATAAAGTTTCCCTGTGCAAGCTGCCCAGTACTATACGTGTGTATCTTACTATTGTTTGTTTATGAACTCAGCACTGTTATTTCTGATTCGCTTGCTCCATCTTTTGTAGTCCATCTAAATTTATATCCCATTTAAAAATTGGGGATAAATCAGATATAATTTACAGTATGCCCAAGACTGGAGAGTGATGCTGAACTCGCAGTCAGATACTGTAGGACAACACTTATAAACAATTCTATGACACTGAAATTAGACAAACTTGCCTAATTAGGCTCTTTGAACCTTTCCAAACCAATGGCATACTGTCAGTCCCCAAGTTAGGAGGACTCTGATTCATAGATAGCTGGGAAAATTATTGGCAAAGGGAGAAATTTGGACCTCTGGCCATGCATGTCTTAATTCAATGCTCATTTAAATAAGGCAATTTATATTATTGATTGCTCTCTTACTCTAATTTCCCTGTTAAGTATTGTAGATGATAAATATATCTGTTAGGATTGATTCTTTCATCCTGAAAATGCAAAATCTGAAACTGCTCAGGCGCTGCCTCCCCTAATGACGTTGATGTGATTCTGCTCCACCCTTGTTGCATCTGTTAATTACCCACAAACAATTGGCGTTTTTTATATTTTTTCACATTTCTCTCACTCTCCTGCCTCATCTGTCAGAGTTTCTCTGTGTCAGCAAATAAATTTGTTGCCTGTTGGCCAAATGGAGTCCAACGTTCAAATTCTCCTTTCTCACTGTGGTTGATGGTTGGGTTGAGGTCACGTTGGAGGAGAAGATCCCTGTGGAGTCCCTGGGGTGGGACTCCAGATTTCCCTCTGCACCTGCTTCAGCTGTTCTAGAGCAGTGGAGTTGCCAAATTCCACCCCCCCAAAATGAACATTCCAGGGATTAGGCAAAGGCAAAGCAGGCTCTTTCCTCCCAGTGCAGATCAAAATGAGAACTTCTGGTGACATTCAAAGCCAATTCCTGCCGTTTTCTGTGCTTAAGGATGACCTAGACGTGTTCCTCTAGTTAGTTATCCATAATAAATGGGTGTATTCCAAGAGAAGTCATTATTCCTCTTACTGGAGTGACACTGTGAGGAACCACTGGAAAATCCTGCCGTTTCATCACAAATGTCTTTCAAAATTATGCAAATACTGTCATGATATGTGAATTCAGGAAGGCTTGAAGTAGATATTGTGCTATTATATTGTTCTATTTCCACATTTTCTGAGGGACAAGTCTGGAGACAAAAAGGGTTGAAGTCTTAAAGATAGCTGTAATGCAGTATAAATCATAATAGATAATATTAATATGTAATATTTTACTTTTCAGAATTGAAGAAATACAAGAGATATGAAGTACTAATGACAGCATATAATATCATTGGTGAGAGCCCTACCAGCACACCAGTGGAAGTGTTTGTAGGTGAAGCAGGTAGGTGAAAAGAAAATTAATTGACTTCTTTCTCCCTTTTTTTTAAGTGCCTACATATTGTAGTATTCTCTAGATAATGTTCAATAATTGTCCAGGAAAGGGGATTATTTGAAAAATTCCCCAGTCATTATTGCTGACAGTTTTTTGTTGCTCACTCTCCCGGAATAGGCACTGGCAGTTTCTTGCCATTGGAAAACCAGTTGGTCTGCAGGAAGGAAGGGAGAAAGGGCATTTTGAAAGAAAGAAGAGAAAATATTTTTGGAGTTGCAGGAGGATGACTGTTCATACCAAATTAGCTGGAGGGAAAAAATCTGACTCAAGTTAAACAAGTGAAAAGTGGAGCACAGGAAAGCCACAAGGGAAAAGAAACAAAACTACAAAACAAGGGAGACTCAGAAATCTGGTTCTTTCATTTTATAACCCTCTGTGTAGAGACATTGCCTGACACCACACCTGGCTGTATTTTTGTGCTCCTGATGGTGTCTGGTACAATGGACATTGCCTGACACCACACCTGGCTGTATTCTTGTGCTCCTGATGGTGTTTGGTACAATGGACAGTGCCTGACACCACACCTGGCTGTATTTTTGTGCTCCTGAAGCCAGGAGATGGTGTCTGGGTCAGTGCTGGTGTTGGAGGCAGGGGTTGGGTGCTCCCAGGAACGTGGCACTGCATCCAGTCCTGCTCAGTGGCACTGCTCAAGCCTTTGCTTCCTCTGGATCTGCTGCCTGATCATTTCAATAATTTTTTGGTCACTTTAAAATCCCCGCACTGGAAGGCTGGAGGTGGAAATCAGGACAGGAGAACTGAGCAGACACTTCTGTGAATGTTTTGAGACACGGGTGGTTTGTCAGAGCCCAGATAACCTCTGGCCAGTCTGTCCCCTCTGAAATTCCAGCTGGGAAGGGCAGGACTGGAATAGCTGATGCCCTCCTGCAGCCTTGCCAGGGGCCGTGTTTGTGGAGATCCCAGCTGGAGAGAGGCTGCCTGGAATCCTCCTTAGTTCTGGTCTCAGTTTCTGCAGCAGCAGCAGCAGCGTTTGAAGCTCAGAACAAGGGAGGCAGCTCCAGCCTCCCGCTGCTTGGCCCAGCAATGGAGCTGGTTGCACTTTGTTCCTCTGTCTGGGGCTGTGGGATGGAGGAGCCAGCAAAGCCAGCACCAGTTCTTTTCATTATTAGTCATTAAACATTCTGTTGCTCAAAACTAAGCAAAGCACGGTTTTTTAAGGACTCTGCTGCGCATTTTTTTAAACTCTGCTTAACCTTTTCCTTTCAAATATGGTGCAACATTCGCCATCTTTCTTTGAAAACATCATAAATTAATCAGAGCAGCGTTTTCCTGGTGAGACAGCTGGCAATATTTACATTTCTTTTCTAGTTTGCTGCTGCTCCAACTTAGTTCTGCAACTGCAGCAAAGAAAGTCCCAGGTGGAGCCAACTGTATCTGACTTCAAAACACATTTTTGTTTCAGAGCTAAGTATCTCTCTGCTGCAAATGGACCCAGCACATGCACTTATACACATGTACACAGCATGGGAAACCAGCTGGGGAAAGCAAGGAAATGCTGTTATATTGTGTTTTTTAATCCAGATCTTCCTATCATAACTCAGGGAACAGGGTGATGGGAGGAGATGGACTTGAGAGGACACTGAGATAATTACAGGACCCCTGAGTGTCTGAAGGAAGGGAGGCTGGAATTTGATGAACTTTAAGATCCCTTCCAGCTCAGACCATTCCATGATTCTGTGGAATTCTCCTTTCCCAGGCTGGACTGGTGTGTCTGAAGTTGCAGTGTGTGACTTGGCTGTTGTTTTAGAGTTCCTGGATTTATCTCTGGAAAGGGCCCATCCCTGTTCACACAGCAGAGATGATGAATGTAGGATCTTCCTGCCGATTTTCACTCTTGTTGTGTGAAGTTATTACACTTTGTTATATAACTGCCTCTTCCACCTCCAGAACTGGCTGTGATTTATACTGTGAGTAAAGTGATTGGAGATGGTATTGCAATTTAAGTTTTAAATTGATTTGTGACACCTTTGAGTTAAAGTCTGCTGTGGAAATACAAGGTTTTTGCTGTGATTGTTTGCTCAATGTTCTTACCCACGGTAAAGGCAGTTAAGCAGCAAGCTGGAAAAAAAGATGGGTCAGCTCCAGCAATGGGGCATCCAGGTTAAAAACAGAGAAAAGCTTCCCAATAAACAAGTGCTGACACGGGCACAGCACGGGGCACAGAGTGAGTGAAGGTGACCAGTCCCTGGGCTGAAGCTCTCAATAGTTCTTGTCTCTGCTGTTAAACGGGGCCTCCTTCTGCCCTAAGCATTGCAGTAATTCTGGGACAGGGGAGAACGTTCCTCTGTGGCTCATAAAAAGGGATATACAGCCTTTGTGCCTTTGGGGAATGTGCTGGGCTCAGGCCAGCTCAGTCCAAATACCCATTTCTGTTGGGTGTTTGTGTTGCTGGTGGTTGTGCTGTTCAGCTTCTGCAGAGTGATGCAGAAGGAGGAGTGTGTGTGAATCCTTCCTTCCCTCTTGTGCTCTTCCCTGTTAGATTTGAAAATTTTTTTATGATCATATCTAGATTTTTACAGTAAAACTTCCAGCAGGTAATGGAACCACCTGAAAAGCTTAGTGAGGGGAAAAAAAGCCACTAAAACCAACCTTCTTCAAGTTTTGTCAATTAAATGAGCAAAATGTACCCAAATGGGGAATTTCTCTTCAGCCCTGGAGTGCTCTTGGGCTGTTCTCCAGCCAACCTCCCTTGGGCAGCCTGAGCAGGTCTTCCCTGCCTCTGAGTGATGGGCAGGTGGAAATTCTGGGAGAGAACAATGGGCCAGACATGAGTAACAGGCCTCTGTAGCCCAGCTTGTCTGGTGAACAGGAGAGCTGGATGCCAGCGATTTGGATCTTTTGTGGATTTTTGGTGGTAGGTTTTTAATTTTATTCTACAGGTGGAGGAAATGCTTTTCCTTTTTCAAGCAGCTCATAAGATCAAAGGCTTCATTTTGAGTTCTCCCTGGATATTGGCAAAACTCAGTGGTGTGGAGAGCAGCTCTTCCCCACGATGGGGGAGTGGGCTGGGAGTCCTTGAGCTCAGCACAGCTGGGAAGGATGCGCTGCCTGTTCAGTCTGAGCAGAGCCCGTGTCCTTCCCCCACCTGCCTCAAGCATCTGCATCCCTCTCCTCCAAGGCCCACAAGATCCTCTAACACTGCCTTTTTAGAGCTGGCTGCAGCTCTGCCCTGCTCATTAGAGAACCATGTGCATCTCCTGACAAATGACAGAAAAATTGAAAGCCACCACTTGCAGAAATTAGGAAGGGAGTCGCAGCCCCGCTGGCAAGCCCCCTTTTTGCCTTGTTAATTCATTTAACAGTTCAGCTGTCAGGGATGCTGCCTTTGATTGGGGAGGCAGTGAGTGTTCAGCGAGAGGCTGGCTACTGATATTCATCCCAGCCTGAAACACAGCTGCTACCAGAGGTGCTGTTCTGCTCCGCTGAAATTAGGACTCTGTTAGAGCAGCCACTATATCAAGAGCATTATTTTACCAGGTTGCTGTCACCACCTGATTGTGTGGGGGGCTCTGGGGTTCGGGAGACTCCACTACCTGAATTTTAATTAAACAGAAATCACAGGTTTGGGCCAGACGTGCTTCACCTAATTTGGGAAGGTGAATAAAGTAAAATGTGGCAATACAAATCCTGTGCTAACGAGCCTGCAGCCTTCAGTGCTTCTCCCATATACTGCAAAGCTGTTTTGGATGAAAAGTAATGGAATTCATCATTTCTTCCAGCAGCTGTTGCTGGAGTAGAGTGAGTGTGTGCAGAGAGGGGGTGGCAGAAGGGGTGAAGTGCTCCAAGAGACATCAGCCTTTAAACAGGTTGTAAATCCATTTGTGTGAAGAGGGGAGTGATGTGTGTCATTATAACTGATGGTGACACTGGTGACCTTCAGAATTCACAAGAACTGATGAGGCTGGGTTGTTGTTGTTGTTCTTTTTAATGATGATCTCTGAGAGCTGGTTCTGTAATGGGAAAGGCAAGGAGTAAAAAGAGCTGGGAGACAAATCCCTTTGTTTAGAAGTCCTCCACTGAAATGCCACTTTGGTTGTACCATCATCTTTCAGAGAACATTGCCTGGCCCTCTCATTTTCTTCCAAGTGGAACTGTAGCTTGGAAAATAACAGGAATGAGACAGTGATGACTGCTTCTTACCTCTGTCTTCAAAAGCTGAATCCACCTCTTAGTGCAAAGCTAGCAGACACCAAACTAAATTTCTTCCTGTTATGTGCAATTATTTTCATCTTCCCTCCTGCCTGCAGCTCCACAGGTGTTCCTGGGCTTCACAAACTTTATTTTATTCACTGTAGCTGACAGAGGGAGAGAACATCTGCTCTGCCAGTAATGTCTGGGGAAGCACTTGGAGCTGCCTGGCCATCTCCAGCATTTTGCAGGCCAGAAACAGAAACAACCTGGAAAGCTCCAAGACTAAAAATAGTGAAATAGGTTTGGTACAGAAAAGGCTGCACTGATAAGGACAAAGAAGCCTTGTAAGGAAGCAAAGACTTGACTCCAAGTACTTGGCTCCCCTTTGGAATCTGCTTCCAGCACAGAGCTCTTGTCCTTTCTTACCTGGTTATTTGTGCTGAAGGTAGGGAAGGTTGGCAGGACAAGGCTCCTGTGCCTTTGGGTGCTTTAAGCTCTTCCTTCAGGCCTCTCTCATTTGTGTGTGTGCTCCAGATTCCCCCTGTGGTGTCACCTCAGTCCCTTTCTGGAGAAGGGGGACCCTCAGCACTGCCTGAGCCCCCTTTTCTCTTACAGCACAGCAGCTTTATCTCCTCCCCTGCCCCAAAGAGCAGAGGAGATGCTGTGTGGAGTCCCCTGTGCCTCCTCGGTAGCAGCCTCTGAGAGGAATGACAACATTCCAGCACATCTGAGCTGGCATCCTGCCTCCAGCATCCTGGATTCTAGATCCTGCATCCTGCACCCTGCCTCCCCGTGGCTGTTCTCTGCTATCTGAGTGGGACACAGGCTGGCTGTGCCTCTGCTGATAGGAGCACACTGCTGCTGGCACAGCTGCAGGAGCTGGGTGGGCAGTGCCACCCCAGATGCCAGTGGAGAAGGGAAAAGAAGGATTATCGTGGCTCTTTCACATTGCAGTAGTTGAAAACCTGTCAGCCTAGGGGACAGTATCTTCCCTCGACAAACAAAAGGGGATGGAGGGAAGCTGTTGGGAAATAGAATGGTAAATGAAATATTGGTTTCATTTGCTCAAACTTTAAACAAAGGGCAACTTTGACACTTGAAAAGCACCAAGCCTTTGAACTAATAGGATATTTGCCTTTTAACTGCTGACACCTCTGGACATCAGCAAAAGGCTACTTTTGGGGGATGGCAGGGTGTTTGAAACTGGTTCCCTCCCCTTTAAATGTAAAGAACCTTCAGAGCTGTTGCAATGTGGTGCTGGGTTTGGGATGAGCTTTGTCCTGTCATTCTGGGAATGCCTTGCTCCAGGAGTGACAATGTCTTTCTCTCCAAGGAAGGAGAACTCTTCTCTCAGTTTGGAGTTAAAGATGCAAGCCACGTTCTCCAACAAGATGCTGAAAGACAGAGTAAAGTCAGAGCAGAGCAAGAAAGGAAAACTGTAGGAAGATGGAGGATAAAAAAGAAGTGGTGATATATTTCCTATTTGGATTGAGCAAGTAACCTCTTTCCAGTTTCTCTTGGAAACCAATACACCTGTATCCCAACAGCATCCCATTTCTGAGAGCAGGATTGACCACTGGGCACATCCCATCAGTGTCTCTTGGTGGATTTTAAACTTCTCCAGGTTCACTCTGTATAGGGGCTGCATTAAGGGCTTGTCTGCAGCAAGTCCAATTTGGATTTATTGTTCCCCTCAATGCAGCTCCACTGGAGGTGGCAGGAGTGTTGATAGCACTTGGCTGTGGGATCTAATCCTGCAGGGCTATGGCAGGACAGTAAAAAATAACAAACTAAAGTGTGCCCACATTAGAGCATTAGTCACTGCTTGTGTGCTACTGGTATTGCTACAATGCTGGGGAGTTATGGAAATTAATTTTCCCTGTAAGCCTTGGCTCCCTTTCCTACTCAAACTGGCTGTTTTTTAAGGGTAATTTTATATTCTTAATCTGTTTACAGATGATATGAAGGTTTGCTAATTTGACTTCCAGATTTGGTAGCTTAGCTCAGTAGCTGCTCGTATAATGGCAAGACAGAAAGTAACCGTGCCAGTGTGAGTCTGTGGAAGAAGTGTCCTTAATGTCAACATGTCAAAAAGACATCCCTGCAGCTCTCTGGAGACTGAAATCTAATGTCAAGGCAGAAGGAAGCAAAGTCTGGGAGTCGTAGTGCTGTCAAAGCAAGTTACTCTACCATATAGGAGAAGGAATTTTAAGCGAATGCACTGGAAAGCAATGTCCAGATTGAGACATAGATTTGATGGGCTTATTTGACATCTTTAATTCTCCATTGACAGTCCAGAAGCTCCCTAAAATGATTTGCTATGTTTTCATGCTGCAAGTAAAAGCCAAACGCGCGCCTCATTAACAGCTCATTAAGTTGTTAATATTGGTCATCAGCATCCTTTGGTACAGCACAATGCTTTATGCAGTGCGGCAGCTCCTGCTTAGCTCGGGTCTAATTGCCTCTTTTTATCACGTCTCAATGTGGGAAAGATGTTTGTGTCCTAGCGCAAATATCCGCGGGTTT
>VRYO01002014.1:3630076-3666032 GCA_009812075.1 Sialia sialis | reverse complement strand
CGGGCAGGCTGTCTTGCCCAAATTCATCATTAGGGCTCGATGCTCCGTGCTGCAGTTGGAGGGAGGGGAAGGACAAACGAGCTGTTGTGCTGCAGTGTTCCATGGGCTGTGAAGAGCAGGGACATCCCTGCACAGAGCAAGAAACCTGATCGTGTATGCAAAGCTTTGCTGAGCTAACAGCACAGCTACTCCATTAAAAGCACAGGAATTAACCTTCCTTTCAAAAAACACGAGCAATCAGTAGTAAAGGCAAATGAAGCAGAAACTGCCCTGTAAAAGGTGGGGAAGCCCCTGGCTGATAACTCTTATTCCAGCAGACACAGGCTGGAGTTGGAGTGCTTTTCGAATAAACGCTTCTATTTGCAGCCAAATTCCTATTTCACCTAATTGTGCAGTCCTGCTCTGCTTGTTTGCAGTCATCCTGGGATATGTGAGCAAAATTTGTGCTGTAAGTATTTTCATATGGGTCTCAGCTCCTGTGGCTTTGCCTCCTCTGTACAGCTTTGCTGTGAAGCCAGCTGTGGAGAAACACAGTTGGTTTTCTTCTCTGAACATCTGTTTGCTGTATCCATCGTCAATCACAGAACTGGAGGCTTTTCAGGTTGTCTGTTGTAGACTGAAAACAACAACAACAAAAAGTTACCATTTTTGCTGTAGAAAGTATGAATTAGCAATAGTCTAAAATATCTTGGCTGCAGCAGTCCAGGCACTGAGATGGAATGGGAGTGTAAAACTGCAGCCATCATCTCAGGGATAAAAAATAAAGAAATAAAGAGAAAACTCTCACTGAGAGTCAAGAAAATGTAAATTTAATCTCTCTCTCCCCAGGAGCACAAGAACACAGTCTTCTGTGGGCTCCCTGGGGCTCCCTGACCATTGCAATCTGTAAATCCTAAATTAATCCCACGGGGGGGTAGCTACCCAAACTGGCATTAAAGCCACAGTGAAAGGTTATTCCGGGGGCAAATCTCACCTGTGCCCTTTGACTTTTTTCTGAGATAGCTTTTGACATTTGGTAGATGGCAAACCCATGGGAGATTATTTGATACGCTCTCTTGGCTGCAGAGAAGCAGAAGGATTAGACTTTAGTAGGTGCTGGCATTGTTGCTAGTGGACATGAAGTGGGTGCTTTTGTCAGCTGCCATGAACTTGTGGTAATACGGTATTCAAATGTGGCATTAACAAATTATAATTAGTGGAACATGACTATAAAGAGAGGAGGAGGAATTTTGGGTCCTGGAGAGGGTGGGGAAATAATGTGAAATGTGTAATTTTGTAAGAGAGTGGAGGGCAGTGCTTTCCCATCCTGTACTGCTCCTGGGCACACAAGAGAGGATCAGACATCCCTGGCACAACCTTCAGCACCTGCTGGGGGTGAATCCTGCACTCACCAGAGCTGGCACTGCTCTCCTTACACAACTGTTTCTGCTCTTCAGTGGAGAAAACCCAATGTGCATGGATGGAAGGGAGAGGCGGCTGCAGGAACTGTCTCTGGTTTGCAGTGATGTGAGAGAGGGGTTTTTAGTTTGCAGGTTGGTGCCTGTGGTTTGTTTGTGATACCTAATGCTGTCAGGCTCTTGCTGTGCCTGCTCATGGCCCATCTCTGCTGACTGATGGGCTGCCTGCCTGTGTGTGATCATATCCTTGTTGATGTGAAAGAGAGAGAGGGAAAAGCTCGTTTTGTTATTCCCCCTCTTCTTGTTTTAACCACCTGTATGCTCTTTCCAGAGGCAGTCTGGCAGTTCTGGGAGGGCTTTGCTTTAGGGCTGAGCTCTCTCACTTCCCTGATGGATGATCTCAGTATGCAATGTGATAGCCTATTTTAGGGTTGTGTTTGCTAAGTAGAACTGTGGGATTCAGCAAAAGAAAAGTGTGTAGTTTTTGTTTGCAGGCTCTGTCACAGTCCTGCTCTCTGAGGTTTGCCATGATTGTGTCTGCCCCATGAAATTGCCAGATTGCACATGGCTCACTCATGTGGGAAATCCAAACCCCACTTTAGATCAGGGATCACAGCAACAGTGTTTTCACCACCGCTGGAAGAGATGGTGAGGAACAGGATAAGAATGGCTCCTCAGTTCAAAAAGGTAAGGCCCTGGATCTGTATCCATGGAAAAGAGACTCTACTTCTAGTCCTTGCTGCATTTCAGTTTTCAGGAATTCAGTCTGCAGGAATGTCATCTCTTCCCTCCACCCCCACCTCCCTCCTGTCTCTCTGCAGGTGCTGAAGATACCTGTGCCAGCATTGGGAAGCTTCCCAGTGCTAAGCATAGACGCTGGGGATGTTACATTTGGGGATCATTTGCAGCTGCTTTAATTTATGTTTCTTCATGACTTTAATACCCTTAAAAAATTGATGTGGCAAAACACAGCTACTAAATGTGGTACACAGAGAGAGCCAAGTGCCTACCCAGACAAGATGGCACAGTGTAAAACAACTGCAGGTGTTCCAGACTCCCAAAGTCCTCATCCTGACAGCTGTTCTCTTTCTCCTCTTCACCCTTTCTTCTCCACTAAAATAGGTTTGTCTTTCTATTTTTTCTTTCTATTCTATGTCTTTCTATTTTTGCATTTTTGCTCTGTCATTATCAGCGTTCATAAAGGTGAAAGAGATGTTTTTCAGGTTCTTGTGTTCACTTCCACTGGTACATGAGGAGATGTTTCAATTTCTCTTAACACTTATCTATGCAACTGTGTAAATCAACACATACATCAACATCCCTTGGAAAGGGGTATTTCCAACTAAAACCTGGCTTTTACAGCTGTTTTAGCCTCTTCCCCCATCCAGCTGAACATCTCAGTGATGGGGAGGCCAGATTGCTCCTTTTCTGAGACTCATTTCATGTCTCAGGGTGTCACAAGCCTGCCAGGACAGGCTTGGTGCCAAATTGCTAAGGAAGAGGGCAGGAGCACTCAGGCCCAATGTAGCAAATGGAGTGTGTTGGAGGGGTTAAGAGCCACATCCCTGGAATGTGGCTCTGCCTCTCTTAGTGCCTCTGAAACACATCTGAGTAACCACAGAAAGCGCAGCCCTTGGGTAAAACACCGATTTCCATCACGAGATGAAGCCCAGGCTAAAACAGCCAGAAATTAGTGGGAAGTGTGTTTTACATTCTAAATATAGCTTGTGCTGCTCTGTCACAGTGGAAAGCAGCTTCGCAGTAGCTGGTTTTGAAGCACAGTTGACTAATTGTTATTGAGCTAATCAGCATCACTCACTCAGCATTCCTGATGGCACCGAGGCTCTGCTGCTCAGGGCAGCTCTGATCCTCCACTGCTCTTTCCCAGGCTCTGTAGGAAAATGGCCAATAAACACTGAGCATTCCTCTCTCACACCACTTTTCCTTCATGGAGTGACTGCAGACATCTGCAGAGCCACCTTTTTGGTCATTCCTGGGAGGTACATCCTCACCTTTCTTCTCTAAGCCTGTACTGCAGGAAGACCCCTTGTGTTGCACTTTGCCTGTTCTGCAGATCAGTCTCACTGCTTTATCTGGTGACCTTGTGTTTGTTGTGTTGTGTTTGGCTTTAGAATCCACTAAACTATTGCTTATCTGCACTGTGACTAGAAGACAGTGGTTGCAGCTGAATAAGAAGCAATCTCCATGTCACTGCAGGGATAGAACTTCAATACAGTGAGGAGGGTTTAGGTTAGACATCAAAAAGAATAATACAGGAGTTACTTTGTGAGTTATTGTTATATTATAGAAATCCCTATTTTGTGTCTTTTTGTTTTTAAAGTATGGGTATTACACAAACTCCTATTTTAAGAGTTGTTAAGTAGAGAGGTGCTGGCAGAGTTTGGGAATGACAGCACAATCTGGAAAGAAGTCAGTGACTGAGATTACATGAAAAACTGACCAGCAAGCTGATCCTGGTATGACCCAGGAGGATGAATGTCTGAGTCCTCTCCAAACCCTTTCAGCCCTATTTCCCATGACTGTGTGTGCCAGGAATCAGTGTGTGAACTTTGGAGGCTCTGGTGTGCAAGGTTTCACCGTCAGCACATGCTGAACTGAATATTTCTGTGCCTTCTCCCTTGTTGTTAATCTCTAGGTAGGTAAAATTACAGCTGATATGCAGAACATGCTGAACCACCCCTCCAGTATAATGTGGAGACAGATTAGAGGATTTTGGGGCCTGGAGCTGTGTCTTTGTTCTGTGTTTATGCAGCACATTGCGCAATGAGATTCTGGCCTCTAGGTGCTAACACCAAAATGCAAACATATTGATTACTGGGGAATAAAGCCAGGCATGTTCTCCAAGTCATGCTTTGAAGAACTAGGGGAAAACACTTGCTAGGTAGAAAAGGATCAGAGGTCTTTACAGAACAGGAATTTGCTTGGGATTGTCTGGGATCAAGCTGGTGCACAGGAAATCCTTCAGTCTCTTTCACTGCATTTTTCTCTTCATTTTTGGCCTGCATGATTATTTAAATGGCATGTGAGTATCAGGAAATCTTGTCCCAAACTTGTCTGTGAATGTGCTGCCAGTAACACTGCCACTGCAGAAGCAATTAGAAAACCACTAGAGGAGAAAATCCTCTGCTCCCCAGAAACTGGAGCAGATATAAGAGCAGTGAGGAATGCTTCACAAAACCAGTTATCAGATTTGCCCAATGAATCACAAGGATTTGTAGCCTAGCTGTGCCACAGAGCATCGTGGCGACTGTCACTGGGAAAAGGAATGGCAGTTCCATAGTGATGGAAAGCTCTGGGTGCCACACAGCCCGGAGAACAAATATCCCAAGTGAGAAGAGCTGAGGTGAGCCTTCTGCAGAGCACAGAGCTCTGGAGCAGGGAGGCCACCAGGGATTTAAAGCACCTTCTCTTTAAAGGTTAGAAGCATTTGCAAGCTCAGATTGCCTGCAGTGAGAGCAGAGGCTGCTCGGTGCAGCTGGGAAATGAGGGCAATGGTTTGTGTAAATGTGGATTTAGATGTGTAACTTTATTTATGGGCTCTTTTTGACACTCTCGCCACGTTTCTGGATAGATTTGTTGTCTTTACGTGATCCTGGCAACAGCAGCCCAGCCCATATTTGTTACTATTTGTTACTAATTACTATACAACCTGCTCAGCCTTTCTCCTTTGGCTGAGAGAGAGTTTCAAGGAGACAATCTCAAAGGTAAATTGAAATCAGATAAGAAAAGAAGTGTTTACAAATATCTGCATGAGATTCCAAGGCAGGATACGTGCACAGAATTTGAGTTCATGAGTACACAGATGTTTTTTTCCGTGAAAGTGAAGTGCTTTCCATCTGCCAAGAGCTGTATTTGGACCCTCGGGGGTCTGTGTTGCTCCTGCTATAGTTGATAATGTCACTAACACCTAAAGCAGTGTGAGCTATGCAGCTCTAACCTTGCTTTTTATGTATTTGAGATTTCAACAGCCATGAAAAATTCCGAGCTCAGTAATCTTGAAGTGCATTCCTAGAAGGTAAAAAGCCTTTTGAATTCACCTTTAAAATGCGCTTGCTTTTATTGACACAAGCTATCCATATATTCAGGGAATGGTTTGGGGTTGCAAACAGGTGGGGTCTTCAGGGATGTGTTTCCTTCTTTTTGAAGTATTTCACTTTACCCTTAATGGAACGTGCTGTCGGCACAGAGCCACATCAAGCATCAGCAGCACTCTTCTGCTGTCCCTCGCTGTCAACAAGAAATCTGTGCTCAGAGGCACAGGGACACATCAGCCTTTGAAAGTTGAACAGAGGGACAGACTCACAGGGCACAAAACCAAACAATTTGCATCTCGTGGAGGCTCTGTGATAGTGGAGAGAAATGTCTTTTTCCACACATTTCTTTTCATTCCTCCTGTCGAATTTTCCGCCAAGTGCAGCTCCAGCAGCGAGTGTGTCATCACTGGCAGGTTTTAACCACTGTGTTTCTTAGATGTGCTGCATGAAGGGCTTGAGGAGAAGCACTGTTTTTCTGGCAGTGGGATGCACATGCCTCTGATGGTCGTGTCTCTGAAGCAGTATTTGTTCCAGGCTGGCACATGGCATCCAAAGAAAAATGCTCTTGTAGTTGCTGCTTCAGAGCTGGGTGCAGAGAGCACTGTGAAGCTGACAGCTCAGGACAGACAGCGGTGGCAGTCCTTAGAAAGGAAATACTCTGCTAAAGCCACCCATTTTCCTCTGTGCCTGTGCATGTTGCTGTTGCCCTGAGCTTGTCATCCTGGCAGGTCTCAGGATGCGTTTTCAGCTTTGCTCTCTGTGATCAGTTTGGCCTCATGCGATGGTTTGTGCTGTGAAATTCTCAAAATCCTGAGGTTTTTGCGTATCTAACAGCACTCCCTTGCACTGTGGGCATCCAGCCAAGCAACGAGCACAGAAGGCAGGGCAATAATTAGACAAGTGCACCCTTGTGACCAGGCTGGGGTTTACTGATGGTCACTGTCACCTCATGTATTCGCCATCCAGCCAAAAGGAAACCAAAAAAAAACCCCACAATAAATAAACAGTTTTAACCGAGCCCTGGGATAAAGGCTATTTTCAATTTTACCTTTCACGTTTTAATTGTACAGCAATAATTTCGCAATAGAGTTGCCGATGGCAAACATGCAAAAGACATTAACTTTATTTATGTTTTGGATTATTAATGTGGCTGTTAAAATTCCTCCAGTTAGTTTTGATTGAATTGTTTTTTTGTGCGATTCTGTCGTTTAATGGAGCGGTAAATAAGAATTTCTGATAATGAGCCCAAGCATCTGTCACAACAACCTGGCGCTGGTTATTAACATTTCCATTAACGGCAGGGTGGGCAGTGATAATATGGAAACCACACAGTTAGAACAAAATAAATAGTTGGTGTCAGGCTGAGTGGGTGTTAATTACTTTTTTATTTTATAACTCTGGGGGGAGGGAGTATTGGTAGAAAAGTGTGACTTATGAAGGTCATTCTCTCTTAAGGAAGAAGTCTCCAGAGGAGCAGCTAACCGGGGCTATCCAGTGCAAGCAGTGAATATTTTATCACTTCTATTTATGGCCCAGAAAGGGGCAGAGAGAAAAGAGACAACTTTCTCAGGGGGTCTAGTGGAAGACTATGGCACTGTGAGCACAAAGAAAGGAGAAGTGTAGCCTTTGCCCTTCCTTTCTCTCCCCACTTCTGCAGTTTGACCAGGACACGCTTCGGCACCTTTTCTGTGAACAGAACAGGAGCTGTTTTGTTAAAACCTGCCAGAGGCTCAGACAGCAGGTCAGGAGAACAGAGCATCCTCAGTCGCCGCTGGGGAGCAAAATCCACCTGCACCAAGTTGGATCCTGACAAAGGGAAGGGATGGAGTGACCCAGGTGCACTCCAAGATTGGTTTCCTAGCACAGCACAATTCAAAGAAATGCCATCAGGAGCCAGAGAGGGTTGGTGTGTAATGTGGAGGTGTAATCAAAGTGGAGCCAACAAAAAGTCGTAGCAACAAACTAAAAGTCATTCTGTCATACATAAAATATTAGTGAATTGATTAGCAGCTGACTGGGTTTGGAGGTAATTTTAGGCAGCATTTTGGCCCAAAGTCTTGCTGCTGAATGGCATTTGGGCTGATGGTGGCAGGGGCCACCTTGCTCACCAGGAGCACGATCCACTGCCAAAGGTGAGCCCCAAACTACCAGGGAACCAAGGCAAAGTTTTCCTTTCTCTTCCAAAGCTGCTGGCAGGATTGAGCTGATTCAGTGTCTAAGCCAGCCTGTGTGGAGCTGGGCACAGCCACGTCCTGAGGCTCAGCTGCTCCTCACGCCTCTTGTGCCGAGACATCCCAATGACGCAGATACCCCGAGGCTGGCTCATTGCTGACTTGTGGCATAAACAGAGTCTGTCCTGGGTCCTTCTCTGAATGAAAAACCTGGATATGAGCTAATTCTGCTTGTCACTGTTAATTCTTCTGTCCTCCTTCCTCCCTAGCACCGGCGCTGGCCCCACAGAACATCCAAGTCAATTCCCTTTCCGCGAGCCAGCTGGAGCTCACCTGGGACCCCCCTCCTGCTGACAGCCAGAACGGGAACATCCAAGGCTACAAGGCAATCCTCCCATTTCTACTGTTTTCATTTATTTGGCTTGGCATTGCTATTTACTTGTGAGAGAGCTCTACAAAGTGCCGGCGCCCTCGCCACATAAGGCAAATGAGAGCAGTGCTCAGGCTGCAGTAGGGAAACAGCAGCAAGTCCCAAAAGCAAAGGAAAGAGAATGAGATTGGGAGGGGGGAGGAGAGAAAAGGGAGAGTATGTTGTTATTTATGGAGAAGGAGAGCATGGGGAAACAGGGAATGCAGATAAGGAGGCAGCTCCACTTAAGCAGGCAATATATCTGCTCCAGAAAGCAACACAGATACACAAGAGCTGGGGGCAAGAAATGTATTGGAGAAAATTAACTGAGCTTCCCCTCCATCAAATGCTACAAGCCTTTAGGAAGAGCAGAACT
This sequence comes from Sialia sialis, assembly GCA_009812075.1. Lineage (NCBI taxonomy): Eukaryota > Metazoa > Chordata > Aves > Passeriformes > Turdidae > Sialia > Sialia sialis. The sequence continues at coordinate 3,657,624 of VRYO01002014.1, read as the reverse complement.
TTCTCCCAGCTGGAAGCCTGAGCCAGGTCAGATTTTGGAAGCATTGCTTCATTTCCTTAACTTTAACAAAATTAAATCAGAGTATTAATTGCCTTCGGTTTGCAGGAGATGAGCACGTTGCAGAGACATGCTGCTCAGCATCTCCAGCATGAGAATGGACCCTCAGAGAGTGGGAATGGGCAAGTCTACAAACACTGGAGCTTGGCTTGCCTTCAGTGTCTGGCTCTGCCTCTCTCCATGAATTTAGATCCATAAGTGAAGGAAAGCCAAGCCAGTGTGAATAATCTGGCATCCCTTCTTGGCAGGAACAAGCATCCTTATATATCAATCCCTGTCCTTTCCCTTTTGTACGTATATGGCTTCAGCAGCTTCAGAGCCAAGGTGGAGTCCTGCCTTGGCTTGTCCTCTCAGCTCTCTGGCTTGCTTTGGCCTGTTGTAATGCTCTCACTGCCAGGCCTGTCCAATAAGTAGGGCTGGCACCAATTTTCCGCTTGGAAACAACTTCTCCGAAGCCGAATTTTATGGCATCAGGGTAAAAATTATGTAATGGAAGAAGGGGGAAAGGCACCTCAAGGAACTTTAGGGAGAATCTTTGTTACCCTCTTCAAGAGGGCATTTTCCTGGCTGTGCTGTGAGCACCAGTGGTGTGACTGCTGTGTGTGCACAGGGGACTTAGGGACCATCAGGGGTACCAGGATGCCAGTGCTGACACACAGCTTGCATTGCAGGGAGTGCTTAAACTGACCTCCCCTCACTGAACCCTGGCAGCTCGTACCTGCTGTCATTGAGCCATATTCTTCAGCCTTTGCTCTATTTTTGAGTGATGTACTCAGCTACATAGTCACTGGACTCAGGGGAATTTGCTAAGGAAAAGATTTGGCACGTGCTGAAAAACCTGAGTATCCCAGCTAACAGAGGCAAGACTACACTGTTGTTTTGTAGCTGCAGTGGCCAAATATTTTCTAGGTGTAGGATATACTAAAACATGTCATAGAATGAGTGGGAATGCCCTCCGTTGGAGTTTCTGATTAGATATTAGGAAAAATTTCTTCCCAGAAAGCGTGGTCAGACATGGGAGCAGGCTGCCCAGGGAGGCTGTAGAATCACCAAGCCTTGAAGACTCCAAAGGCGAGTGGATGTGTGACTTGGGAACGTGGTTTGGTGACAAACCTGTGGCTTGGATTGATGATTGCACTCATGACCGTAGAGTGCTTTTCCAACCTTAATAACACAGGGATTCTGTCTGGCTGTCCCAACAGATCTATTACTGGGAGAGCGACACCCTGAACGACACGGAGAAGGTGAAGGTTCTTTTCCTGCCGGAGACAAGCGTGCGGCTCAAGAACCTGACGAGCCACACACGGTACCTGGTGTGCATCTCCGCCTTCAACGCGGCCGGGGACGGTCCCCGCAGCAGCCCTGCCCCGGGCAGGACCCACCAGGCAGGTATGGCACCTTGTCCTGCTCACCTGCACAGCCCAGGGGAATGAGGGCGTGCTGTTTGCATTGACATGGAGAAGTCTTGAAAGCTAAAAACAAAACATCAAATAAGTGGAGTGTGAGGAAAGGGAGTGATGCAGCTGAAATGAGGATGGGGTGGCAGAAGGGCCCGTCAACTGTCTGTGGTTCTGTTTCTGGTTTCTGCTGCCACATCTGGAAATCAGAAGGAACTCATCTCCAGTGCCTGGAAGTTGCTCTGATGGTCCTGGGAGACAATTAGCATGCTTTTCAGAATTCCTCTTATTTTTTATTTTTTTTTACAGCTGGATCGGCTGATCCCAGTCAGGCTGAGCTGTCCCTGTGCTGGATGTGCTGGGAGTGCTCTGGCACTGGGTGAAGGCAATGCCCTTGGTGGTGGCTGTGAAGAGGAGGTGGCTCCTCCTTCTGAGGGCCCTTCCTTTTTTGCCCTATCTCCTTGTCTGCTGTGGAGGCTCAGTTTTGCAGCTGACTGGCTGTGTTTTTAGGACAGGCTGCATTTCTGACTGATTACAGGACGTTTGGGTACAACTGACAAATCCCATTCTCAGCTTGTTTCCTTTCGATTTAGGCTGGGCAAATAAAGCAATGTTTTATAATATATATGTATATCAGACCGACTGCTGCTGCTGCAATTCAATCTGTGTGCAATCCTTCCAGCACCCAGTGCTCCCAGCTTCCTGGCCTTCTCTGAAATCACCTGCACTACCCTCAACGTGTCTTGGGGAGAGCCAACAGCAGCAAATGGAGTCCTGCAGGGTTATCGAGTCGTCTACGAGCCTCTGGCTCCTGTCCAGGGTAAGAAAGACCTCTGGTCATACATATTCATGGGAAATGACACAATAGGACTGCAGGACCTTTCATCTCTGCCCAATTTCCTACTTGCTCTCTGCTGTTTTCCGCGAGAAGCCAGGTGGCAAAGGGTAAATAAAACAATTCCACTTTTGCCAAAACGCTTCAGCGAGCCATAATATTGTGGAATATAGCTTTTGTCTTGTCTCCTCTCATTTTCTTGCACAAACTATAGTCTGTGTGATTTGAAGAGTCGTTTTACAGCCATCATTACCTGGTCTGGGCGAGGAGGAAGCTCAGCCTGGGAGTGCCTGATTGTCTCCACACATTGCCTTTGAAACTGCTGAGTAGGCTCCATCCCAGAATAGTTGTCAGGCACATTTGTGCTGCTTCTCACATCATGTGTCATTTCTGTTATCACAGAGATTGCCCAGGCATCAAATGTGCTGGTCATCACTGGCAGCACCTCTGCTGTGACAGGGAGGATGACAGGACAGAGACGTGCTTGTGCCTCTTCTCACAGAGTTTTCATTTTTAACCCAGCACCAGGGTTCAGTTAAACCACAACAATGTGCTGGCCACAAATTATTTTGCCAGAACAGCAACAGAGAGGGATTTGGCAGTTTCTCTGAAAACAAATGTAAATTCATTCCAAAGGTGAATTAGAAAAGATGACATAGTTTGTGGATGGCCTTATTAATATTTTTATATTCCTGGTAGATTGCCAGTGGTTCAATAGGATGTCCAGCTCTGGCAGCGTGACAGGAGGGAGAGTAATTTCAGCCATTGCCAATCCATTTTAAACTCTTTTCCAAAGAAATAAGGATATCAATCACTTGTATTTGCTTCTCCTGTAAGGAATAATGATCTATATTGTCTGAATATCCATGTCTCATGCACAGAGAAAGTTAAACTCAGGACTGAAAACACCAGAATAAAAGCACTGTCAGCCTTTATGGCTGGCAGGTCTGGCCACAAAGAGCTAATACGGGAAGCACTTCTAATTCTGACCAAGAAATGTGCACAGGTTGTGCAGGAGGTTCAGGCTGGTCGAGCATTTCCTCCCTTTTCTTCATTCCTACACAGCGTTCAAGAGCACATTTTTCCCCTTGAAAATATGGAAGTGTCAGATCATGTTTTCACTGAATGTATTTGACTTAACATCCTTCAGAACCTTTGTCACCTTTTCTTCTCTTCCCCACCTCTGCCTGTGCTGCCCCTGATCCAGCTTGTCCCTCCTTCCCCTCTGGAAGATTTCTGAAGTGAGCAGGAAGGTTATGGTGAGATCTTCCTCAGATGCAAAATATTTGCCTAAATTTAGTCCTCACTCACCATTTGTTCTTGTGCCAACATTTTTCTTTCATCAAACGTATTTATTCTCCTGCCATGGGAAAGAATCCCTTCCTTGATGCCATCATTTTCACATGTATTTTCACATATATTTTCACATATATTCACAAATATTCCAAGTTGGGAGTGACCCACGTGGATCATCAAGTCCATCTCTCAAATAAATGGCCCATGTGAGGGTAGAACCCACATTCCTCCAGGTGAGCAATGCAGTGCACCAGCCTGGATGGACTGGACTCTCTTTTGGAGCTTTTCTCATTCATATTTTGACTTTCCACCCATCCTTGGATGGGTGACATCCTTGATTTTTGGCTGAGTTTCCTCCCATGGTGACACCTTCTACCTTCCCACTCACCAGCACCACTTACCTGCCCATTTTCCCAAGCTTTCCAGCAGTGATCTGTTATTTAGCACAGTCTTATCCCTGCTTGACCTTTTATTGTTTAAGCTTTACACTGTTATGTTTTACACAATAATAGACAACAAAATTGCCCCAGAGCCTTTTTCAACGTTTTTTTTGGCTTTTTTTTTTCTTGGAACATGACTTGAAAATGACAAATGCCTCCTGATTTGTCTCAGAGAAATGAAATAGTTCACCTGTGGAAGGAGAGAGCACTTTTACTGCATCCTCGTTAGCCAAGGAAAGATTCCCTGAGTTATAAATTGTATCTGGAGGAAAACTTTGAACAGAAATCACTTGGACATTACTCTTTATTTAAGTGATTAAAACTGAAAGCATCATCTTGATTTGCATAAAGTAAGCATCTGGATTGAAAACATCTTCCTTCTGTGTTTTTTGGAAAGATAAACTAGCAAGCAGCCAGTTCTAGTGGGAAAAACCTTCTCTTACTTCCTACCTTCTTGGTTTGAAATGTGTCATGTATATATACAGACCCAAAAAACCATAAGAAAGACTCTCTAAATTTGAACTTTTTATTCTGTAAAATCTTTCATAAATCAAATTATTTCTGTTGACTTCCTTCTAGAAAATTTCAGTGAAAGCCAGATTTTTTGTTTTTAAACCACTCATTGCCCCTCCGTCCTTAATGCAGCATTGAGAACCTTAAAGGTGGATCTAGCTATGAACTTGGTGAAGGGAACAGCTCTGATTTTAACTGATCCTTCACTCTGCATCCACGTGGGGATGGTGGAGACAGCAGGATGAGTTGAATGGAACATACCTGGCCCTTGTTCCTCCTCCAGACCACGTTGCAGATTGTTTGGGGAAGCAGCAATGGAGAAATGGTTGCTTGGGAAGCAGTCTGGAATGTGCACTCCTCTTCATTTACCTCTTCCTTTCTTCCCAGAATAATTAGTGAAGTTACATGTAGTCTCTTGGTAATTTCCCAGTTGTGTTGTAAGGTTTTTTCCTTGTCAGTACCCACTTATCAAGCTTAAACTCTAATTATACTTATCAGTGCTGAAAATTGCCTATTATCACTACTTAAACTCCTGCTAATTGTAAGAAATACTTTCTTAGCAAACTGTTAGATGATTTTACTTACCATCTAGATGCAATAAGCTCCACTTGATTTCTATTTTTGCACTGAAACTTCCTCTTATTTTTTTTTTTTTTTTAATCTGTGTGGCTGTTGCAGGGGTGAGCAAGGTGGTGACTGTGGACATCAAGGGGAACTGGCAGCGCTGGCTCAAGGTCCGGGATCTCACCAAGGGCATGACCTATTTATTCCGAGTGCAAGCCCGAACCATCGCCTACGGACCTGAGCTGCAAGCCAACATCACAGCTGGGCCAGCAGAAGGTGAGGGGGGGCTAGAAAAGTAAATCACAAGTCACAGATCACTTCTACAAACACAGGGCAGCAGCAGGCAATGGTGCACTCAGGGCTTCCCAGGAATTTCCAGTTCCGAGGAGAAGCTGAGTCACGGAATGAGATTCTGTGTGTTTCACAGCTGCCATGTTTCCTTTTTTTTCCTGAAACCTAGAAGTCTAATGTGAATAAACAAAACACTGTAAATAAATCATAATGCAAACTGGCCAGCCAGAGATTTCTGAGCTGCAGCCTGACAGTGCAGTGCATAATTCTGACTGTACTGCTGAGGCAGAAGTGGAGTAGCTGCTGAAACCAGCAGAGGTTCCTGGATGCAAAACCAGAAAGAATTTACAATTGTTCTCTCCTAACACACTGGCTTATGCAGAGAGAAAGATCTGTGGATCTCCTGCTGTGTCAAGAGCAGCTGCAGGGCAGCGTTCCCTGCTTGGTTCAGTGCCTGGACCCAAAGAGCTGGTTTTATTATTTGATCAGTGACTTTGATAAACAGATAATCCAACATGGTAAATGCCCTCTAATGATACCAACCTGTCAAGTAAGTCATAGAGCATGGGTGCAGTGGCCACAACTCTGATTTTTGTTTGTTTCCTATTTCCACAGTCTGATTCTCACACCACAGGGCAGTAGATCAGGAATCCTTTCTAACGTGGCCATGGCATCTTCCCAAGCCAACGGGCAGTGCCTGTCCCTGTGAATCTCTCCATGAACCTCACAGGCTGTTTTCAGCTCTGAAATGAGAAATAGCAGTGGCAGTGGGTAAAATGGGAGTCCTTTTTCTTCTTGCCTTCTTATCACAGGTACCTTATTCTTGGGGCTATCTCCTGTAGGGCCATGATTTGGATTTTGGTGATCCCAGGGTATTCTATGATCCTATGACCTGTAAACCCCATTGACAGGTAACTACTGGTACTGGAGCTAGTGAAAAAATCAGGTCAGTAGCCCATAGAGATGGTTTATGTTGCATATTTGTTGATCAACATTGCAAGATAATTTTTCCCCTCTCTCAGCAGAAGCAATTCATGCTGCAGTTTTAATGCCACCTTCATTAGCTAGTCTCTTTTCTTCCTTCAGGGTCTCCTGGCTCCCCTCAGGAAATCCTGGTGACAAAATCTGCTTCTGGGCTGACACTGCAATGGACTGAGGGAGATTCAGGAGAAAAACCCACAACTGGCTACATTATAGAGGCAAGACCCTCAGGTAAGCCCTGGGAAATACAGGGAGTTTGATGTCATCAGTTCTCTTCCTTCAGTCCCTGCTGAAATTGAGAGGTTGTTTGTCATTCCAGTAAGGTAATGGGATTTTGTGAGAGAATGTGTTTCCAGCCAGTATTAAGATGTTACTGGTTTATTATGTGGTTTAGCATATTTTCTCCTCTTTAGGAGTAGTCACAGAAAATTACCCTGACTACTCTGGCTTTCACTGTGCTACATCACTGGAAAATCATCCAACAGATGAACTAATATAGTTAATAATTAAAACTCATTTAAATGCTTACAGCATCTTTCACGAGCAAGGACTAATAAGTATTTGCGAGCTGTGTTTTGAGGACCACAGATAGAAATCTGTCTCCTTCTGCAGCAGAGCACAGCAGCTAATTACTGTTTTAGTGTTAATAATAGGGCCAGGGCTTCAGCAGCACTTACACATTTCTTCCCCCATTAGTTCTGCAGGGAGGGTGTTGAGGCAGGGGGAAGGAATCCCCCATTATCACGGTTTTTTTGGTGCTTTCCCAGAGCTCCTTTGCTTCTGGGATTTGCATCTTAGCGAAGCTGCTCTCTGCTTTTTTCCAGAAGGTTCCCCCACTTGGACAAGGTAATTTTGAAAGTCAGTGTGTGCTCCAGCCTGATCGCAGCTTGGTACCCCTTACAAATTCAAAAAGCACAGATTTCCTGGGAACTAAGTCACTAAGGAAAGCCAGTGAGTGCTGCCAGGCCTCTGTGTAATCTCCCCTGATAAGTTCCCTCCGGTGTGACAGGGAATGTTGATAACACTCTCTGGGTACACTTTTCCAGCTGGTGAAACATCCACCAGCTCCTTGTTCCACGTGGGCCGTGTTTGAATGTCACCAAGTCAAAAGCTTTGCTGAAGTCAGGATAGATGATGTCTGCTCTTTCTCCTCTATTGACAAGGTCTGCTACTCTGTCACAGAAGGAAATTAGACATGATTTATACTTGACATAACCATCTTGGCTGCTGGTTCTTTCTTTTTCACTTCTAGGTGCTTGCACACTGCTTAATTATATATTGATTAAATGAATGCTTATCTGTTTGATTATATAGAGGCTTGTTTGTGTCTTGAATGTAAGGTTGGATATAAAACCAATAATTTTAATTATATTTAACCAGACCAGTAGGAAAATTATTGAGGTCATCTCTGAAGAGGCAGATTTCCATACCTTCATCTGGTAGAATTTGCTCTGTAGTGAGGCTCTGCTCTGACCCTAAAAATTCTTTCTTACTTCTGGCATTTAACTTGATAATTGTTTTCGAAATAAAAGCAAGGGAAATACATATCTTCTCAAAGCACTGGGGCTTCCCAGAGTGATCAAGTTTGCTTTTAATTAGAGACATGACACTGCTGTGGTTCTATTTCACCTACATCAGCTTTTTGAGTTGTCCTTATTTCTTCAGAGGTAGAAAATATTTTTTTTATTCGAACAGCAATCATTTAAAATCCCTTAGCAGTGATTTCCCCCAGAAGGTTTTTTGTGAGTATTTTTGAAACCTGCAGCTCATGTACAGATTGTCTGCAAGCTTGGAAATCCAGCTGGTGACGTTGGAAACTCATCCACTTGTTGGACGTGAACAAACATTTCACAGCTCATGGCCAAGGATGCAGGATTTGGGGCCCACTCCTTTTGAGTAGGAAGAAAATAGACCCTCCAAGGCAGGTCTGAGCTGCATTAACCCTGGGTCACTTCTGCTGGCCCCACTCCACTGATCCTGGAAACACACACAGGAGGTCTCATTCTCCCGCTCTTGCAACCTGCCTGTTGAGGCATTTAATTCCTCTTCAGATTATTTTAATCCTATTCATGCTGCTGTAGCAAATGAACTAGGCATTTGTATGCTGGATTCTCATCCTTTGCTCTGGTTGCAGCTGTAGGAAGCGTGAAATGTGATCCAGGAGAGGAGACAGACTAATTGGAAGATTTGCTTATTCCACCCAAGCGTTGGAATTCTTTCCTTCCTCTCTGTGCTGCTTTTCTTCCTCATCTCTGCACGGAAGAGTCTGAAATCTGAATTACGAGCTTAACAAAAGCAGGAAACTAATTCCTCCTCTCAGGGCTGGCCATTCAGAGCAGCTCCTGTTTTAATAGCATTCTAAGAATTTGCTTTTGCATGTTGATTTACACAGGTAGTAGAGTGTGGATTGGAGCAACCTTTGTTTTTTAGGAGTTGTTCCAAGAGAAGAGCAGTTGACTTGTGCTCTTCACATAAAATCAAGAAAGGAAAAGATTTTTATCCTTCTGAGGTCAAAAAAGGGGCGTTGAGCAGACAGATGAAAAGCTTTAGCTTGTTGCCAATATTTAAATGCAATACCACTACCTTAGTGTTTCACGTCTCAAGTGTCATCTATTATAGGCCTCATTACCCCAAACGTTAAATGCTGTATCATCTCATTTTCCCTGCTGTAGCTCCCTGCCAAGACTCTTCCATCAGAGTAGGAGGATGGCTTTCTGTCAGAAATGGCAAACCCTGCTCCCTTTTGTCACTTCCCTTTGAATTTTTCGGAGCCCTGCTGCGTCTCCCAGGGCTGCACTGCCCTGCTGGGTTTAGCAATGGTGGCAGCAGGCAGCTGAGGCTGCTCATTTGATTTCCCTGTTTCTCTGCTGGCTTTATGGAAGGTGACCAGGCTCACTACCTCCTCTGCATTTTGAGTACACTCACACACAGGGATGAGGCAGGCAAACCAGTATTTTTTCCAGAGTGATCTGTGCTAGAGGAAGACATTAGAGAAACAGAAGAGTTTTTCTTTTCCTTCAACTTCTCTGCCCTTGGAGAAATGGATTCCAGTTTAGCTCTTTGTGCATTACAAGAAATGCAATTAAGCAGGCTCTGTCTGTGCCACTGTAAGTGCTCCCCAGACATCAGCTGAGGAATGGGGAATAGATTGTGCCCTCAGCTTTTACATACAGAGCAAAAGACAAATGGCACAGCGATGTTAAGGTTCCCAGTGCTGCTGGGAGGGATGCAAGGATGGCTTGACCCCTCTTTTCCCAGCTGCAGGTGACATCCAGAGGTTCCTGTCACTGTGCTTTAGTGGTGGGCATGTGGCCTGTGCATTCCCAGCACAGAGCTGCCTTCCCAGTGAGCCCAGTCTGCAAGGGAGGGGTTTGTGAGACACCCTGGGCATCCGAATTTCAGGAGTGCACCTGGATGTGGAGCTGGCCCAGGAGAGCTCCTCCCATGGATCAGCCTGTGCAGAGCAGCCCTGGGGTGCTGGGTCAATCTGCCTCACAGAATCATTCAGAGTGGAAAAGACCCCCCAAGTTCATCAACCATAAACCAAACAGTGCCACTTCCACCACTCAGCCACATCCAGGAGTGACACATCTTCCTGGCCTCAGAAAGAGCCTCCCTGACCCAGGACAAGCAGAGGGAGATTTCCTTTTCTGCTTCCTCTCCCCACCACAATTTTGGACTTTGTGTGCTTTTCCCAAGCAAGGGATGATGTCAGGCAACTGGCAAAGAATTGCAGCTAAATGGAATGGTCTGGATTGGAAGGGACCTTAAAGATCAGCCAGTTCTGTTCCTCTGTTCCTCTGCCTGGTGGCTCCAAGCCTCATCCAACCTGGCCTTGGACACTTTCAGAGGACAGGGCAGCCCCAGCTTCTCTGGACAACCTTTACCAGGGCCTCACCACCCTCACAGGGAGGAATTTCTCCCTGGTATCCCACCTATCCCTGCCCTCTGGCAGTTTGAAACATTCCCCCCATGACTCCATGTCCTTGTAAAAAGTCCCTGTCCAGCTTTCAAGATGATGAGCTCCATGAAGGCAACAGACATTTTGGGAAAGAACCCATCTACTTGGAGTGGGAATTGTCTACCTCATAAATGCTGGGTTTTGCTTCCCACGCCCTGAAGGGCAGCTCTCACTTTCGTTTCCTTTCTGGTGTCTTGAGTAGTGTTTTTCTGTTTTCTTCCTTTTCTATTTATTTTTAACCAAATGAGGGAGCGCAGTGTCAGACATGGACACGGACCAGCAGAAGTCAGTAAATTCAAAGTGAAGGGTGCAGCTGCATCCCTGGCATCTGCCACGGGGCCTTTTTTGCTTCTGCTGGCAAGCAGCACACCAGGCTGACAGTTTGTCAGCCTTCACTTCCCATTCTTGTCCTTCCACTGCTTTGCATGATAATCCAGCCCTCTGCCTCTGACAAACACAGCCACGTTTTTCGTTTTTCGTTGTGTCCTCTGTAGGAGGAACGCCAGTGGTGTTCAGCCTTAACTCTCAGCAGCTTCTCCCCTCATAAACCTTCTAATGTGTAATTAGGAGGGAGCTTTATGGCCCAGCTCTCCTGCTCTGAGAGGGCTGGTGTTTAAAACCCAAATAACTGATGGCTCTCCATGTCCTGGGATGTCAGTGGCTGGATTTAGTGGAGCTGGGAGCCTTCCTCGCTGAGTGGCAGCTTGGTTTAGCGTGGAGACCCTGATTAATGGCCTGTGACACCGGGCTGGCTCCCGGAGCAGCTCCTCTCCAGCATGGGCTGGACATGGCAGAGGTGGCTTCACCTTCCTTCATCACTCAGATCCTCTCCCCGTGCCTGAACCTCGAGCTTGGATGGGACAGAGGTGAAGAGCAAATCTCCCATCAGCAGGAGTTAGGATGGGCGGCACTGGGGAAAACTGGAGAAAAACAAGGAGCAAAAAAAAAATATTTCTCTTTAGAGGAGCGCTTGCTTTTCCATCGTGTTTGAGAGGCTGAGTGCCCAGTGAAAGGCAGTGGGGAATGAGGAAGGGAACTGATGGGACTGAAAAGAAAAAGCAAGGGCAGCCTCCCTTGGGATGTCCCTCTGAGCCCTGTTAAGTGTTGCAAACTTTGCTCTCCGCAGTGGTTTCTAAGAGTTAACACCCAGCTGATGTGCCAGCCACAGCATGTGCATCTTCCCCCTAACCTGAGTGGAAAATGCTGTGGATGGCACACTAACGATTTTCTACTGAACTTAAAGGCCAGTCTTTGCTATCACACATGGCCTTGTAATAAATTCTCTTTCAGCTGAACTTCTAACATTTAGAGCACACCTGGTTTTGAGGATGGGGGGAGAGGTGCAGCGAAGCAATGTGCGCGTTCAATATCTCATCTCAAAGTTGATGACTGGAATAAAGTGATTTTTTACTTCAGATATATCTGATTGTGATCATTGTCTACAAAGAGAGGTATGGATGCTCCAGCTGGATATAAGATAAATTATTTGAGGCTCTGGAATTAAAAATCTGGGGAAGCCACAGGCTGTGTTGTGTATAGGGATCAGCAGTGGGGAAGATGTAGAAGATCCCTATTGCCAGGATGTGACTGTGCAGATTCTGACCACTGTAGCTGCATCAGCACCTCTCTGAGACCCCAGGGATAATGAGCTGGGTCCCATTTTAGAATCATTAAGGCTGGAAAAGACCTCCAAGATCATCAAGTCCAATCATTAACTCAGCACAGTCCTATCCCAGGGGAAAAAAAAGAAGATTTTGACAAAGATTCTTTCAGTGAATGAAAGGGAGATGGGCCAGTGACTACGTGGCCACCATCCAGAACATCTCTGAGTCCCTGTGAGACAGAAATACCGCTGAAGAAACATCCACCAGCATCCTTTGCTGCCCCACACTGTCACCACCACAACCTAGGGGACAGAGAGGAGGAAATGCAATGCTGACCTCTCAGGGGTGGTTTTCCCAACTCACTGCAAGCTTCACAGAGCAGTTAAATTTACACTTCTTGGTCTGTTGGGTTTTCTGCATTGTGCACCCTGATAGGTTTGAGAAAGTGTGTGTCTGAACAGTTGTGTTTGTTGTAATGAGTGCTGAACATTCACTTTTATTGTTGCTTTTTCTTCCCCTATTTAAATGGCTTTGAATGCAAACAAATTGCTTTCCAGACAATTCACAATGGGCTCAAATTCTCTTATTGCTGTTTACAAATGTGTTTATGAAAGCTCCGGCAATTCTAGCAAATATGGCAATATTTTACAGTCGTGAGATGCATCTTCTGAGTGTCGGTGGCTGCAACAATCCAACTTTGAAAATGCATCCCTCACTCCACCCTCTTCAGAGAAACTAAATCCCAAACTCCCTCTTTATTACATTGTAACTTTATGTGGTAGAAATAATCTCGGCTTCTATTGCCCTGTAAAAGGGAAGTCAATATTTTATCTCATGTTTTATAGCCATTGTAATACCCAGCTAATACATAACAATGGTACATTATGATAACTTCATTATAGTCTGATCATGCTGGTGAATAATGTATTGGTCCAAGTTTTAAGCGTGGCAGGAAAATTACCTATTTTTATTGTTCTTTGGTGTTTCTCAAACGCAGCTGGAACAATAACATTCCAGCCTGCTTTTTGCATCCACTGAGACTGCCAATCCTCCTGACCAGAAAAGCTGTAATTTGGGGGCTGTTACTCATTGTGTGTGTCACCAGACGTGCAGCACGGTGCAAATCACCGAGCCAGCATTTACTGGTGCCAAAGCTAAAACATTCACGTGGAAGTGCACCTGCAGTGTTAATCAGTCCATCTTTGCTGCTGTTCCCCGTGGCACAGGGGTAGGCTGGGGGCCACATCTTGCTCTGTCACACCAGCACAGCTCTGGAATCGCTGCGGTGACTCCAATCAGGTTACACTCAGGTAAAGGTAAAGCAAATGAGGATGGATTCCTGCCTCACACTGCAGCAGCAGAACGAGCTGTGAGAACCCAGGACGTTGCCCTGGCTCCCTTGGATGCCTCGAGACCTGGGCAGGGGGCTCAGAGACCTTGGCACAATGCCCAAGACCCCTGTGGGTTCGATTGCAGTCCCTGGGAAAAGTTACCATCGTTGTATGAAGAATCTAAACTTATAGAAAATAAGTAGAGTGCAAATTGGACTATTAGAAAGTAGAAAAGGGGATTTTTAAAATTGTTTATAATAAGGGGTCTAAGGACAAGATGGAGGATTTTGGGTGTGGTATGTCTTTCTTTTGGGTTAGGATGGCACTTTGGGATTGGATTGGGAGAAAGCTGGACATTGCAATGTAAGTGGCATGTATTGGAAAGTAATTGTAAATTATAGTTACCTAGTTTGTAGTATAAAAGATAAGACCAGCCCCGTGGGCAGAGAGAGTGCCTTTGGCTGACCTGCTGAACAGACCTCAGCTAGTCAGCGCAGAAATTCCTGAGATAAGGAAGAATAAACAATCTTAGAAACCTCAGAAAATGGCTCCAGCGTCTTCCTTTGGTGCCCGAGCTTGAAAGCAAAGACCTTGGAACCATCACCTAATGTGCGGTCGGTGATCTCTGGCCATAGATAGAGACTCTGCCGTTCACAACGAGCCACTGAGGGTAACACTGCAGGCTCCTGCTTTTACTGTTGCCTTGATAACACCTGGAGCTGCAGAAGTCCTGCTGCTGCTCGAGTCGTGCAGTGCAGACGAGTCTCTCTCAAAGCAGGCAGCTCCCACACTGGAGTGGTGTCTGTGGAGAGGTTATCATCCCATTCCCACTGCTGTGGGACATGGAGAGAAAAGTAGATATTGTTGGAACAGCTTTGATAGCTACAAGTAAAAGCCCAATGGGATGCTTGTGAGGTCAGTTCAGTGAGAGCTGCGCTGGGTAGGCGAACTGAGGGTTTGGCCACACGTGTAGACAGAAATTCCATTTTCTCAGCAGTGAGACAGTCCCACCTCAGGGGGGAAAATTTTTTTTGACAAAGATTCTTTTAGTGAATGAAAGGGAGATGGGCCAGTGACTACATGGCTACCGTCCAGAACATCTCTGAGTCCCTGTGAGACAGAAATACTTCTGAAGAAACATCCTTTGCTGCCCCACACTGTCACCACCACGCCAAGGGAACAGAGAGGAGGAAATGCAGTGCTGACCAGTTTTTACTGGGAAGCTAATCAGTCAGATGAATGTTTGATTTCTGCCCTCAAAATTTTTAAGTGGTGTTTTTAATTATAGTTGGTTTTGTTCCTCCTATTACCAGCATCCATCTTGTTGAAAGTTCATTCCATTGCAGTCAAGTGAGTGTGAGCTTACGGGTGTGGATCAGGGATGGGAATGGTTCCTGGTCAGGATGTGAATCAGGATTAATGTCATTATGGCTGTGGAGAGCCAAGATTACTCTACTGAAAATGCTCCCGTCAGAGGGGCATTGTGCTTCTAACTTCAACAGCTATGTAAAAATGAACAAAACTCATTTCTGTTCGAAACTGCAGAGCACAGAGTGCTCTGTGCCATGCAAAGGACACAACACTCTTGCTGTCATGGAGCAAGCAGCACTCCAGTGACACCAGTCCACCAGTTCACACAAGGCCATCGTGCCTCCCAGGACTTTTATTAATCCAAGCCTCACTTGAGTCCTTCAACAACAAAGCAATGCGAAAGGCAAGCAAAACATTTGTGATTAGGACTCACTGAAGTAGCCTTGGGTTTACCTGATCTGTCAAATGACAGATGTGCTGATGGGTGACCTTACCCACTCAGGAGGGAGTGGCAGCTGCTCCAGCCAGCTCAGGTCTATGTGGGTGCTGATTTTATAGACCTCTTCCATCTGGGCTGTGAAGAGATCCCATGCTGGATGAAGGCATTCACAGATGGGGCTGGCAGGGCGTTCTGACACTGTGTGTGTGACAGGGCAGCCTGCAGGTGACAGTGTGCCTGTGGCTGCAGCACACACACCATGAATGACAGCCTGGGCAGGTGGAGTGCCAGGGCTCACAGCTGATGAATTTCTGTCCTTGCTGCTCTCCTAGATGAAGGGCTCTGGGACATGTTTGTGAAGGACATCCCTCGCAGCGCCACCTCCTACACAGTGGGCCTGGACAAACTCAGACAAGGCGTCACCTACGAGTTCCGGGTGGTGGCTGTCAACGAGTTTGGCTATGGAGAGCCCAGTGTTCCTTCTGTGCCCATATCAGGTAATTGTGGATTTTTTTTTAAATTCTTTTTCAATGGAATTTTCCAAGGCTGAGGGAGAAGAGAGGGGGAAAAAGCCAAACCAGACTCTCTAGCTGCAGCAAATTATCAAAAGCAGCTTGTTTTCACTTGTTTTAGGATAAAACTGGAGTAATAGTGGTGAATTAAGGTTTGAAATTACAGTATGTTTGATTCTCAAGAGGAAAAATGTGCATGTGCTATTTTTAAGCTTGATAAAGAACCTACTCATAAATAGTCTTTATGTCAGATCTCTTGTCATGACTAATTTGCAGAGTCTACAATTTGTTTGCTCTTTCTCCATTCTTAGTCTGTTTCTTGTTTGCTCTGCTTTCTTTTTCTTTTTTTTTTCCTTTTACTCTGGACTGTGATAAACATTTTCTGTGTTACTTTGTATTTAGCTCTCACAAATACAGAAGGATGGTTTCACATTATTCCTGATAATCTTCTGTGCTGGCAGAAGTGTGATTCCTGCAGTCCCCCTCCACCAGAACAGCTTGTTGTGATGCTCTGGGGCTCTTCCCACTCTCCCTGCTCTTCTGTGCTTACTCCCAATAAACAGGGCTATGACCTAAATGTTCCCAAATCCCTGTGAGCAGCCCAGCCCTCTGATTTTCTGAAGGGACTTGAGTACCTTGAAAATCAAATTCCTCTCAGCTTGCCTGGGCTGGGCACTGCAGTGCCCTGCCCTTGGGGAGGCTTTGCTGGGTCTCCTCTTCCCCCTGCTCTACTCCAGGTTGCTTTTGAGCCACAGGTTTCATCCTTGCTGTGTCAGCAAAGACAAAGGGAATCAAAGGACCTGATAAAGTGGCTTTGTGATTAAAAAATTCTGGAGAGTCCTGAGAACCTGGCAGTGCTCCAGCATCTGGAGTGGCTTTTATCTCTTTGCTGCTCCAGTGAAAGAAATGAACATCATTCAACAACTCCCCAGCAGGCAGGAGCAGCAAGTGCTGCTCTCACCATGGTGGCTGCTGCACTTGTCCTGACACAATTAACCACTTACCCCACGAGAGCTTCCATGGATTTCCTGTGAGTGCCACCCCTGCTTTTCTTCTTCAGGACAAGGGCATGGACAGCCCACTTCAAACACCAAGAGTCAGTGTTTTTCCTGTCTGGGGTTTCACAGAGGCTGTAACACAGTGTAAAGGACCAGCAATCATGTCAGTCTTCCCTTTGCTCGAAGACATTATTCCTCTGAAGCAGGGCATGCATCTCCTTGTGAAGCTTTCTATAAATAAACTGCTTGTTTGTAAGTTCTCCACTTGAACAGAACTATTTAATTCACCTCCTTTTGATGCTTCAGTGTTCCTCTCAAATTGCTGTATGAAAGTAAGAGGCTTCCATTGAGATTCACAGTCATAAAAGTATAAAGCATTTTAGGCTGGCCACTTCAGCTGGCACAGGGAGGTATAAATTGCCTTGAATCTGCTCAGCCCAGCATGGCTTGTGCAGTTTGTCTCTAGGATTTTATTGGCCTGGACTGGCCTCCTAGCAAAGAAAGAGCATGGCTGCTTTTCCCTGCTGCAGAATACCCAGTGACCTGGAACAAATTTGAGCTTGTATCATCAGGCTTAAAACAGACTTTTATTCAGATCCAAGCTTGGGACAGTCAGGGGAAGAGGCAAAGAGGGTTTGGTGATAGTGAGGGGTTGAGTTGTTCTCCTGGCATCACTCATTCCTGCCAGGTGGTGTTCCACCTTAGGACCACAGGGAAATTATATCAGCTGCTGGCTCATTCTCAGAAGCTGCACTTTTTCCCAAAGCAGAGAGAGCTCAAGGGAGGACAAAGAGAATATCACTGCAAGAAAACAACAACACTTATTACTTTAAACCAAGACTGGCGAGGTAACTCTGGAAAGGGGAAGGAAGTTAGTGTCATTTTGTGTTTCCACTTGAGGTCAAACGGGGTGAAATGACCTGAGACTGTACAAATCCAGGCAATTGAATTGTTACCCCTGTGCTGCACATCGGGCTTGGCTCAGTGCATGGAGGAGTGATATACAGGAGCAGTGAGTGTTGGAAGTTGGAGTTAATGGAGGTACTGAAAGACACTGAACCAAGTGTACTCTGTTCCCTGGCACTAGCTGTATTTTTCAAAGACACACTGAACAGCATTTTGGCAAGGCAAGCCTCCCAAAAAGTGGAATAATCATGGATCATGGCATCAGTGTATCAGTGGTTCCCTTGACCCAGGAGTGCTAAGCCATGGTCAGGAAATGTAGCTGTGCAGAGCTGTGGGAAGAAACCTGCCTTCCTTCTCCTGGTGGTAACCTCTTAGCTAAGGGCCTCTGGAGCTGCTCCAGGGTATGAAAGGTGCTTGTGGAGATGAAGCTGTGGCTGCTCCTGGATCCCTGGAAGTGTCCAAGGCCAGGCTGGATGGGGCTTGGAGCAGCCTGGGACAGTGGAAGGTGTCCCTGCCCTGGCAGGGGTGGCACTGGATGAGCTTTAGGGTCCTTTCCAACCCAAACCATTCTGGGATTCTGTGTTGGAGCTGTGATATGCTCCTGTTCTCTGCCACGTGAGAGGGGTCAGCCCCTCGAGTCTGAACCCCCTTTCTCCTGAGCACCACTGCAGAGTCATCGCTCACTGTGGGGAGCAAGAAGAAACTTTAAAGGAGCATGAAGAGGAGCTGTTATTTGTTTTTTGCTCTTTCAGCACAAACAGAAGCCCCTTTCTATGAGGAGTGGTGGTTTCTGCTGGTGATGGCTCTCTCAAGCCTCATCCTCATCCTGCTGGTGGTGTTTGCATTGGTCCTGCACGGCCAGAGCAAGAAGTACAAGAACTGCAACGGAGGTAAGGCATCATCTCAAGAGCTGTGGGAATCACAAATCCCTTTCCTTTGAACCCCTGATTTCCTCAGCTGGGACTGTGCTTAGAGCTATTTTGCTTGGCAGAAGACTTGGACCTTTCTTCTGTCTGGCTTGGTAGAAATGGCTTTTGCCTGTAGCCACACTGGATCAGGGTTTGGACACTGACAGGACAGACTCTGCAAGTCCCAGGGACTGCATTAAAAGCCAAGGAGTCTGGGTCAAACACTTGGCAGATCAGGAATAAATAAGGAATTAGCTGAGACTTTGTTTAACTTTGTTATAATTCCCTGATAGAAGGGGAGAAGGAGAAAGATTCTGCTTTTCCATGGCTGTACCAATATTCTAAATCTCTGTGTGTGAGGACTGCATCACAATTCCTTTCTACTGAGTGCCCTGCATCTCACATTCCTTCCCTAAGCCAAGCTGCAGTTGCTGGGCTGGGGGCCAAGCAGCCAGGAGGTGTCTTGGTTATCTGGACCTGTTAGATTTTAACACATAGTGAGCATCAGGCTTTGAGTTTCCCTTTAGTGATGATTTTTACCAGTCTCCTTTCTTGAAAGGAAACAGGAGCTACCTGCTCTGTAATTTGGAATGGCAAATAGACCCCTTTCAAAAAGCCTCATCTTGAACTCTGAATATTTTTTTTTATCTTTTCTTCTCCCTACATGATAAAGTCCTGGGAGGATTGTTCACATGTGTATTTCTCTGATAGCCTCCTCCACCTGCAGCAAGAAATTTCTCTGATACCAGGAGGTGCCAAAAAAGGCACATTAATGAGAAGGATTGGGTGGATGGGTCCCTGCACTACCTGTTCTTTGGGATTAATGTAATGAAGTCTTCCAGGCAGTATTTAGTAATTCAGTCCCAAAGTGAAGATCTTCTCTTTCTTTGTAATTCACTTCTAACAAGTGTTAGAAAATCAGATTTCAGTCCCACGAGATATAAGATGTATGCATACCATGGCATTTGACCAAGTTAATACTATTATGTATTTGTATGCACAGCTCATAGGAAATCTCTCATCTTCTTAGTTTTACTGTGTGTTTGGGGGACAGGCATGAAAGGGCAGGTCTGACCTGTGCTGTCAGATATCAGTGTTCACAGAGCCTTGATGAGCACTGAAATTGAAGATGAGGATAAAGCACCTGTCTGCTGCAAAGTGGCAGCCAGCCCTTCTCCCTGGGACACGGGCTCAGCTCACACCTTGGGGATGACAAAGGAAGAGCACAGCAGAGAACAATCTCCTGCTAGATTTGATCACAGGAAATAATATACTGGGCTGTATTGTTCTTCTTCCCATCCCATCCTTGTTCCTGCCTTGCATTGTCTGGTGATTTCTCCAAACCTGATCCTCATTTCACCTGTGGCATATTTTCCCCATTTGCTATCTACTTGCCTTTCCTCTTGCTTTTTTCCCCAGCCTTTTTTTTTCCTCTCTCATTTTTCTCCTTTCCAACATTTTCTAGTTTTACTTTCTCTTGCTTTGCTCCAGTCAGCATGGAATGGAATTCACTGCACCTGATTTAGGACATCTGCAGTAGCCACCTAAATTAATTATCTGGTTTCTATTTATAGTCAAAAACCAAGAATAAGCACTTTTGAAGCACAGTTTATCTGTGCTGTTTTAGATATCTGAATGAAATCCATCCATCCATCCATGACTCCTTTCTCCTCTTTTGGCTTCCTCTGCCCCTTCACATTCCTGATATACTCCTTGCCTTCACTCTGTTCTCACTTGCCAGTAAGAAAAATAAAGAGGAATTCAAATAATTAATAATGTCACGAAACAGAAAGGAGGACAAGTTAGCTCCTGCAGTTCTGTTTGAGGGAAAAGTGCCTTTGTTTCAGCTGAACCTTTCATTTCCTGGCTCCAGGTAAAACCATCTCCAATGTGGAAGAGTCAGTCACCCTGGATAACGGAGGCTTCACTGCTCTGGAGCTCAACAGCAGACACCTGAACATCAAGAGCACCTTCTCAAAGAAAAACGGAACCAGGTAAAAAGCCGGGAATGTTGTGCTTTTAGAATGTCTTTTTTTTTGTTGTTAAACAGGCAGAAGGGAGAGACTGAAGAATCCAGAGAGGACTTAAACACCCAAGTCTGTGCCTCAAGCTGTGATTCTGGCTTCTGAGCATGATTTCATTAATTCCAGGGGAATAACAACATCCCAAACACTCAACCTTTGCATTCCCCAGGTCTCCTCCTCGGCCAAGCCCAGGGGGGCTGCACTACTCTGATGAGGATATCTGCAACAAGTACAACGGGGCTGTGCTGACCGAGGGCTTGGGCCTCAACGAGAAGCCCCTGGAAGTGTCAGAGTCAGAGGTAAGGATTTCCCTCTGCCTCACATTGCACAGACACTGCAGATATTCATTTCCATGCTGAATCCTGGCAAGTCTTTGAAGTCCTAGTCTCATACCTGCATCATGCTGTGTGGTCACTGGTTGTGTGTCTCAGGGATTTTGAAAGGTTCAATTCACTAGGCTGTTTGCATCACATCTTGAAATAAAAATATCAAAGGAAAGAATTAGAAGCAGCATCCAGCCAGGGCAGATTCCAGACCTGGCCTTGGCAGATACTAATTTCTCCAGACTCAGGTAGAAAGATAAGTGCAATCAGTCAGAGAGTGTGTGCTGACCTCTCTGGAAGATTCTGCACATCCCCTTCTGCCTGTGGGCTGCAAACTTGGGGCACTTTTGCAAAAACACACGTGCTGCAAAATGACCAGCCACTGTGTGGGTGAGGTTAAAGGTGAGATATGCTTTGCATTGTTGCATTGACTGCAGCGTGCAGTGAAGTTTGCAGCTCCACAGCCACAGCAAACCCCATGAATCAGGAGTGGTCTGAGTGGCGACAGCCATGCCTTGGCCACAGAGGGAATAGGTAGGGAGGGAGGGAACCAGGGAGCACCTGGCCATGGCTATGAAGGCACTGAGCTCTCTGAACACCCCAGCCTTGCCTGTGACTGCTCTCCACAGAAGGTGTGCCAGCATCATCCATCTGGCAGGGCTCCATCTTGTCTTTCACATTCCCTGTGTGAATTTTGCTGTCTGTGAAAGTCCAGCAGTGGCCAGGGGTGAACAGACAGACTTCAAAGGAGATCCAGAAAGGTAAATCTGTCTCTAAAATCCGATGCTGTCAGCTGAGATCCTGATGAATCCGAACTGACAGCGCAAGAAGCGAGCAGTGGGCCAAACCATGCCAAACCTGACCCTTCCAGCAAGAGAAAATCACGGGCAGCAAGTAGTGAAAGAAGATGACAGTTTTCATCTGTAGCTTTTCTGCACCTGCAGCTACAGCTGCTTTTCCTGGCTACCTAGCTCTCACCTCCTGCTAATTACCAGCGACAGCCTGCTGCTTTGTGCTGCCCTGTGGCCGACCCATCGTGCAGGCAGTTTTCCTTGGTGCAGCTCAAGCTGCTGTGTCTGCAATGCTCCAGCATTACCCTCCAGATTAAACCCACAGTGCTTTGGTCATGTCACTGTAACAACCCAGCATTAAACCTGTCATTAAAACAGTTTGCTGAGCATGATCGTGAATTTAGCACTGGCACCTTTTGACATTAATTTCAATGTCCCGTGTGGTATTTCCTGGTGATGTGCAGAAGTCTCCTTGCAGGGTGTCATTATGCATCCTATATGCCTTGCTTGTATAGCAGAGAATGAGGGGATTTTGGTGGTTTTTTTCCTCAGGCTATTGATATTGTTTATTTACTGTTGTGTTGCTGTTGAGCCTGAAGGTCTCAGTTGAGATCCTGGTGTTTTTGTGAATGTTGGTGTGCACGTGAGTGTGTGCACAAAATATGCCCCCATTTTTCCTTGGGCCGTGGATATGCAGCCTGGCTGAATAATGTCTTTGATGCTTGTTTGGGTTTTTTTGGTGGTGGGGAGTGCTTTTAGTCATGAAATGTTAATATGCTCCCAGTAGAGGTAGCAGTAGGAGATGCTGCCTTTTGATCAGCCTGAAAATGCTGTTTATGTTGGCGGGTGCAGACAGGAGGTGAGGGTGGGTTGGGGTAGAGGTGGGCATAGATGATTGACCACTCTCTTTTCAAGTGTTCCTGTACCTATTAGCTCTTCCTGTTTGTCTTTTAGTTTTCTTTTCCCCGAGGAGATCTTAATAGACAAGCTCTGTTTTCTGAGAGTTACAGATTTTTTTATCTGTCTTAGCAGACAGAATGGTTTGCCTTTAGATGAAGAGTTAAAGATATCTTTTCATCTAAGAGGTCTGCTCAGGTTTGGTCATCTGGAGCAGAGGGCCCTGATGCTGTTTTCCTCTAATACATCTGTGTGTGGGTCTCAAATTCCACTTAATATGATGCACATCAGAGCAGGCAGGGACAAAACCTGTGCCTTTGCCTTCAATCCTCTTTTCACTGTGTTACTGCTTAGTCTTATGCCTGTTGCCTGAGGTGTCAAGATTTTATATGGAAAAGAAGGAAGCTCACTGGCTTCAAGTCCCCTGGGGTTTACTGAACATGAAGAACTGTTGGGCTGACTGACTGCACTTAAAACACAGCTGCCTGGGAGCATTCCTCCAAGCTCCCTGCTGGAGAGAAGAGACACAGAAACAAAGAGGAAATGAAGTAGGACTCTTAATATTCATAAATCAAGTAGTGAACTTACTCCATGTCATGAAAGCCAAGCACCAGTACTGCTAATGAGGTTAAAGAAGTTTAATTGGCAGATATGGAGCAGGAGACTGCTGTGAGTATAAATTCAAAATGATTAATAATAATAATAGGCTTTTAGTTAATGAGTCAAGTGGACAAGGCTCTGGACAGATAATCTGAAAAAATTTGGTCTTCACCATGTATAGAAATCTGATGGTGTCTCTGCAGTGTCATCCAGCCAAGGAAGAGCAGGAGGAAAGGAGAGGTTGGTGCACATTTGTGTGTTCTCACATGTCCTTGTGGTCTCCTGATTCCAGGAGAAAATATTCCCACAGGTTGCACAAATTATCAGTCAGTTCTGGATGTTCTGTCCTTCCCACTGCTCTCTGCAGTCTGACTGGCTTTGGCTTTCTCAGCTCTGTAGAAAGATATTAATTTCCACTTAACACTTCAGAGGGAATAGAGTTTAACTTGTTCCCAGTAAAGCTCTCCAGTGATTTTGACAATTTGGACAGTATGTGGAAACCAGCTGCAGGTGACACATGAAATAAGAGTTGGCTCCCATGTCCAGAGAAATGTTTTACATACTGTTTTCCTTGTGTCTTTCACAGCATACTTATGTCAGGCCAACAAAAAAAAACATCCTGCTGTCATCTACATTTTTAGAAGTAATCTTATAAGGCTGTTTCTTTTGTAGTCACTTAAAAGGATAACTGGAACTATTATCAAATTTATTATCACATTTCCCACTGACTAAGCCAGCCAACTCTGGTGGCTGACTTGCCTCTGAGCAGCACTTGTGCATTTTTTACTATGAAAAGTATGCCTAAATAGCCTCTCATTTTCTGTATTTGTTGTTTCATAGGCATCCATGCACCTTTGGTTGACAGTGTGTACTGTCACCACTCACCCAATCACACTCCAGTCTATGGAGGTTTCCAAGGTAACACAGCCACAGTCGTAGCGAAAGGAGAAAACTGAAAACAAAGCAAAAAGCCCTGCAGCATTTATATTTACTCAATAGTTTAAAAACCACTAAAGAGTAATCCTCTAGTATAAGCTGTCTGTCTTGTCATGCTAAACAGGTTTATCTTACTTCTCCTTGATTTTCATCGGGCTGTGGAATGCCAGTTTAGAGTATTCCTTGCTGATAAGGGTGGTTATTGGAGTCTTGCTGGGAGCAGACCTTAGGAGATACTTCAGAAACACAGACACAATAGTCAATTCCTGCCTGTTCTGAAAAAAAATACATAAAAAACCGTGTTGTCTCAACACTAACAAGCAGGTTATCCTTTCGAGCATAAGTCTGAATGATGGTGAAAGGCTGAAGTTACTGCAGCTCTGTATGTTTCAAGGCAGTTCCTTCTGAAAGACCCTGGTCTTATTTACACAAAAATAGTGTTCCCTTTCAGTTGGTATAATGAACTAATTAGTGGACAAATTATTAGCAAGTGGTATTGTTTTACATTCCCTCTTTCAGGCAAATCTGAGTGTCACCGTATTTCAAAAGGTAGCTGCTCATCGGAAAGTGTTCCCAGGATTTCTCCTCTTTATTATGTTGACTTCTGGGAATCTTGAAAGAACTTGGCTTAGGAACAGAAATTATATTAGTTTTCTGAGAGAGTGTTTCTTCTACTGGTGATGGACAGAGCTCAAGTGGCCGCATCAGTACTATAACAGCTATAAAGTTGTGTCATGTGCTTCTTTGCATTTCTCCTTAGGGCTTCCAGCCTTTTAGTTGGCTTTATCCAACCCCACAGACCCTCTGTGTCTGTGGGGACATCAGGAAGACTCATAAAGAGCCACTGGAAGTTTGTGGGGTTTTTTTTGCTCCTCATGCTTATGCCCCCTCAGCTCAGCTGTGATCAGGGCTGTATTTCCTTCTCAGGTGCCTGAGTGTGCCTGAGTCAGCAAAAGTGATGCTGGGCTGGGGAAGGAGTCAGAGGACATGGGAGAGCAGTGCCTTGTGCCTTTGACAGACAGAGCAGATCCATGGGAGCTGGAGGAGTTCACAGCTCTGGGTTCAGTGAGCAGTTCTGACCTGTCTCTGCTCAGGATGCAGAGACTTTTCTTCCACATCACCCCCCAGCTTCCCAGGCATTTACTTTACAATTACACTATGGACACACAGCGTAATGTTTGGAGACTGATGCAGAGTGCAATAACTTGTTCCCTGCTGATGCAGATAGAGCCAGGCTTTGGGGATCTTTTGGTGAGTTTGGCTGTCTGCAGCTGAGGACCAGCCTGAGCTCCTGCTGCCACATCTGCAGCCATCCATGGCACTCCTGTTGGAGCCTCTTGCACAAACAGACAGGGCAGTGCTGGCAGGATGCTCCTGGCAGCAGTGCCAAGACTCTGGAGCTGCTCTCTGCACCCACTGGCTGTGAAGTGATCCAAATCTGGGGATATTCCAGGAATGCTGCAAAAAACACCTGTTCAGGAAGGTCTTTGGAGGGAGTGGGGTGTTGGCTTCCCAAGCCTGGCAGCTGGTGCAATGGAGGGTTTTCTAGGAGATAGGCTTGCTGTGTTCCTTCTGGAATAATTATTAAATGCTGATAGGGCTTTGTTGTATTAGTAATTACTTGTCAAGAAACCTGAAGCTTTTCATTCTTAAAAATCAAACAGTACATAATTCCTAAAGAGCCAAAGCTTGGGTAATAGTGGAAAGAAAGTTTTGCAAAGCTATAAAAAGCTGCTTTGCACACTTTTGGAAAGCCCTAGGGAAAATTTCTCAGCTCTGTCCATCACCCTCTGTGCTGAAAATGGGTATGGAATAGTATTGAAGCAGCTACCTAAGCAAAGAAGTGGGATGATGGATGCTGTGCCCTTTTCAAACGATGGTTCACAAGGTATTTGAGGATTGTTCTTCAGAGACCATTAAAAAGGAGCCTTAGAGGAGGAGAGATGAGTTTTGTGACAGGCAGGATCAAGAGGGATGTGTGTTTGCTGGGTGGTGTCATAGATCAGAACCACACCAACCTTTTGAAACTAATTGCAGCAACAAACAGTGACGAGCTGCACTTACCTGTCTCTCTTGTGTGTCTTAGGCAGCTCCTACTCTGATATTTAATTGCCTCTAGAATTGGCAATGCAGACTGTTGGGGTGGGGAGGAATAGAAGCTTTTACATGGTCTAACCGAATATTTTGAGGGAAGGCATGAGATGTGGAAATGCCTGGGTAAATGTCTGCATGCTGGATGGGATGGGGCTGTTACTGGTGGGACATCAGTGGGACAGAAGGAAAATGTGCTCTGAGATTCCATGGTTAAGGCTTTGCTGTGGTCCCTGTGCTCAGCAGAGACTGTGAGCCCTGTGTGATTCCTCCAGCTGCAGCACTTCAGAGGAGGGGCAGATGCACAGAGCTTATCTGGTTACATCTCAATAGAGCTCCTGCTTGATATTGATGGGAGCTTTGAAGCTCTCCAGCCAGCGTGCATAAATGTTTCAGGGGCAGGATCTGCTCTGGGCACAGAGCTGGGTCTGACTCATCCCAAGGAAGCAGCCCCTCCTTCCTGGCAGATCTTCTTCCCCAGATTTTGCATTCTCTTTCTTCTGTCGCTGCTGGTTGTGTACCTTGCACCACCAATAATCAGCTGGAACATGCAAATAGTGTTATTTGCCTGTAAAAAGTCTGATTTTACTTAACTCCCTTACAGTTATAGAGCTAATTTTCAATGCTTAACACCCAGAGTCCTGTGCAGGTGGCTTGGGCTGGCCACCCCACACATTGGCCTGGCTAACCAGAGTGTTTGTGTGGAAGGCATCCCTGCTGTCCTTCCATCTGAAGAGAGATGCTCAGTTGTAACTGCAATATTTATGATTGTGATTGAAAGCTGTTGGGTTCTCTATGACCTCTCTACACTTCCCTGCATCCTGAGCCCAAACAGGAGCTGCTGGCTGTCCCTGCATCATTCTGCAGGGAATCAGAAGGGATTTCTCTGTCTCTTATCATCAGGGGACTTTGCCTCTAGCAGCAAAGTCTGGCTAAAGCAGAGCTCAGTGCTGGACCACACTGGGGCTGCCATCCCTCTCACCTTAACTTCGCAGCTTTTGTCAGCTGCTGATGCCAAACTCGCCTCTCATTTCTTTGCGAGCACAACAGGTAAAAAAAATCATCGATGCTAATGACCGATTATTGAATTCTATTTTTCCCTGATGCCCCAGGTCACTGACTCAGATTACGAGGACGAGTTGCCCAAGCACTCCTTTGTGAACCACTACATGAGCGACCCCACCTACTACAACTCGTGGAAGCGGCAGCAGAAAGGGGTGAAGCAGCACCCGGCGTCCTACAGATACGAGGAGTGCACGGCCAGCGAGACAGAACCCTATTTCCAGACTGTGATCACGACACAGAGCTCAGGAGGGGTGTACACCCCCACGGGACAGCCCGCGCCCGGCTCCCGGACTCCAGTGACAGGATTCTCCTCCTTTGTCTGAGCTGGGGACACGGCGGGACAGCGGCAGTGACCGTGCGTGCGATGCTGAACTCTGGGGGACAGCTCTTATCAGGGTAGAAACGGATGGGAACACACCTGAGGCTGGGTTGTTGGTGTTTTGGTTGGGCTTTTTTCTGTTTGGTTTTTTTTTTTTT
>VRYO01002014.1:3464858-3629076 GCA_009812075.1 Sialia sialis | reverse complement strand
TTTTTTTTTTTTTTTAATCTTCTTTTTAATTTTTCTCTGTCATCAAGATTAAGTAGTCAAACATAGAAAATGGACATATTTTAGGTGAAAAGCAGACACCTCCTCTCTTCTCCTCTCTGCTCCACGCCTTTGGAGCACTGGCTGATCAGTGTAGGCTCAGATGTGTCACTGTGTCTGCTCTAAGCTCACTACTGCTGTATTTATATTGAATTACTGACTTGCTTTTATTTCTTCTTCAAATGGGACCTGCTGCTTTCTTTAAATATTCCAACTTCAGGGCCTTTGGAAGAGGAGATGGCTCCAAAGAGCACTGTAGGCAGTGGTGGGTGAAGCAGGTGGGAAGAATTCAATGTAAGGTCAGTTTATTTTTGGTGTGGCTCTAAAGCTCCTCATGGACTGTGTGTACCATTTGAATCAGTCATTTTTTAAAAGTCGAAGGACACAACCCAGCAAGCCAGAGGAATTTTTCAATTAAAATTGCAGTGACAGCCTAGAGAGTTTACTAATTGATGAGGGTTTTGATCATCAGAGTTACCATGCCCTGCCAACAGAAGCTGAGCATCCTTTCTCACCCAGACTCTGCAGTTTTATTTACTGGTCTGTAAAAAAGTACACAGAGGCAGGGTTTGTTTGATTTTATTTTTTAGTACAAAGACACACCACACAGACTGGGTGAGTTTTGGTGTCCACAGGTGCCTTTTATTGATTCTGCAGCTTCATATGTGGGAGAAGCAAAAAAAGTGTCTCCAAATAAAGCTAACCAGGTTTTTCAGGCATTGGGGTCATGAATTTCCTTGTGCACATTTACAGCCTGCTCTGTGCACTTGAAACTACTGCCTTTGGAAAGAAAAGAGGAGATTTTTGTAGTTTATTTTCCATCTTTTTGTACAGCTCACTTTTTGTTTTATTCTTTTCTATCCTTTTCCTGAGTCTGTCACGTTTAGTAGCAAGTTTTTTACTCACAAGGAAATTGTCAGGCATTGAAAGAATCCAAGCCCAGCCTTTGGACATAGCAACAGTCCTGAGTCACCAGACTTTTTATCATAAGAGTCTGAAAGGTGAATTTGGAAGTAGGAGAGTCCTTGCCACACCAGGATCTGGCATTTCCTTCCAGGTGGATAAGCCAGGAAAATTGGTGCTTGCTAATGTCCTGTCAAGGCTCATGTTGGCTTTGTTACCACAGAAGATTGTCACTGTCCCCTCAAGGGAAGTGGCAGAGCAGTGGCGCCCTCAGAGCAGGTTGTTAAACTTAAACCAGGCTGCCCAGGGGCTGGTTGGGAATGTCCTGGTGGCTCCTCACCAGAACAGCTGAGGCCCAAGGGCCAGCTCAGCCTTGCTGTCACCTCTCAGTGCCTCGTGGACAGGGCAAAGGATCTCAGAACTGCTTTTACTCCTCAGCACTGCCTCCCAGCACTGCTGCTCTTGGTGCATGCAGACTCTGCATAGCTTTGGCACTGGATTGCTGTTCCTCTCCAAAGGTTCCAGGAAGAAAAAAATTCAAAACCAAAAACTCCAGTGGGTGTGTGTTTAAGGGCTTTTGAGTTTGGGATAATGATCTGCAGCTCATTAGATGGCAAGGGACTCAAAGCCAGGGCTGAGCCAAAACCCTGTGAGTCATCCCCCAGTCTGCACCTGGGTAGGATGTGTGTGGGATGGAGATGGGGCTCCAAAGAGGATGACTTGGAGTGTGCTGTGAAGAGGAATGCAAAGCAAACAAAAAACCCACTGCCTTCTGTGCACTTTGACTGTTCTCTCAAGCCATATGGACTTTGCTTTAATTACTGAACTGCCAAAATTTGTTTTCAGTCTGCGTTTTTTTGTTTCTTAGACAAAATTATCTACGTGACTTTCTGATTTGTTTTCCTTTTCCTTTGTCGTTTCCTGCATCAGATTACATATTTTAAACACGTTGTTTTTGTACATTTGGCACAGCAATGCAATTGCTCTTGGAATTTTAATGGCGCTTGTCCAACAGGTGTAAGAGGTAGTGCTGCAGGAGGAGCCCCTCAAGGACCACTGAGGACTTTAGGGATGTAAATTGGTAGGAAGTAGATGGAACACCGAAGACTTTGCTCCAAAGGAAAGCATAGTGTAAGTCCACATCTCCTGAATATTGCCAGATCTCAGTTGGTGTAAGGTGCAGTTACTCCCTGGGGCTGATCTGATACCACATAGAGAAAAAAACCAAGAAAACCATGGGGAATAAAGGAAATGGACTTTGTGGCCACTGCTCCACTGAAGGACAGCACGGTGAGCAGCACGATCTATACAAAGCGAGGAGAAGAGACTGTTCCTTTTTTCTCAGAACCAGCTGCAAACTAAAAAGCCTGAGCTTGCTGAGGACCTGCTGAGTTGGCTGTGTGGCTCTTTTCTTCTGACTGCCATCAAAATAACAGGTTAGGTGTGATTCCTTTAGGACCTGTTGATCCCAACAAAGATATTTCTGTTCCATTCTCATCCATGCTGTTGTCACTCTTGGTTATGTTGTGTTCAGGAGCTGGCTTTTGTGACCTGTGACAGGCAGTGGCAGAGTGAGGAGGTGCAGTGCTCTGTTTTCTGCTGTGCAGGATCCTGTGTAGCTCCATGTGTGACGCCTCCACCTTCTTGCTAACACACTCAACTTGTAAAATACGGTTAATAGGTAGGTTTTATTTACTTCACATATCAGGGAAATTGTTTTATCTGGAAGGAAATACTCCATCAGTTAGGAAGAAAGCTCTATTTCATTGCTGCAATCTTTGGGAATTGCAGCCTCGAAATAAACTTTTAAACATCTGTTGTCATGTTACAGTAACTTCACCGATTGAATTCGCTTTCATTTCCATCTTCCTGTTTAGAATAGTCTTGAAAAATGAAGGCTTATGTTAAAATTGCCTTCTTAGGATATTTTATTTTTATTTATTTATTTCCCTTCCCCTGTTTCTCAGGTCTCTTGGTGACTGTTACTGAAAAATAAAAGCAGCATCATGAAATGACCAAGGGAGACATTTCAGGGAATGGTTTAATAGGAGCTTGTTTTTCATGCAATAGCCATAACAATATCCAGTCTCCTGCAGGTAAAAAGTCTTCACTGCCAGGGCTGAGGTGACACCAGTCACACTGTCAGCAATGCTCCCAGCCCCAGACCCCAGGCTGTCCCTGTCATAATTCACTTGCAGAAGTGCACACATGAAAGGAGTTGTGTTATTCCAGCCACTTGTGGCAGAGCATCTTATCTCCCCCAAAATCCGTGTCACTGTGGTGTGTCCCCACCCTGGCCACTCCCAAACCCTTGGGGGAATATTTTCCATTGCTATCTTTCAATGCTCTGATGTTTGGGCAGGGCCAGCACTGTGCAGGTACAAATGGCAGTGGTGACAAGGGACAGGAGAGGGCACTCCCTTGCTTTCATTAGCCACAGTCTCTTATTCCCTACCGTGGGATTGACCCTGGAATGCCTTCGTGGGGAGGGCAGGGAGAGGTGAGAGAAAAGGGCTTTCATCAGCATTTGCTAAAGGAATCACACTTTGGCCAGCGATCCTGCTTTTGGGAGCAGCTGGCATGACTGGAGAGAAGAAAGAAAAATACACAGAAAAGAAATTAATCTAGTACTCAAAAGGATTTCTTTTCCCTCTTCATTTTAAGTGTTAAAACCAGTGATGTTTTGCAGATGGGCCAAGACCTCATTTTTCTTCCTTATACCAAGGTCTCTGCCAGAAGCTGCTGTAGCAATTGTTTGGACTAAATATCTTGACACAGGGATGCATTTATTATCCTTGCCGTTGCTTCCCTCAAGAAATCCGTTGGGTCATCCAAAGATTACCTAATCTGCTTTCCAAAAAGGGAGGAGAGAGAGATCTTTACACATACAGAGCACTGGTGTCTTCTCCCACATTGCTTTCAGATACACAGGGCAACTTATTGGAGAAAAATCCTTTTAGAAAAGGAATTTATCAGAAACTTTAAAAGTAAGCAAACAACCACATAAGAAAGATAACCTCTGGCAGAGGCATTAGAAATCTCGAAGTCCAGAAGCCTGTGATGAGTTAGAGTGATCAAGATGCCAAAACCTCCTGATTTTGCTGATCTCCTGTGCCAGCAGCAGCCAGAAGGACACACACACAATGAGGAGTGGTGTTTGGAAAGGAAGAACCACAGGGCTGCTAGGACATGGGCAGGTTGTACTGCAGACAGCTCCACTTAGCCTAGAGTTCTGCTACTTCAGTCACATTCCTTAGGTTGCTTTTATAGCTTGTTGCCAGCACGTGTGGAATCCACTCATGATCAAGGTGTTCCTAGAAGCTATGAGGTTACTGGAGGTGGGGAAATGTGTGTTGGTGTGGTGTTCAAACAAAGCCACACGTGTGATGATGTGGTTCTACAAAACCGATTGAAACCTCCTTATGGAAACCACCCTTGAACTGGGAGCATGTTCACCCCAAGACTGAACATGATGGGCCTGAAATGGCTCCACCTGACAAGTCACAGCATGGTTTGGAAGAGATCTTAAAGATCACCTTGTTTGAACCCCCCTGCCATGGGCAGGGACATTTTCCACTAGACCAGGCTGCTCCAAGCCCCATCCAACCTGGCCTTGGACACTTCCTTCTGTTCTTTGTATTTCTGTACTGCTTTTGTCCTCCCCCTGCCCTCCCAGGAAAAGAAAGCTGTCTTGCACTTTGTGCAGGTGTAGAGTTTGCTGCAGAGAGCCACAATGGATAAGCACACACGTGACACTTGGGACAGGTGAGATTTGTTTGAACAAGGACTGAAGTACCATTAGCACTTGAGATTCAGGCTCTGACTCAGAATTTTATCTTCTCAAAGCTGCCACTTGCCCACTTTAAACAGCCTTAGGGCCTCAAGACTTGACAGGAAATTCATTATTTCAATGCTGTTTGATCACTGTGCACTTTCTTGGAGCTTGAATCACTGGATACAGACAGGAATGGGGTTACAGAGCTTTATATCAAGGTGTTTTCCCATTTGTGTCTGACTCACTAGATTTGGGAATTTCTGCTACCACGGAATGGTGGCCTTCTGCAGGTGGGAAGTGCCACCAGGGCTCTCTTTGATGTCATTGTGCCCCTGGGCCATGCTGGGGCTGTCACAGCACAGTGGGAGCTCTCAGGTAGCAGAAAGGTGCAAGAACCCCATATTCTGGTGAGTCTGTAGCTGGTCACTTTGCCTCCCTTGGGCTGGAGTCCATCCTCTGATTTGGTATCTGCTGTCAGCTTAGGGGTAGGACCAGCTCACACAGCTGTGTCTGAGCTACCCTTCAGTGTACTCTGGTTATTGGATCATTGCTTTTAATTCAATGTCTCCTTAGAGATTTGCCCTGGATTTTTGTTCCACACCTCTTGTTAGCCTCACCTTCACCACTCCAATATTTTATATGAGAAAGTTACTTCTTCTTTTGCAAACTTGCTTCTGATTAAAAGAACCCTTTTGGAAACATCTGTGTCCTTGGTACATTTGTTCTGTAGAAGGGAAAAAAAGGTATTTTTCCAGACTCTTGCTGAAGAAGTTTCTGGGTGCCTTGCCAGCATACTCACAAGTTAACAGCTCAGGACTGAGAATGTAACACAGACTGAAATTCCTCACTGTTTGCTCTGGACTGTAAAATCTTACAACCCCTGCTGCTTCTCAGCTAAGGCGACACTCTCAAATAGTTTCCACACAAAATTTGGTCAGCCCTAAATATTTTATTATTTTGCAGCAGTAAACTTCCTCAGATCCTTAGGACGGGAGAGTCAAAAAACACTCAGAAACCCACGGGTCCAACATTTTTTATGTCTTTGTCCCCTCCCCAGCAGTGCTGTAGCAGTTGTTAATCAGCTCCCACAAACCTGCAAATGTTGGGGAGGCAGGACAAGATCCCAGCTGGGGGAAATCAGGGCAGCTCTGTTATTCCAGGGTGGTTGGTTGCGCTTTTCACCCACTGACCATCTGGCCTGGAGAAGTAAACTAAACACAGTCAGGTCAGCTACAGCTCTGCTGGGAGAAATGAGGGCAAGAAATCAATGTTTTCCAAGTGGGAGAAGGGAAGAAAAAAACAGTCAAACTGTGAAGGAAAGAACTCATATTCTCCTGCTCCTGAAGAGGATATTATAAATAATGCAGTGTTGTATAAATACAGGCAGCCCTTTGCAGCTGGGAGCTTGTAATAACCCAGAGGTATCACTGTATCCATTTTGAAGATGAAAATCCTCCCACCACAGCATTTCGTGAACGAGACATTATGCTGCAAAATTGCCATAAGGTGCAGAAGTGCTTTTTTGAGGCCATTTGGCTTCAAAGTGTATCATCCTCCAGCTTCCAGCCCTTCCTCTTTTTGGGATGTGTTTCCCCCACACGTTTTTGTGGCTAGGATTGGAGCACGGGCATAAACATGGGAGTGGATGGGAAATCTGCCACGGTATTCGTAGCCTAAACAATACCAGAGAAAACAGATTGGCTTCCCGCCCTGCCCTGAACAGCACAAGCAGTGGCTTGACTGAATCAAGTAATCTGGGCTTTCATTACTGATCCTTTTCCTGCTATTTGTCTCTTTTGTTCCCTCTTTTTCCCTCTGCGTTTTTTGCTCCAGGGTTATTTATTTTTCCCCTTGCTCCTTTTCTTTTCTGTTTTTTTTTTTTTTTTTGTCTTTTGTAAGTCTGCCTCTTGTTTTTTATTATTTTTCCTCTCCTCCTCTTGCCTCACTAATTACTTTCATTACCTGCATTTCCCACAAAATCAAAAGGAACTTTATGTGAACACATGTTTTTGTTGGGTTTTTGTTCAGTTCCACTGTGCTCCGGGAGTTCTTTAGTTTTGCTGTCTTGTTTACTTCGAAATGCTGGGCACGTCCCTCCAAGACAAGGCAGTATGGCCACTGACTTCCCAGCCTGGTAGAAACCTTCATTAAGCAGGCAATTGGCACGTTCATCACCATTTGTTAACGAGTTAGGATAATCCTAAATCAGACCAGGCTGACGTGTGAAGTCATTCTTCGAGGCTTTACAAGGCAAATTTGTCGGCAGCGCTGAAACCTGTTAAGTCTTGAGGAGTCAGAGGATCAGCACCTGTCTGTGGAGGAACAGGAAAGCTGCAAACCATGGTTGTGTGACAAAAATGTGTTCAGAGGAAGAAGAGACCAACACCCACTGTGTCACTCACAGGTAATTCCCTGCTTTGTGGAAATTCCAAGAGGTTCTGTGCACCATTTATGCTGATGACACACCCTAGAAAAGCAGCTGGGACAAAGCCCAGGACTAGTTCTTTAGCCTGAGCCTCCTCAATCTGAGTTTGTGCCCTTTGTGCCCTTCACAGACGCTCTATAGATAAGGCTAAAAGGCAAGTTGGGAAAAATAACCTGTGTAATATAGCCAGGGGCCTCATGCCAAGAGTGACAAAATGCCTGACAAACACAGGTGACCTCACCACAGCCCTGCCAGATTGGGAAGGATGAATATCCCACCTGTGGTAGGAGGGAACTGAGGCACAGGCCAGCTTTGCCTGTGGGACCAAGCCTCAGTCTGTGTGGCTGCTATCAGTGTGCCCAAGTGGCCTTGACTGCAATGTCCTCAGCACAGGGCAAAGAAAAGACATCTTTCTTACAAAACAGCAGGATGAGTTATTTTTGGGTCTTTATAAATTGTCTGTTTTCCAGCACTATCATTCTTACCCTACCAGGGGAACATGACTGACCTAATTAGAGTCTAATTCCAACAGTACAAGGCTCAGCTTGTAAATACAAACTTTTTCAAACTTGAGTTATTTTTTATATATGTACAAGCACATCTGATTGGTATGAATACCCCAGAGGTGAGGGGCAGGAGAGAAGCAGGGCAATGGAAGTCATCAGAGAAGCTGAACTGCTGGAAATTTGGGATAAACACAGGTCAATTTTCAGATGTATTTGAGACTGACTTAATCCCCTGGGAGATTGTATCCTCTGGGATTAAACCTCACATAACCTGATGGAAATTCAGAAGTGTTTTATCCCCCACTGTGGGGAGGACTGGCACAGGAAAGATTCAGTATTTCAATCATCTGTCCAGCAAA
Organism: Sialia sialis; assembly: GCA_009812075.1. Lineage (NCBI taxonomy): Eukaryota > Metazoa > Chordata > Aves > Passeriformes > Turdidae > Sialia > Sialia sialis. The sequence goes on along the minus strand of VRYO01002014.1, from coordinate 3,621,051 downwards.
AAACATCTAGGGTGATCGATGAGGACGCTTTCATTGATCCATAGCTGTCTCCACACCACAGAAGAAATTAAAAGGTGAGAGAAAGATGCTTGTTTTCAATGAAGCCCATTTCACAAAGCCAGCAAGGGTTAATCCAACCAGACAAATGCTTGGCTTTAGCTGCAATAGAGAAATCCTGTAAGGTTGCGTGCTAAGCCTCCAGCCATACCTGCTTGGATTCTCAAGGACTGTGCCTGAACATGTTGGGGATGGCTCACATCCAGCAGCTGCTGATAGGGAGTCCACAATGCCAAATGACTCAAGAGCCAAACAGCTTCATCCCTGTCCTGAGTGCATACCCAGAACTTGTCCAGAAAAAACATCCGGAACCCAGGCACTGGAGACAGAAACAATGGGCCAAACTCTGTCCTTGGCAGTGATGTGACTCTGAGTGCTGGGTCTGGCTTAACAGAGATCCTGGCTCCAAAACAGATTCCAGAACACTGGATTGTTTCTAATGTGTGTCCTCATGAGATAGAATGGGTTTGGAGGTAAGGAGATGGTGGTAGAAAGGGCTGCATGTCATGTGTTTGGAGATGATGGCTTCAGGGTCACGTCATGATTTTGTCTTTTTCTGGCTTGACTTTTGGTTTGGAAGTGGCTCAGCAGAAATCGAGGTCATTGCAAGTGGTGCAGTGACACTTTCTGGAAAGCACTGGCTGCTCTGTGCAGTGAGACTGAGCTACCAGCTGGGAGGTCTGAAAAGCCAGAGTTGTTCTCTGGTGCAATGTGAGACAGACAAAGGAGAAGTTGTCCTTGGAGGAGCTGGTGTCCAAGCATGAGCGGGGAGTGCACACAGCACTGCCCCCACCATGCTTTCCAGAAATGGTTTTATATTTTAACACTGGCTGTGGCTTATAATTTTTCCATACTTGCTCAAAAATTATAGAGGAGTGAAAGGGAGATGGGTTTCAGCTGTTGACGCTTCAGGAGCATTCAGCAGCATTGCTGGATGAAAGGAGCAATGTGGTCCTTTTGCTCTGCAGAGGTCTCAGAAATACAGGCATGAAGCACTGTGGTTTTGGGCTTGGTGAGAGGGAAGGCAGAAGCTGGTGCCACCCCCTTGGTCCTTCCCTGGCTGCTGGAGCTTTTTGAGGATGTCACACATCTGGTGCTTTCCCATTTAGTCCTTTCAAGAGGCTCATTTGAGAGCAAGGTTTGTAAGGAAGAGCCAGGAATAAACAGCTCACGATGCCATTTGTGGGATGAGAGGAAAATAAGAGAATTGTTAAAGATGGGACAGTCAGTGAATAAAAGCCTGGTTATTAATGGGGCTGATACTTTGCTATGGCTGTTAGAAAGACTGTGTGTCACAATATTACTTTTCCCATAGTATATGGAAGAAAGGAAAACCTTTGGGTCTGTAACATAGCAGCTAAGGAGACATTATCTTGCAAATAGGATAATAAGCATTATCTCATTTGCAAGGGAATGTCTCATTCTCTCTAACAGAGAGCCTGAGATGCAGGGGAGCGTTCCTCTCCTGAGGATGACCTTCCACCAGTGCTCTGCACTCCTGCAGGACTTCTCTCCCCTTGGCCTCCTTCAGTCCCACCAAGCACAAGCAGTAAAATCTCCTCTCCTTCAGGGAAGACCCTCTAGATAAAATGTTTGTTTCTCTCCCTCTCTCTGAGCTTTTAGAAACTGAAGTTCTAAATGAAGTTTAACATCATCCTCCGTGCCCCATCAGTTCAGTCACTGCTCTTCCAGTTGGTCTAAGTTGCATTGTCTCATTTTTACTGATGACTACAGCCGGTTATCACAGTTCATGCCTCCTTCTGTTTGTGCTAGTCGTGGTGACCATTGGCTTTTGAATCACCATGTATCTCAGTTCCTTGGCCACCTGCTCTCTCCCAGCTCAGAGGAGTGCAGGGTATTGGAACAGCAGAAGGGCTCTGGGGTGGCTGACAAACACAGGAAGAGTACCCAGTGCATGAAAGTACTCTGCCACTGCAAAGAGGAGTGGTAGATAAAGTGCGAGCTAATATTGAACTGGGATTGTTGCATAGCAAGAACAAACATGCCAGGAACCACTGCAGTGTGAGGGATCACGGGGTGGCCAGAGGATGAGCGTGGGAGGGCAGGGCCATGGCTTCAGTGCTGCCCAGGATCATCCTGCCATGGGGGAAGAGGGTCACACTCAGTTACTCCTCCTCTCCCCAGGGCATAAGAATAAATAGTCTTTTAATAGCACTGTGCACATACCAGGGCTCCAGCAAGCCTTTTTAGAGCCCTTGGGATTTGTTATTAATGGGGAAAGCAATGGCACTGTGTTGGTGTCAGTAAGAAGGGCAATGTCAGAGAGGCTGAGGCCACGTGTGCTCATGACCCAGAGGAGGACATTCCTTTTGGACCACTCTGGCTCCTTTATAGGTACAGGTCTCTAACCCTGGAAACATCACAAGGGCTGTGAACCAGCTCTGCCTTCTAATATATAACTGTGCCTGTAGAGCAGCACATCAGAGAGGTCAGTGCCATTGATGTGGCTCCTGCCAGAGGGGTTTAGCAGCTCTCTTGAAGACATCTCCTATTAATAAGTTATTACCCGAAATGGGAGGGGATGGGGGGGAAGTGACAGTTTTGTGAAAGAGGTGAATTAGAAGCAGCATTGATGTCAACTTGCAGGCTGCTGCTGCTGCTATTTTTCACTTGTTTTACCACGTCCACTGCACACAAGTGCAGTGGGGAGCACTCATCGCTCCCTCTTTCGTACCACAAGATGTTTTTGCTGCATCACCAGCCTTGCACAGACAAGAGTTGTGTAGCCCAAACCTGGGCAATTTTCTTCCATTCTCTTTGACAAGGTGCTGGGGTGCCACAGCAGCCCCACACCTGCAGCCCTGTTGAGCAATTTGCTTGCCCACAATGCTAAACCCCCTTAAATGTTGCCAGAAAAATGATCTGGAGAGCCTTTCCCTCTGCTTTATTCCTCCTGGGTGCCATTTCAGTGATATTCACATTAGAAAAATAGTCTCAGTAAGTACAGAATATATCACCACATTTGGTCTAAAGAGCTGTATAAGGATAAAAGCATCACTTTAATACATGTGATTTGTATAAAATTATCTGACAGTGAGTGTTCAGAATGGCCCCACCTGCAGCTCTGAGTCATCGCAGCAATTTGGACTGGGAGGTGGACATTTTATCAACCATGATTTTCTTAAATCTGGAGAGCTGGAGAGACACAGCTCTTCAAGAGACCTGCAAAAAAACCAAATCAAAATTCAGATAAATAAGGAGTTTTCAGAGGTTCACCAGCCACACAGAGAGCCATACATCTAAATCAGTTTTGCTCCCATATAAACCTGTTTTGGGAAAATTAGTCATTTTCTTGTATGCAAAAATGCTGCACAGTTTATTTACATATTTTGGGGGCTAGTGATGTCCTTGTTCTCTTCTGAAGTCTTCGCTATGTGTGAGAGAGGAGAAAATACTGAACCACAAACTCACTTCCCACTGAGAAATCACAAGAGCTGTTAAAAGTTTTTGGATAATCAAAGGGTTTGTGTGAGGGAAGAAATGCAGCTAATCCCAGCCTTGGAGTTACTGCTCCAGCACCTGGTTTCTCCTCCTGCCTCTCACTGCTGTTTTTTATGTCCTTCTGGTATAGAACCTGTCAAGGAGAAGAACTAGCCTTTGGATGCAGGAGAAAGGATAACTGCCTTAGTCCAGCTGCTTCAAGGTGTTCTAAACAGGGCAGATCCCATAAAATGGAGAATAAAGTTGATGCCACAGCTCGCTGCTAGAGCTCAGCTCTTCGGAGCAGCCTGGAGAAGCAGGAACCAGGGATGTGCCTCCATAAAACAGTTAACTGATTACTGCCAGCCAGTGATTATGTGAATCATTGAGCACATCGTGGCTGTGCAATGCTGGAGATGTCTAAGACACTGACCCACCAAAACTGGCAGTGCTGCTGCTCAGCTCTTCCACTTAAGTGTGGAGGTGACTGCTGAACCCACTGGCAGCTCAGCACACGCTGCATGTGTTTTGTGAGGCAAAAGAAATGTTCGGGCAGAGGGAAAATCCACTGCTGGCCTGCATGTGAGATCTGACTGGCAGGTAATTGCAGAAGCACTTGGTTTTCCTTAAGGCTGAGCATGGCAAAGGCAGGGAAGGAATGTCTGGCGCCGTGAGAATGATGTGCATGTAGGGTCCTTGGCTGGGCCCATGTGGGTCTGCTGGTGTCTTCAAGGAACACAGAGAAGGGGACAGTTTTGGACTGGACAGAGGAAGAGATTTCTGGCCCTTCCCAGTGTGACTGGGACAAAGGACACCACATCCTGACCCATCCCCATACAAACCCACCAGCACGGGGTGTTTGCATATGCTGGAACTAAACTGGCCAGATGCTTCACTGTGTGTCCCCATGCACGTAATGCACTCCCCATTTCTCTGACAGAAAGCAGCCAGCCCCGTGCCTGTGTCTGAAGCGGAAACTGAGCTGCCTAAAGCGAAATGTTATCACCTTGTGCACCCCGGGGCAGAGAGGACGCGGGGCTCCATCCCCGGGGTCACAGCTGGGGAGGGCCTGCGGTACCCCCGGCCCCGGCGGCTCCCTGGGGCTGGCAGGTCACCGAACCAGCCAGAAGCTCCACCGGCACAGCTGTGAGTGTAAGTTATGCTGCCACAGGACTGCATCCTTCAGAGGGTCTGCCTGAGAGCAGCAAGCCCCTTTCAGCCTGGAGTTTGGTCTCCTCCAGGCACTTTCCTTCCCGGACCCTAAACAGGAGGTAGGAGATACAGGGAGGTGTGAGAGGAGGCACAAGGGAAGGTGTCTGCACTGATACCCCCGGGACACACAAGCAACTCCTTGTCCCTGCAGAAGCAGCACCGCCCTGTCAGCAATTTCTACCGCAGGGAAGCAGGAATGAACACCCCGCTCGCGGAGAGCTGTGAGGGACCGAGCGGGCGGGAAGCGCCGCCTCCCTCAGTGAGGGCGGACACGGACACGGGCCCGGGCCGGGGCGCGGCGGCGGCAGAAGCGGGCGGACAGCGGGCATCATGCAGCTCCTGCCCAGCCTGTCCCCCGTCACCTGGCTGCTGCTCATCGCCTGCCTGTGCCTCGTGGCCCTGTAAGTACAGGCCGGTCTCCTGGGGGACCGGGCAGGAGAAGAGCCCAGCGTCTGCGGGGTTCGAGTGAATTAGCGCTGAAGCCACCCGGGGCTCCCGCGCTGCCCTCAGGGCACAGCCAGGGCGGCTGCGGGGCCTCGCTGCCAGCGGGAAGGAGCGAGCTGGGCTAGGCGGGGAGGGAAATTAAAGGAATCCTTGATTATTTTTGGTTTTGTTTTTATTGGTTTTTTTAGCTTTTCCCAAGAAGGAAACTTACACTTCCGGGTATTTAAAGACAGCAGCGCCCGTGGCGTCCTTGGGCTGTGCCAGCTGGGAGCAGCGCAGGGCGATGCCGGAGCTGCAGAACCCCCCGATTAAGTAGTTCTGTTGGCCGAACTTCGGCTTATGTGGCTCAGGGGAGCTGTAGTGAGCTATACAGGCAAAAACTTAATTTTGCTGTGATAATTTATGTCTCTGCCGTGCCACCTGAGCATCGCAGGAGGTCTTCGCAAAGACAAACACAAGGGCAGGCCTCAGCTTCAGAACTCAGTCACTCCGAGATCTCTCCTGAGTCGCCTGAACCACACTTGTCTGAGCTGGGCAACTAAATGAGGTCCTGAGTAAAGCCCTGAGGTACCTGGTACACTTAGTTTGCTTAGGCTGGGCTGCAGCTCCTTTCAGCCCTTGTCTTCCATCAAAATGTACTCCAAATGGTCCTGCATTTATTGCAAAGAGCATCCTCAGCAGGGCTGCTGCTGGTCCATAATTTCAGCTTTCCCTGAGTGACAGAAACCAGTTATTTAAGCAGGTCCCCGTGCTCAGGAGGAAGTATCTTCTCTTTTCATTGCATGAGTGCTTCTCACATGCTGTTTGCTTGGCAGCTATGGGATATGGCCCTACCAGACCTTCAAGAAGCTGGGCATTCCTGGCCCACGGCCTCTGCCATTTGTGGGAACCTTCCTGGAGTACCGGCATGTGAGTACCAGCAGCTGCTGCTCTGTGCTGTCTTAGATCCTTGTGGCTGGTGCTGCTTTCCCCATTCTTTGGGCGGCTCTTTCCATTGTCCTTGATTCAGCCAGATGAAAGTTATCCTTTTAGATAGGAAGCTCTTTGGACACATGGAGATCATGAAAGTTCAGGCTGACCTGGATGAGGTCTGCTGTATTTTAAAACTACTTTGTAATTTAAATTTTTAGTTTCTCCCCGTGGTTCTATCTGCTCTCGAGCAGCTGAAGCTCTGTTGGAAACAAAAAAAAAATATATATATTGGAGAGATTCCTAAGACTGCTGTTTTCTGGGAACTGCATGTTTCTTTGCCCTTTTTATCATCAACATGAAGAGGCTGAATTAGCCCCAGAAAAGCTTCACCCAACCACTTATTCTTGGGTGAGCCTGAGACTAAGCCAGACAAATACATTTTTAAATAAAATTCAAACATTATCAAGCTACCAAACTTCATCAAATAACAAGGCAGTAACTTGTAAACAAGGGTTTACATAATGGATGTTGTCCCTTACTAATGGTTTTGTGAGCCTTATGTCCTGTAAGTTTCATCATTACGGGTAACATCCGTTACAACCCTGATGGAAACAAAGTAAAACTCTGTGTTCGGTTCAGTAACTGCAGAGGAAGATCATATGAGGACAAGGCAGCAGCAGCTCTAACTTGTTGAGCTGAAGGTGAAAGGACACCCTGGGATCCAGTTCTGCCTCCTAACTCTGCTCACTAAAACTTTGTACTCTGTCATACCTTTTCTTCATTACATTTTAGATCAGGTTGGCTGGTGGAAGTTGAAAGTATCTTTTCTTTCTTTTAAATCTCCACTCTCTTTTTTCTCTCCAATGCAAATGTCCCCTAAGCATCTACTTGATGCTTCAGAGGACCATGCACCTCCCAACCTCAACCTCTGCCACTTAAAATGGGGCCATGGGATGCACTGTGCTACCAGCTGTGGCCTGCTTTGATCACTTTTCGCTGGCAAACTGTTCATCTCTCCTTTCTTCTTTTCCAGGGAGTCCACAATTTTGATCAGAAATGCTTTGAAAAGTATGGAAAAATCTGGGGGTGAGTTTCTACAGAACAAAACTACCAGTTTGGGGTGCTCCACAGCTGCAGAATAGAATGGGAGAAGTTACATTGATGCTATGTTACTCAGCACTGTAGTTTCAGTAGTGAGAGCTCGGGAGAATCGAGGTTTACCACTGGGAAAATCTCCACCCATCTCTCCAAGGCTGTTCTCCTGCTAGGATTTCAGTGTGGTGTGGGGCTGGGATGGTGATGGCCAGTTTGTGGGGTCATTTCTTTGCATAAGCTTTGAAAATCACCTCTACTGCTTGGTGTCAAACTGAGCCTCCTGCCTTTGAAGCTGCTCTTCTGTGTGTCTGGAGCAGAAAGCAAGCTGCAGGCTGCCACAGTGTTTTTCATCTTGCTCTCTGCTTCTCCCAGAGCTGGGGCACAAGCTACCTTTCAACCTGCCTCTCTGCTCCCTGCACAGAGCTTGTTTTGTACAGGGGCCTCTTATCATGCTTCTGCTGAGAACCTCTCAAACCAAAACCAAATTGCTCTGCAAAAAAAAATCCTGGGAGGCTTCATGAAGCCTGGTGCTTTTTTTTTTTTTTTTTTTTTGAAAGATTAAATGTTCACAAGCTTCTTGAAGATGGCAGCTTCCCTCAGCTGTGGCTCAGGGCTCCCTGCCCTTTAGCCCACACCATGACTTTTAAGTTTTTCTGTCTCTGTTGATTGGAAAATGGAGGAGACAGATGAGTTTTACACCTCTCAGTGCCTTGTAGGCCAGGCAGGAAATCTCTTTCCTCCACAGGTGGATTGTTTGGTGTGGATTTCTTGTCTCCAGCCATCAATAGTGGAAACAACTCAGACAGCCCAAGTGCAGGGGATCAGCATAGTGGCAAAAAGCTGCCTTTTATCTAAACCCACACAGCTTCGGCAACTCTTCAGTACCACAAGAATTGCTAGTAGTGCTCATGCTGTCCATGTTTGTCACTTTTGTTCCCTTTCTCCTCTTTTACAATAAACAAGTTTCAGCCTCATCCTTTCAGCTGTTCTGTCAGAGGGCCCAAACCCTTTGTGCCGTGGCTCTGGCTTTGGGCAGAGCAGGCTGCTTTTGCTCTAGCTGACCATGAAGGATGAACTGACTGTGGTTTTCTCTTGGCTTAGGTTTTATGATGGCAGGCAGCCTGTGCTGGCTGTTTTGGACCCCATCCTCATCAAAAACATCCTGGTGAAAGAGTGCTATGATGTTTTTACCAATCGCCGGGTAAGTACCTAGTCCCATGCTTTGCTGGCCAGTAAGAACACATGCAGCAAGAAGGAAGGATTTTCTTCTTGGTTTCAGTTCTCTGAGCCCTTCAGCAAGTACTTGCTGTGTGATGTGCCCCAGTTTATTGATGGTACAAACATCAAAACTCTGCTAGGGAGGTGTAGGGAGCACTCTGGCTGGGATATTGAGCCATCAGCCTGGATGTGCCCATGGGTTGATGTCATTTACGACTCTTACTCTTCTGTTTCCATTTCTGGTGTTGCTGGTTGAGGTAGAGCTGACTTGACTTCAGGAGCCAGTCAACTCTCCATGAAAGGTTTTTCTTTGCATTTCTGTCACATGGAAGAGGGTGTAAACCTTCACCTGTCTCCTGTTGCTCTCTGCAGAACTTTCGTCTGAACGGGATCCTGGACTCGGCCCTCAACGTGGCTGAAGATGAGAAGTGGAGAAGGATTCGTACAGTGCTGTCTCCAACCTTCACCAGTGGGAAGCTGAAGGAGGTAAAGAACAGGCCACTGGTTCTTTGCATCCATGGCTGGAGGGGAGCTGAGCTGTTTCTGAGTGCAGACCTTCCCCCAAATAGGGAAGTCACCCTGTTTGCCAGGACCACATCCCTGAGCACCTGCATTGTTGGTACCATTCAGCAATGCAGTGTTTGTCATCCTGGGGAGGGAGTCAGGAGAACAGGCTGAGGGTGAAACAGCACATGAGGCATTGCAAGCTGAGGCTGTTGGCTCTATGGCTTGTCTGTTTATCCTGCTAAACACATCACTCACACCAGGCTTGGCCATTTTCCATGTGCCCAAGAGTGTTCACTCCCAGCTGGAGTGGATGCTAAGCTGGAGTGGGAGCTCTGTGTGGATTTTTGGAGGAGAGCCTTGCTCAGTCCTAGCCACATGAGCTCTCTGGACAGGTTGTTAAGATGAGAGAAATCAATGTCTGAGGCCTGGAAATGAGACCTTTCCCTTGCTTGCCCTTCCTCCCCAAGCCAGATGTGGCAAGTGGCAGATGGCAGTGTGGCCCAGCCTGGTTTGGTGGCAGGGAAAGAGTCAACAGTGCTTTCTGCTTTGGTTTGCATTTCAGATGTTCCATATCATTAATCACTATGGTGAAAAATTAGTGCAAAACATTGAGAAGAAAGTGGCTAATGATGAGTTCGTGACTGCAAAGGAGTGAGTAACTGTGTGGGGCTGACAGGAAAGGGTTTGTATTCAGTGTGGGGAAGGGGCTGTTCATGGAGAGCTTCACATGGATCCCTGGTCAGCTATGGAAGCAACAGTCCACAAAATGTCCACAGAGTTGTGGGCATGGCATGTTCCTCAGCAGTGGGCTTGCTGTGCTCTGCTCAAATGGGAGAGCTGTGCCCTTTTCCCCATTTCATTTTACTGCAGGTACATTTTGAGGAAGCATTTCCCAGAGCTTTTCTAGAAGCTGCACAAGATACAATATTTTGGGTGTCATTTTACAGATGAAAATCAGAATATAGTTGTTGTTACTCTAGTCTGCAGTTCAATGCTTTCCAACTACAGCTTAGGTTTTGAAGCTAAGAAAACTGGGGGAATTGATTGCACTGGGAAAACTTCAAAAATAAAATTATGGCTACTGCCAGATCAGGAGAGCCCTACTGTGTTAGGACTGTGCATTAAGAGAGATTCCCTCTCACAAGGATTGTTCCTAGATGAGCTCTGATTTACTGCTGTGGTTGGGTTCATCTCATTCACTCTCTCTTCTTCTCTACTCAGCGTTTTTGGAGCTTACAGCATGGATGTGGTGACCAGCACTTCTTTCAGTGTCAATGTTGATTCCATGAACAACCCCAATGATCCCTTTGTCACCAACATTAAGAAATTTCTCCAATTCAGTTTCCTAAGTCCTGTGTTCTTACTCTTAGGTATGACAAACCTCATCTCATACAGCCCTGAATCGATGTCAAAGGTGCTGCATTTTCTGCTTAGTAACTTTGAGTCCTTTTTGCCATATGGGAGATGTTCAGCACTTTGCAGGATTGGATTTACAGGCTCAGATCTGTAGAAATATTTCCCCAGAGAAACCACAGCCAGCATTTGTGGATCTTGGCAGCAGCATCGTATGAGGAGAGACCTGTTTGCAGATATGGTGGAGAGCTGCCCTCTCACAGAGAGCTGCACTCAGTGTGGTATTGTGGTCAGAAAGTAACATATGGAGGAGGTTCTCAAGTGCTGTTGCATCCCAGCCATGGTTGGGTAAAAAGAGATGGAGGCAACAAAAAGGGTCAAGGTCCAGGTGTACTGCTCCTTTCTGTGCTTTCTGCCAGTTTTGAGCTCAAGTGTGTTGGTCTGTTCTTTCCTTTTAGTGTTGTTCCCCTTTGTTATCCCTGTGCTGGAAAGGATGAAGGTGACTCTGTTACCCTCAGACGTCATGGAGTTCTTCAAGAATGTCTTCACAAAAATGAAGAAGGAACGGGAAAAGGGCAGCAGCATGGTGAGTCCAGCCTAGGTGGCTTCTTCCCTTCAGGAAAAATCCTGAGTGCAGGAGGAACCTGGTGGCATCTTCAGAAGCTGTGGTGTGTCACCTGCTCTCCAAATCCAAGAAAAGCCAGAACCATGCCCTGCCTGGACATCCAAGTGGAGAAAATATCTGTGTTCTTGGAGGGTCTGTATCCCAGACCTCATAATGTACTGAAGCCCTGAGCTGTGAGTGGAGCAGGTGTCTCAGCAAGGGACTTGTGGTGGAAAAGGTTTGCCTCCTCCCCACCCACATGTTCTCTGCCTCTCTTTCTCCCCAGGACCGGGTGGATTTCCTGCAGCTCATGATTGAATCACAGAACTCACATGAGGGCTCCAAGTCTGCCGAGACCAACTTGGACAAAAGTATGTCTTGAGATGTGTCCTCCTCAGCAGAAAGCAGCAGTTTGTTATCCATTTAGAAGGGAAGTAGGGAGACGATTTTAGTCATTAATCCCATTAAAGATTCAAGGTCTCATTAGTGGGGCCATAATGATGTTTATCACAGGTCAGCCATACTTTTGTTATATCTCATTTCCCGAAATAACTTCTGAGCTGTGTTTGTGCAACCAAGAACAAAAAGAGTGACTATCTCCTTACCCCCATTTCTTACTTTGTTGTCTCTGAGGGCCAGTAATGTTGGCTATAGATCAAAAAGCACACAAAGCACATATGCTGTGTGTACCTTGCTCACCTGTGAGCTCATCTCTGTTCCCTATCCTAGATAAACTCTAAGAGGATAAAGGCTCACTCAAGGCATAGTCCTGGTGTGTCAACTCAAGGCAGGGTGCTTTTAAACTTCTGAGGTGCCAGGACAGGGTATTTGTAGGTCACACTGCACTGCATCCTGCAGCCCTTTGTGGTACCACAGGGTAAGCTGGATGTTTCCTTTACAAACTGTTACATAGCTGGGAGTAGCATTACCTACAGTGATGACTGGGATCCTGAATTCCCAAGGGTTAATTGCTGTAATTTTCAGCTTTTTGTATGTGCTTCTATGCCTTTTTTCAGCATTAAGTGATGAGGAGGTTCTGGCCCAGGCTCTTATCTTTGTCTTTGCTGGTTATGAGACCACCAGCTCCACCCTCAGCTACATAGCCTACAACCTGGCCACCCACCCTGACGTGCAGCAGCGACTCCAGGACGAGGTCGATACTCACCTGCCCAACAAGGTAAAGGAGGTTGGGAAGATGCTGGGCTTGTTCCCACCTGCCTTGCAAACCCAGGCTGGAAACAGAGTGGCAGAGGTGCTGGCACTGAGATTCCCCTTCCCTGGAAGCACTGGGGTCTGTGGGGGTGGCAGTTGCAGTGCTGTGTTCTCAGCCCTCCCGTTCCTCTCCCAGGCTGCTCCCACCTACAGCACCATCACTCAGATGGAGTACTTGGATATGGTGGTGAACGAATCCATCCGGCTCTACCCTGCCGGGGGCCGGCTCGAGAGGGTCTGCAAGAAGACTGTGGAGCTCAATGGAGTCACCATTCCAGAGGGAATGGTGGTGCTGATCCCAGCCTTCGTGCTGCACCGTGACCCGCAGTACTGGCCAGAGCCAGATGAGTTCAGGCCTGAGAGGTGAGGGCCACATGGGGGAATTGCTGCATGCTGAACCTCAGCCCTGAGAGTGGGAATGGCAGCAAAAGGGGAGAATGCGTGATTATAACATTTAAATTAGGCATTTATCATTGTCTGACATCTAGTCCCAGCATTACTGTGAGGGGAGTTTTATGATCTACATCCATAAACTGTGCATGGAATTTAATTAACTGCATTGAAGGGAGCAACAGTGAGAGCAGCTCCCAGCAGCTGTAACACTGAGGGGTTTATGGCCAGATATTAAAGCAAGAGCCACTGGGTGACTGGCATAATGCCCTGCAAATTAGCAGTGGAAGGGCAAAGATGGGTAGGAAATAAAACTCAAATTTTAACTCAAGTTATGAAGCAGTCGTTGCTTAGGAGCTTTGTCAGACCCTGCAAAATGAGGCAATAGCCCAAGGCAAAGCTGGGATACCATGAACCTGGTAGTCTTCAGGTGGCCACCTAGCCATTGAGGTTTGGTCCAGAGGGAGCAGGACAGACCTCTGCCCTTGAACCAGGAGCAGAAATACCCGTGAAAATTAATGCTGGTGTGGGGATGTGGTGACCTTTGAGACAAAAAGTGGTAGTGGTATCAGGCAGAAACCCAGGCTACACCAGTTGCTCCAGGAGTCACATCCTTATTCCAGTTGTCAAACTGGGTATGAGTATGGGTCAGGAGCTCTTTAGGGCTCACTTGCCTTGCTGGGAGTTCATCAGAGGGATGTGCTGGTGTCTCAGTAGTGAGATACTTCACTTCTGACTTAGCATGGCTGAGGTTTGTACCTCATGCACTGGAAATGAAAAGCTTTCTGACATGAAAACCAACTGATCACTAAGAAGTATTACTGAAAATGCTCAGTGGCAAATTTCTCTGTGAAGCTGATTGTTCTTCCCTGTTTTTCATGATGAGGCAAGGAATGGGGCTGGCATGTCTCAAAAGCAGCCCTGCCTTTAGTCACGCAGGGGGAGAACATCTTTGTGTTCACTCAGTCTTTTGATCTGCAGGGAAGCTGTGGAGCTGTAGACCTGTGTGGTTTTGGGTTTGAAATCTGGCTTCAGTTTTGGAGCTAAGAGGGAGTTCTGAGAAAAGAGTAGTTATGAAATCCATTAGCGTATTTCAGGGCATTCCCAGGACACCCAGTGCACCTGGATTTGCACGACCAAATCTGAGCAGTAGGATGATAGCAAAGGCATAAAGTATCTATTGAAACAGAAATAACGGACTCAGCTTCTAACATGCACAGAAGCATAAAAAGCTTTTCCCCTCCCAGACCCCTCATCACTTCAGTTTTGGAAGCTGACACATCCTGGAACAGAGTGGCTTGAGCTAACTTGGTTTTTTTTGTTATAATCAGGTTCAGTAAAGAGAACAAGGAGAGTATTGACCCCTACACCTTCCTTCCATTCGGGGCTGGCCCCAGGAACTGCATAGGGATGAGGTTTGCTCTCCTTGTCGTGAAAGTGGCTGTGGTTGTGCTGTTGCAGAAGTTCTCATTCAGACCCTGCAAAGACACACCGGTGAGGATGTGGGGTGATGTGTCTCATTATCTGCCCCTTGCTCCCTCTGAGGTGGTCCTCCTGTCACATGGGAATCACTGTTTAAATCTTCTCAGTTAATTTTAAGGGGTTTACCACAAGTTGTATGCTTTTTTTAAAAAGCCTCCACAGAAGCATATTTAATGTTGATGGGATGTTTAAGCTGAAATCCCTGAGGTCCTGTGCCTGTCTTTGAGTGCACCTAAATTGTGGGGTGCTCTCCCCAACAGTGCACTGTTGGTCTGTTTGACCCAGCTTAGGAAGACCCTGCTCCAGAGAGCAGGAAAAGAATATCCCCCAGCCCGTCCCAAAGCTGTGGTTTGCAACACAAACATGGCTGTTCTCTGTGGCACATCCCAAGACACCAAAATTCATCTCTTATGGGCCCTAAAGGAAGTCCCTAAAGGGTAGCAATTCTCCAGCAAGTACAATCTGGGTTGTTTCAACTGGTGTCCCTCTCCCTGTTTGGGGCTATGCAGCTCCCACCAGGCTTTGTTTCTCCCAGGAAGTCAGTGAATGCTGCATACAGCACTGATGGGACAGGCTTTGCAGGGTGGGAGTGTTTGACATGAAATAAATGCAGGAGCTGTTGGAAATGATGTGTCAGTCCAGCCCTGCTGAGAGCATGGCAGCTCCTGTGCCTCAGGCAGGCAGCCCCACGGTGTTTTCAGCCTGACCCAGCTCCCTGCACTCACTGCTGCCATTATTACATTCTGTTGGTGAGGAGAGCTTGGGAAATCAGAGCAGAGGGGGCAACAAGTTACTCAAAGGACGTTTGTTGTAAGAAACAGAAAAGTCCTTATTAAATTATTACTTGGCACGAGTGCTCAGCTGGAATCTCTGCAGATTCAGATTGCAGCTCAACTAGTAACCTGGAGGTGAAAGACTGTAATAGTCCATTAACAATGCAGTGACCTATCCACCCTCCCCCAAGTCTAATGACATTTTTCTAGTCCTCTGCAATCCATAAAATTGATTCTTTTTATAACTGCCTTTAATTAAAAGGAGACAAGTTAAATATGTATTGTATTATTGGTGTCCATAGGTTTATGGGGCTCTTTCAGCCCTTTTTTCTACAGAAGGTGTCATGTACATCAGCTTGGAGTGGGAGGGAAAATTTCATGCTGGAACATCCCTTTGGAACATGTATATGGAAGCTGCAGCCTCCTCTCACTGCTGCACTGATGGCACAGTGGGCTCCAAGCCAAGTTGCTTAAATTTCCTGAAACAAAGCTTCCTGGGATATGGGGGTGAATGTGCTCTGTTGGGCTGGGGGAGTGTTCCCCTTGACCTGATGGGGAGAGAGGGAGCTGGGATATGAGCAGCATCCATTGCTGGGGAAGACTTGAAACACATTTCCCTCCCCTGCAAGATTATTCCCTCAACACCAGCTTTAAACTTTGTTTCTAATGAGAGTCCCAGCCTACCCCATGGAAACCTCTATGCCGAGGATGCTTTTGTTTTGCTACTCAGTCTGAGCAGCAATTTTAGTTTTGCTCTTCCTGGAGAGCTTATTGCTCCTCCAGCTCCCATTATGGTCTAGCTGCCCTTAGTACTGACACACTTTTGCATTAGACAATATGGCACTGCATGCCCCCGTTTAGCTGCAGCACCCTGGGTGTGGTTTGGCTGCTCTTCCCTTGATCAGTGCACTGATGTGAAAGCCAGAACTCACCAACCAGTTTATCCAAGAGCTGAGGCTGTTCCACACCTGCTGGTGGCTGCTTTGCATGAGCAATAGTGATGGTCCTGCTGTAAGTACACCTGTGAGCTGGGAAGTGCATTGAAAACAAGTGGTAGCTGGGATGTGTGAGCTGTAGCACTCCTGTTGTCCTGTCTGTCCTTTCTCCCAGCTGACGTGGCTGTTTCATTGGTTTTTTTCCTCCTGCTCAAGATTCCGCTGGTGCTGGACTCAAAAGGTTTTATGCAGCCAAAGCAGCCCATTGTCCTGAAGATGGTCCCCAGAGCCCAGGCTGACCTGAAGAAGTGAAAGAAGCAGGAAGAGAGCAAGAGACTCTTTATTTAATGGTGCCTCCTTCAGCTCTTGAGAGGAGACCAGGTTAATGTGTGTGCTGTAGGAATGTCAGGGGGGCAGCACCCCCCCATTTCATGGGGGTTTGGCCCAGCACAATTACATGAGCATTATCCTAATGAACATGAGCCCCAGGTCCTGCTGTCCCCAATCACAATAGACTTTTTGCAAGACCATTTGCACTCGAGTTATTTGGGCATTTTTTTCTCTCTCTCTGAAGAGACACTTTTCTAAGCAATTTGATTCCAGACAGTCAGTCTCTTCTGGCAGAGTAATTTAAATCAAGATGGGGAGAGCAAATTGCACATAGTTAAGTAATGCTGCCATTGCTCCTGTTCCCACTGCCTGCTGGGTGACTCTCTGTGTCTTCTGGTTTTGTTCTCCTGGGAACGCAGAGTTGTCCAAGGCTGTTTCTTCGGCTCTGTGCTGTGACCCTGACAAGTGTTAAAATGGTCACGTCCTTACAGGACTGAATGCCTGCAGCAGATTTTCTGATGCTGATTTATTGAGATTTTGGTATGGTTTTAGATGGCTTTTGTGTGATTCTAAGTGCAGATAAGTTAACTGGAGGAGCCCAGAGAGAAGCAGTTACCCCTAAAAACTGGAGATTTGCAGAGTGGGAGAGAAGTGTCCCACATGTGTGTCCTGATTGTTTGCTTATTTTATCATGGGCATGCAGCCTCCTGCCATGGGAGGGATTGTCAACACAGGCACCATCCATACTGCTATCATGACATCTTTTAGTCTGATTTATATTCGGACACTCTAAGACAAATTTAACTAAATTAATAATTATGCAGGGTGCAGCAGCACTGAGAGCCTTCAGATGTCCTGGGCAGTCCTGTCTGGAAGAAAGGTGCCTTTGCCTTTTGAGAGTTTCAAAATCTTGCCAAACTTCATAATTTTTGTACAGACTAGACTTTCATATTATTCCTCCAAAAACCGCTGCTGGAATGCTAACTGCAATAAAAGGTTCTCTTGCCTTTTCTGTACCCAGTTGATGCCAGTCTCTGCTGCTGTGCCTTCTCCATACACAATTGACTCCATCTGTAGATCTCATAAGCTTTTGGCCAGGTGATGAAAACTCTTTTTATCCTGGATGCATCCCTGTGGGTACCATAAATCCTAAGAGCTGCTCCTGGAGGTGCACAGTTGAAGGTGCAACAGCCCAAAAGAAGAGTCATTGAGGGTATGAAATTATTCCCATTGCAAAAAGAACTTTTATATTCTTTTATATAGAGGTAGATAGATTAGACATATGTTATTATATATTCTTTTCATACTTATTTTCTATATTTTTTAGGAATTGAGTTGAAAACCTCAGAAGGAACATAATAACCTTTCTGCAGCAAATTAAATTCCCCAGTGAAAGACACCCTTGACTGGAAGTGTAGGGGAGGAGTGAGGCTGCTTCTCTAGAGAGTCATCAGTGAGCTGGGTGAGAGGGTTAGAAAATTCCCAGCAGCTCAGGCAGCCATGGCTTGCCCTTCTGTCCTGGTCACTGCAACTCCCTTCTGCCCCCAATGTCCCAAAGTGACAATCCATCTTTGTTTTCAGCTGTTGCTGTTGTCTTTTCCAAAGTCAGGTACGTGGACTAAATGTACAGGCAATCAGACCCCTGGAGGACAAACAGCTGAAGAGTGCCTGCAACATCACAGTGGTTCATAAAAAAGGGCATGGAAAATCCTCAGGTCTCTGCCTTGAGAAGTGACCAAGAAGATGAGGGTGACAAAGTCACCTGCAGTGTCACAGGGATGAATTAATGGCCTTGCTGGGGCAAAGGCCAGAGCTTGCCTGGTGGCAGTGAGAAAAAGGTTTTGCCTCCTCACCCCATGCCCATGTTGGAATTAATCACTCACACAGAAATGTCAACACTACGGGAAAACATCCTTCAGGATAATCTCTCTCACAAAGCTGCTTAACATTTTGGAAATATACAGTTCACTTGGAGGTGTCAAAGGGTTTCAGCCCCTCTCATATCTGTTCAAAGGCATCTTCATCTGCTGCACCCCGTGCCAAGGGAGTGGGGGAGCAGAGCTGGGCTGGGAGTGCTGCTGTAGCTGCAGAGAGATGGGCACAGCTCTGCCTCATCCCTGCTAGCTGGCAGGCTTCTGCAAAGGGACAAACTGGAGCTCTGTCACATCTCATCTTTGTTCTGCTGATTTTTGTGCATAAGAGCAGGAAGCACACATCTGTATGGGTTCCCAAGTATCCTAGAAGGAGGTTTTCCAGTAGATTTGGCTTTGTGGAATGGTTAGGGTGGGATCTTGCAGTGGGGAAATGCTTGGACACTGTGTTTTCCAGCAGGTTCAGTACCTGGGATGCTCTTTCTTGGGCTTATTCCAGACTGAGCAGCTGCTTGGGAGATGTTTGTTGTCAACCCTTTCTGCTCTGATTTCCAGAGATGATGAGCAAGCACCACTCCCCCATATCTAGGGGAAATGGAGCTGTGCTCTTCCACAGCCCTGTGCCTCAGTTTACCTGCTCCTATGATTTTTAAAAAATTTACACTTAGGCAGTAGTGAAATTTGAGGTGTGTCCTGTGGAGAGTTTTTCTGAACAATGGCTAAGAGAAAAGGGACATGATACAGTTAGGCATGTTAAAGTTTGAAGGCCTCAAGGACACAGTGTAACAGAAAGATGTTGAAAGTGCTGAAGACTGCCAAGGATGAAGAACTTGTTACAGCTGTAACTGCAGGATAAGGAAGATAAAGGACAATGTGCGATTAACACTTAGTAGCCAATAGTGAGCTCAGCTTTTGCAATATGTATGAGCTAATTAAGAATACTATAAGTTGTGTAAACTAGTTTCAATAAACGAGATTTGCTGACCATGATAGCATGAGGCTCTTCTCCCGCGGCTCCGGTAGTCCCAACAGTGTCCACCTTATTCCATGCTTTGATTCACATTCCAGTGAGGTCCCAGAGTTAGCAAATGGGTTTTTCTTTTGTAAACTAAAGCAGAAGTGTTTCAGGAGCTCCCCTAATATACTCCAGCTGCTGATAGCTTGAAGCAAGACCTCCACTCCCCCTAAAAAGCATGCAGGATGACTATAGTGCTATCAGCATGAACTCCTCTGCCCTGTATATCCTCCTCCCATAGCACAGTGCTGCTTCCAAGAGCAAACAGGCTCCAGCTCAGCACCAGCTCCTTCTGGAAGGACAGTCCCACCTCAAGTGGCATCACTCCAATCTGGTTTCTCATTTCTGCTTCAGTTGTTTTGGCTCCTTCCAAGCAAGAGCACCCATGTGCACTTCACAGGGTGCTCCCTCTCTGAAGAGCTCTCACCATGGGCTCCCAGGTGGACTAATCATGCCTGGCACAATTTACAAGAAACCTGGAGCTTTCCTGCCCCTGACCCTTGCTTGCACAGAGGTTGTCTGTATTATTGCAGCTGGTGCTGTACTGTACTTGCTGCTGAGGAGAGACAAGCCTCCAGATACCTGTACTGAATGCTCAATTCGCTTCAAATCGATGAGATAATCAGCCCACAGAGTCTTCCCAAAAGTTAGGAAGCAGTGATTTTTTCCTCCAGCAACTTTGGTCCTGAGCTCTTGTTTCAGTGTGAAGATTGCAAGCCAAAGCACTTCAGCAGATAGGTTATCAATGGGTTATGAGTGCTGGTAGTTAGCTCACAGGCTGATGGAACAAGGGCCTAACAAGGGCTTCTCAAACAGGCAGGTAACTTTGGGCAGTGCTTGTTCCTCCAAAACGAGCAGGAGATGGTGCAGGGTGGGCTGGTGTCCTGCAAGGCAAAATGCAAAGAGCCTTGAAGAGGAACCCACCAATGTGGAGAAGGAGTAGGATGGCAGAAGGTGCTGAGGGAAGGACCAGGTGGGGATAAATCTTTTTTTTCACCCCATCCCCCAAATTTCATACCCCATCTTATTTCTCAGTCCCACATGTGCCCGCAGCAGCCATCAGCAGAGCCAAAGGCCACAGCAGAACAGGGGGAGGACCTGTTTTACCCCTCTCATCCCTCCAGCACACGTTCTCTAGCAGCTGGACACACGACACACTGCGGGCTGAATTTGCAGAAACACTTTGATCTTTCATTTTTAAGCTCAGTGATTCAATCCCCCACAGAGCCAAGGTAAACGGCGGCGCTGCCGCTCCGGCGGGCCCAAGGTTCCAAGTCAAACAGCAGTCGTTTAACCACACTTTTAAAGCTCCTATCATTTGAATGTCATATGTCAAACTGATGCTACTTCCACTGAAGGCAAATAGCTGTTTATTCCCCTCACAGCTGCCCAGCAGTCTGACATTCATTACTGAAGCCTTGCAGCTGCCAGGGATTGAAGCTACCTGTAGGAGTGCGTCTATCAAAGCCTTCCACCTCTTAAGGGTTATTCCCTCACACAGTTTGGTTCAGGCTCATTTTACAGCTGCTGTCGTTCTGCAGTTGTTTTTCCCTATGTCTGAACAAGGTCAGGCATTGTTTTTTGCCCGTTCCTTCCCAGATTATGTCGTTAGCTCATTTTTCATGGCTTCTGCTGGGTTCAGGCTCGCTGTCACTGTGCACCAGCCCCTGAGGTTTATGATGTGAGTGTTCCATGGCTGTGGGCAGCAACCAGCACACAGGACTGTGCTGCTGGTGGTCCAGTCCTGGCATCTTGATGCAACTCCAGCTCTCCTTGAGGCCAGCACTGTGAATTCTATTTCTGGGACGTAAGTTCACGCACGAAATACCTGATATTTTGTAGTTTATTAGGCAGTAAAATGTTCAATTGGCTGCAGAGGAGTTTACAGAAGAAAAACAAGAAAAAAAAAAAAAAAAAAGAAGAAAAAAAGAGGCAACAGAGATGATCACATTAGTTTGCATTTTAGACAGTGCCCTGAACCTCACAGAGCAATTTACACCCGTGCGAGGAATCTGCAGACTTCTATTGAATCAGACCTGGGGCGTTTTACAGCCACTTCGCACGAGCATAAACCACAGCATAAGGTGCAAAGGAAACAGCCGGACAATTACAGAGCGTCTTCACACGCCTTATTAATCCTCATTACAGCCCTCTGTGCTGAGACTCGGCATCTTCCCTTCCCGAGCTGGGCCAGCGAGGCTGTGGAGCCAATTTAGCCACCTGCCAAACCGGGCTCCGACTGCTGCTATTGACGTGCCCTTGGTCCTGGGGAGCTGGATGCTCCTTGCGAGAGCCTCAGATGGATGCATCCTGCTAAATTACAGTGATGGAAATCTCGGCTGCCTCCTGCCTTAGCAGCCTTCTGAGCAATGTGTGTTGTTATGCTCAGCTCAAAGAATGTCTTATTATCCATTTTTTCTCTTTTGAGCCTAGCTCAGTGGGTGTCTCAGGAAGGTGGAGTGATGATGTTCATCCAAAACATGAAACTCACTTTCTTGCCTGTGCTGATAAACCCGTGAAACAGCTCTGAGTGTTCTGCATGCAGCATCAGGAGCCTCAGGACTCAAGGAAATGGGGGAAAAAGGAGATGATTCAGGTGATCTCGGGGCGAGGGGCTGGAAGCTCTGCCAGCACGTGTCTGAGCTGTGCCTGTGAGCTCAGGTTAACGACCCAAAATACAGCTGCCAGCATGGCTCTGTCTGCAGGGACATTTCACGGGATTGATTGTGATTGTTTGCTGTAGCTCTCACGTTTATGGCTGTTACAGAAACTCCTGGAAAGAGAGCAGCTACCCAGTGTTTCTCAGCACTCCCAGAGCACTCGCCCTGCTTCCCACTCAGAACCTGCTTAACAGCTGGTGAACCTGAACTTTTCCCAGGGAAAATGACAAGAAAGACCTGGAGAGCATAAAACCAAGGCAAGCAGGAGACAGCCTGAATAGTTAGACTAGTTGTACACAGTCGTGAGATTAGCTGTCTAATGTCCTTTCTGGGAATCTTATTAATGTTATCTTATTATTTCATAATAGATATAACCCATGTGCTAGTGCTGGCAGGCTGTAATTGGGCCTTGCCAGGGAATTACTCATATTTTTCATTCTTGAAGGAATGAAGAGTGCATTCAGTTATGCTAACGACCTCATTTGTGTGGATTCCATTCACTTGGTGCGTCTGGCTCGTGAGGAATTGCAGCCAGAGTGATGATTTCTCACTCCAAGTGAGCGTCGAGGTGTCTCTCAGCAGATGCTCTCCCCTCCAGATGCTGAGCTGATGCCTCTCCCCTGCCAGCTGCAGACTTGCCCAGAGGTGTTTTGGGTTTTTTTTTTCCAGTTTTGCTGCTGGTGGAGTCTTTCCCTCTCGGTGTTTTGGGGTGCTGCAGGAGCCACGGAGCTCTTTGAAATGGAGCAGTGTTATCTATTGCTGCTCTATAAATCCTTTCTGCCTGTTTAGTACCCCTTGTTTGGGCCTTGGGCCGTCGTGCCTACCCATGTTCTTCACTGTGGAGAGTTTTTTAACTCTCCACAGGGTATAAATGATAGTTGCAGCTGTGGAGAACCCTCCTCCCCACACTTACAATTACTCTCTGCGTGCGTCTCAAAGCACAGGCAACATACCCACGTCAATAAAACCCTTTCTAATTCTTTTTTATCCTCCCCAGGGGAGCCCTTAGAGCCCCACGGAACCTCGAGCAGCCCTTTAATTCCTCTTGCTGTGGTCCTCGGGGCCTGTTGGTGGAGCAGCTGTGAAAAATGCTGCTTCCTGATGGAGCAGAGCTGAGTGACACAAAGCTTTACCTGCCCACGGGGACCCGGCTGCCTCCGCAGTCTCATCAGAAATGTTCCCCTGCATTTGTTTGTAAAACGTCTTTATCCAGCCAGGAGAAATGTCCCTTGAAGTCAACTAACCAAATAAATAAATAACAGTCAAAGACAATCCAAAAGGAGGGGGAAAAAAAGGTTTCTAGAGGGAAATAAGTGATGGATTGAAAGAGATTTGAGGCTGTTGTGTTGTACAACCTCGTGCATGATGTGACAGCAGAGAGTCCTCACTGCTCCTTCCTGTCTCCCACTTTAAATGAAGTCCTAAAAATGCTGATTTAAAAGGGCTGAAGAAACAAAGTGAAACAGTCTGATGCACACTGTGGAAATTTTTTAGCCCTTCTGAACTTTTTCATGATGTATCTGTTGGCGGCTGTGTCAAAATAAAGCTCCTCAGACAAGGTGCAGGAGGGATGGGGGAGCTGTGAGAAGTTTTTCAGTGTTGATGCACAAAGCTGAGCAAGGAGAGGAATAATTTCGCTTCCCACATATAATAAAGTCCAACAACAGGAACCCTGACCTGGAATTTGTCTTTGCTTTCCAAAGGCATCACTGAGCCATCTGTGGAGAACAGAGGAAAATGTTGATTAATACCACTGTTAATGAAAATAAACACAGGCTAACATTCCAAGCAATGTGTTTTCTTCTCAAAGCATCCAAGGATAGCAAGAGATGCAATAAAGCAGAAATTCACTTTGGCTGCCAAGGGATAATGTTTCCTACTTTGGACACAAGCCTGGGGGGAACACTCCTCTCAGCAGAGCAGCCTGTGACCTTGAAGATCTTGAAGGTTTGAAAAATGATCATCTCAGACCTGAATGATGCCAAGGGAAACTTCCCAGCCCCTGTGAAGGGCCCAATATCATCTGCTGACCTATCTAGGACCTGGATGCTCTTCCTGGTCAATGGAAATGTCTACTGGCTTTTTCCATCTGCCTATTTATCTCATTGATTTGACTGAAGGAATCATGGGATTGAAAGAAAATTAATAGTTCCCAGCCCAGCCAGCTCCCTATTTTGATTCATTCCATTCTTGTGACTTTGAGTGAACTAAATAATTAATTGTGTTACCAAAAATAATTAAGGCTAATATCACACCAATTACACTGGCCAATTCTAACAATAATGTTGGTAAGAACATCTAAATAACCTGATATGTAATTATAGTCTGGCTCTTCAGTGCTGTGCAGGTTTGGGGCTTTCTCTCCCTCCAAATTTTGGCCAGCCACATTGATTAAATGAGAACTTTTTATAGCTAGTGTTCAAATTATCAAATACTTGCCTAAAGCAATCCCATTGATCAAGTGTATCATTTGTAATACAAATGTTTTTATTAGGAGGCTTTGTTCAAGATAAATGAAGGATCAAATTAACTGGAGATTGGATTGAGTAGAAAATGCTGCAGCTGGATAATTTCAAGCACTGAGGCTGAACATTTCTTTCAAATGATGAGAAGTCATCAACTAAGTCTTAATATAAAACACACACACACAGAGGCACTGCTGTATCGATTCCTTTCATTGCTGTGGCACTTTTCATCAAAATACATTTGGGGTTTGTAAAATAGGCTGCAAACCCATCATCCCACTGCAACCAAAGCAGGCTGAGGGTTTAATCTGGCCAGAATTAGGTGTGCTACCAAAATGCCAGCATGCACCAAAACCCTCCTCCTTCTCCCTCATTTTAAATCCCACTTCTGCTGCCTCCCTTACCACCCAATAAAACTCTGCTCTTAACCCACTCACCTCCTTTAATCCACAACAGGACAATCATTTTCCTCTTTAGGAAGGAAATCCACCAGAAGAGAGCCAGCAGGAATATTTAACTATTCCAGCAGTCGTTGTAGCACAGTCTGGACTTGACTGAGAGTTTATCCATGGCCAGCCAGTGGAAAATTACCATGGGAGTGAAATGCTGTAAGTTCATATATATATATGCATTTTAATACAGTCAGAATTAGGAAAGCTATTTGGGATTACTTTTTTTTTTTTTTTCTGCCATGTAGAGCTGTAGATGCTAAGTGGTTGCTTTCTGAAATAACTCTCCCTCCTCTACAACCCTGTGACATGTAAAGTGTTTGCTGATACAGGAATTACAGATGTTGGAGGAGCTGCTGTAAACCCTCCCAAGATTTACATCTCCTCCATGAGGTTTCTCCAGGGGCTGCCTTTACAGGGAGAGGTTTTAAGGCACTCAGGATCCTTTGAATGTGTCTCCAGAGGCGCTCATAATAATTGGAGGAAATCTCTTGAAGCCCATCAGATAAAGCACACAGAGTTAGGAAGGGAGCAGGGAGGTCACTTAGTCCCTATGGAAAAACTATTTTTGGCTCATACAGGGACACAAATCCAAGTTTTCAATTCATGCACAGTGCTGGCTTCACCTCCATATGCTTGCAGCCCCATCCCAGCTCCAGTTTGTTCTGGTTTACAGCATGAAAATAAATATAAATCTCCTAAAACTGCTGGGTTTCTTCTGAATTTGGGGTAGAGAGGAAAAATTCAGCTCTTCTACTTGGATCTGACCACTCCTAATGCCCGTTCTCAGGGCTCCATTGATGTGTGAGGCTAGTGACCACACAGCTTTTAGGGAAAATTATTACTTTATTCATTCCTTCAGTGAAAAAAGTAATGGGCCCAGGTGGAATTACAGGTGGTAATGAAAAACAGAGACTTGTTTTTCCCCAGTGCTGTTAGTGGCCACTTCAAATACATATATATATATTTATTTTTGTGTGTATGCAAGTGCCATAGGTATGTACCATGTATTTATGGCAGCCATACAAAGAATTACATCTGTGTATGTTAGTTATGTTACATCTATGGTTTGGAGCTGCAGGCTCTGGGCTGTGAGGCCTTGTATTTTGCTTTTATACTCTGGTAATAATATCTTCTGGCTATTATTTTGGCTGTGGCCAATAACAGCTTATTGCCCACATCATAAGATTTAAAGCCTGTGACCGTTATGTTTGCTGAAGGAAACTTAAACTTCCCTTTGGAAAACTCCAGTGTATTGGTGCAAGGTGTATTTTCTCCAGGAGAGCTACAGCTCTTGTAATAAAAGCAAGCAAACAATCACATTTATGACTTGTATTTAAAGAGGTGGGGAGTGAGAGCAAATTAACCCCTCTGTGCTGGAGCCAAGGCTGCAGCACAAGGACATCACTGCCCTGTCCCAGGAAAGGGAGGGAGGAAAGCAATGGTATGGATGGATACTGGGTAACCTTGTACAAGTCAAGCAATTTCATTTCTGTACAGGACCTGGGGACTTAAAGCAGCACTAATGTTGATTAATCCCCCTCCTTTTTTTTCTGTCTCCTAATTTTTCACTGCTTGAAGCTCTTCCTTCCTTTCAGTTGTTCTCTACTGAGTGTGTATGTCGAGACACCTTATGCTCCATGCATGGAATACGTGTAAAATCCTGCTTTTCTTAGCCTGCACCACAGTTTGTACCACTGTGCTTATCTCTGCTAATTCTCAGATAACACTTGAGAACAATTCTCAACTGCATAATTACTGTAATTACTCTTCTAGTAATTTACCACAAGAAAATCTAGATCCTCCATCAGGCTTTTGGAGTTGTTTTTGTTCCAGGTGAGATTTTGCAGCACTGCAAAACTCCAGTCTCAGAGGACAGGATCTGATGGGATATGTGCTCTTTTCTCAGTCTGGTCCCTGGTGTGAGGGGAACTTCCATAAACTCCAAGGGGAGATAAATTCATGCTCCTCATAACTCCCCTCATTTCAGGAAAGCTGTTCCAGCTTGTTTTCATTAGGAATTATTGGTTTGGCTTAGTAGATAATTTGATTTCAGGGGAGAAAAGCATGATCTAGACTTGGAAATGACTCATGTTTGGCCACCCAAACATTACAACAGCTCTTTGACTCTTTTCTGCGTTGGGAAATCTCAGCTGAACTCAATGTCCTGCCTCTGCCTCCAGCATCTCCTGGAAAATCCGTGGAAGTGAGTCAGGGGTTGCTTCATCCACCATGGCCCTTGGTGGCTGCTGCCATTGCAAGAAGAGATTTCCCCCTCCAGGGCAGCAGCTGGGCTGCTGTGTGCCTGAGAAAGCAGAGGATGTCTGGGAGACAGGCTGACACAACACACAACCAGGCAGGAATGCATCTGAGTATGGGCTTTGGCAGGGAAAGCTGAAAAGGAGAAACTGCAGGAATTGAGGGAGCAAAATCCTGATTTTTATTGTGTTGTTTTCAAAAGGAGGGTGATATTTCTGGGGGCTGTGCCAGGGCTTCCAGTACCTGGTTTTCTTTTCTGAGAGCCAGACAGAGCTCAACAGGCACAGTGGTGAGGTTTAATTGACTGGATTCAAGAAAAAGTGTTCCCAGTTGCCAAGGAGGTCAGGCTGGATATGCTGGATGAGAGCAGGCACTACTCATCATCTGTATTCACATGCAGCAAGAATAACAGTAATAGGAGAACTAACAGAGGCTCTCCTTAGGATGGAACAATAAAAATGTATGGTTTGGGACAAAACGTTTTGATTTCTGCCAAGCCATGGGTAAGAACTCTGTCTAGACAAAGAGAGTAAAACCTCGGTCAGCTGGTGTCAAGCAGAGGTCTGGGGAGAGCCTTTAGCTGGGCAAGAGATTGTGAATTCTTGTAAGGAGGAGCAGCATCTCTGAGGTCTAGCCAGGTTGTGTTGGAGGCCAGTGGGTTTCAGACTTGGTCCTTGCTGTCACAGGAAGCATCATCTCAGTGCTGAGGGGATTTTACCTCTGACTTCACCTGGGATGAGCTCAAGGATTTCGTTATTAAGCATCCACTCCTCCTGCTTTACTGAAAGTGTGTGCAAAGATTAAACATGATGAGGAATTTATATCCAAGAGAATGGTATTTTGGATGGGCTAAGAAGTGGAAGCACATTCCTTTCCCTGGAGCTCTGCCTCCTCTGTGCTGGGAGAGAACAGAAAATGGTATCACATCCACTATGGCTTCTGGGATTTATTCCCCTGCTTTCCCCACAGACCCCTTCAACTCAAACTCCAATCTCAAACAAGTTTATCAAGCATCATCTCCAGAATATCCATCAGCATCCAGGCATTGTGTGAGAAATGACTTGTCGGGCAAAACTACAGCTGGCATCGCCTGTTCCGATCCATCTCCTGTCAGCACTCACACCCCTGTTGACAAACTGAATTTCACCTTGATTTCTTCTTCCAGATAACACAGATTAACTGGGAGCTGTGTCATTTTTCTGTTTGCTTTGAAGGCCTGAAGAAGGAGTGATGTGACAGAGGAGATACAGATATTGTCTGAAATCCTGCCTGCCTGGTCAGCAACTCAGACCACGGCTTTGCTGAGACACCAGAGGCACCAGTGGCTTCTGCAGGACTTTGGGCACAGCAAATGCAAACACTTGTGCCATTGTGCTGCTTTCATGCTGTTTTCATGCCTCCCAACCAGCAGCTCCTCCAGGCTCACTGTCTCCATCCTCTCCCACCGAGCATGGGATGGTTGAGATATTTGGAGTGACTCTCAGGAGGTCCTTGAGCATCTCAGTGTCCTTTTGAGCGAGGCAAGGACAGGCAGCCTCAGCTCAGGCAGGCAAGAGCAGCTCTGGTGGCTTCACATCCCGGAACAAAGCCATTTGTACTGTGCCAGGCTCAGATGTATTGCTGTGTGTGCACTCACCAGCAAGCAGAGATCATTCCCCTTCACTCTATCCAGAGAAAGAGACGTAAGGAATGCAGGCTCTGATGAGATAAATGGTTATTATGAGGTATAGACATTTTTAATTAGCTTCTGCAGACACTACCACACTGCTAATGAGCCCTTGCCAAGTTTCCTGTGATTCCTCTTTACTTTTTGTGACTCTGTAATAGTAACAATAGAATCATTTTCTCTAATAACCATGATAAAACCCAGATAATCCCTCTATAACTCCAGCATAAGCTTCGTGTAATTAAATCAGTTGGTGAAACATTTTTGGTCTGAGGGATGGAGGAATGCAGCACAGCTCTGCTGCTCCATGGAGAGAATTCCCCACATCCTCCTGCCCCCAAACAGTGTAAATCTCTACAAGATTTCTGAAGTACAAGACAGGAATAGGCTTATAAAGGTAGATGGCTGTATTTGGATCTCATTGTTGCCAAAGCAGAGCCAGAATTTGACCAAAGCAGTGAATTTGGTCCTGAGGAAAGAGCCTGACCTGTGCTGGGTGGGCTGGAGAGCAGGAGCTCCCAAAGCAGGGAGCAGTTCCCAGATGTGTGGGAAGGTGTGAGGAGGGATGAGGGAAAGAGACCTCACAGGAGCCCTGCTCTCATCTGTGCTTTGAGAGAAGGGGGAGCTCCTCAGCATTGCTGAGAAATGCAATTTAGACAAATAGCTGGCAGCCCCTAGGAAGAGTTGATGCAGCTGCTCATCTTCCAGTGCCCTGCTCTGATTGATGTACCCCAGGTAGTCATACCTGCTTATTCTTTCCTGCTTTTTCTTTCAGTTACTTGACAAGTTTCTTCTATAATTACTCCTCTTTTAGGCATTTCTCATGCAAAAGTACACACACAATGCACAGGAACAGCCTCTCTGCACTCAGGTTGTGTGAATAATCACAGACCTGCCGCCCTCCCTCCAGGAGCCTGAGGATGGGGAAGCCTTTTGTGATGCTGCCTTTAGATGAGGATCTTGTTTCTTACTTTCCTGACTCATCTTTGAGCCCACAGAGTTTATTGGCAAGTTGAAGAAACCCTGGGCAGAGAAAGGCAGCAGCCTCCCACAGCTCTGCCACAGCTCCTGCCAGCATCTCTGAGCAGAGCTTTGGAAAGCAGAGCCATCCCAGACAGTCCTGCCACAGAACCTCATCCCACAGTATCACATTTATAGGAAATGGGGAGATAACAGAGGGGAGGGAGCTTCCAAAACCCCCATCCCACATTTCCTGGGCAGCAATTAATGCTTCAGTATGGCCCCAGCTGGGGACAGTGCAGTGGAGGAACTTGTGAAACAAATTTGATTTCTCTCACTGGAGCCTCACGTGTTCCCAAGCACCAAAATGTGTCCAGAGATGGCTCAGGACTATTTGTGGTGACACAGAGAACAAGGGGATCTGGCTGCTGCCTCCTCCTTGTACTTCCCAGGGGCCAGTGACCTTGTGCTGAATTTTCAATGAGCATTTTGTACCCATTAGGAGCTGAGAGTGATTGGGATGTTTTGTCTCTCCACCTTCTCCTACATCTCCACACGAGTCATTAAGCAACACTTCAACTCCTCTGCTTTGTGTCTCTGTCCCCTGTCACCTGTAATGGCTTCATTCATCAGCCTCTCCCTGTTTTGGCTGTATTGTAGTGGTTTTTGTGGTCTGACATGCACCAATCTCCATGGCTGCCAGAACAAGGCAGTCTTTCCTTCACACCTTCTTCTTCCAGCTTTTCTTCTCTTCTGGCTGCTCCCACATCCACCCTTTCCTTTCTCTGCTGTGACCTCACCTCTGAGCATGTTTCTTGTACCTTGGCTTTAATAACTGACCACAAAAAGAACTGTAGACATTTTGGGGAGTTTGTTCACCCTTTTAAGGGAAGGACTAAGGAAAGGTTGTTCATGTAGGAGGCAGTGAAATGTGTTGTGAAATGGATAGAGTGCCCTGAGAATTAAACTCCATTAAGAGACAGGAAAATTCTAACCTCACCAGAAATCTCTGTCAGTGTTTGGACATGTTCTGGTTGGTAGAGCATCCAGATTTTACTGTTTGCAGATTGGGCTCTCAACTGAACTAGGTGCTGAACAAGTGCTTTGCACAGGTCACCGTGTCCAACTTTATTATGAACAGCTCCAGCCCCAGGCCAAATTCTCTCCTGAATTAAATGGACTCGTGTGTCCCTCAGAGAGCCACATGCCCTGGCGTGGTGCATCTCCTGCAGCAGCCTGGGGCTGCAGGGATCTCTCAGCAGGGTGGTTCCTGTGGCAGCTTCTCCTGCTGGCCCCGTGCAGGGTTAGTGCCTTTCTGCTCCAGTTCCTGCCCCAGGTGGAGAGAGCCTGCAGGGACAGCATGGGGCTTCAGGGGACACAAAAGGACAGAGGAAGTTGCTTTAGCTGGGATGGAGTTAACTTTCTCTGGAGGAACTGGTACAGTGCTTCGGGTTCAGTGAGAGCAGTGCTGGTGACACTGATGGCTGAGGTGCTGCTGAGGGGAATTTACCCTGAGTCCAGGACTTTTCAGTGTCTCATGCTCTGCCTTCCATGGCCAGGAGAGGTGACCCAGAGTGGCCAAAGGGATGTTCCCACCTTGGGGCACCATGCTCAGTGTATAACTGGGGGACTTGGCTGCTGAGGACAGGCTGGGCATCAGTCAATGGGTGGTGAGCACCTGCACTGTGCATCCCCTGGTTCTCTCGGGATTTATTCCAAACCTGGAGACCCTCAGACCTCCACTAGACAGGCCCTGAACTGTCAGGCAGGGATTTCCTCCAGCTGAGGATGGACAAGAGCCTCCTGGGTGGGGACAGGCAGACCTTGCCCAGCCTCCCCTGGGTTCTACATCCCACCCAGAGATGGCCCAGAACCCATTTAAGCTCAGCCTGGTTGTGCTGTTCCTCTCCTGAGCTCAGCTGGAGATGTTCAGGTCTCCAGTGAAAGCCTCACCATGGACCCCCATCACCCACATGATGAACATGGCCTTTCCACCAGTGTGGTAAGATGTTATTTTGATTTTTTGTCTTTGCAACTTTTTCTGTGTGAGTTTGCTGGAAAGGCTGCAGAGTGGGAGAGAATGTCTAGGGTGGGGTGGGGACAGCCCTGTGTCCCAAGCCCATGTCTGAGCACCAGGCTGCTGCCCTGCAGTTTGGATAAGCCTTCCTCAGGTGCTCAGGCTCTGCACAGAGCTGTGAGTACATCAGAAACTCCATCCCTCTAGGAGCTGATGCTTCTGCACTGAACAAACGTGGGACCCTGGTGGCCCCAGGCAGAGGCTCAGGAAGCAGTGTAATTCCCTTCTTGCCAACAGAGATCCATCCTTTCCTATTTGCTGCTGAACATTTTTCATTACAATGTTCTTATGATGCTGTAGGGCTGAAAACATCAGGAATATAAATCAGAGCCTGTCATTCACAGGCATCATGTTTATTTTACATTAATGTATGCTTTCTGTTAAAATATCACAGATTCAGTTGTGAACCTTGGCTATTATCAGAAGCTTATTGCAATCATTTCTCTTCCTTTTTATTTATGCACATGAAATGCTGTGTTTGATGATGAAGTGGTTTCTGACTGAAGGGATGAGGATGTTTGGGAAGTCACAGCCTGCATGGCCTCTGTGCTCTGACTTAGCAATTTTGCTGCCTCTGCTCCCCTGGGTTTTACCTCTTTTCCTGCTGGTGAAGGGATGGAGCACAGAAAGCACCTCCTTTACTTCACTTTCATGGCTAATATAAGACTGCAATCTTGTCCTTAGATGAAAAATCTAGGCAGGAAAAAATAATATAAAAGATGTCTGTAAATCTGGGAGGATTTGAGGATTTCTCTGGGGACCTGAGAGCAGGGAGTCCTCTCCTGCCACCTCCAGCATCTGTCACCTGTGAAATGCTGCTGAGAAAAGGCACAGAGAAGGACAGGCCTTGTTATCCTGAGCTGCCTGGTAGGGCTCAGAAGGGAGGTGTGGAACCAAGTGATGTTTTTCAGCTGTGAGCCTCGAGCTGCCTGCATTTCCAATTATCCAGGCACATCCATATGGATGTGCAGACCCCTGCCAGGCTGAGGGGTGGCTCAGCTGGAGCCTGGCACAGCTCTGCTGCCATCCCACCCCCAGATGGGCAGGAGGGAGAGCAAAGCTCTGTCCTAGAGCTCTCCTTACTCCAAAACTTCATCCTTGAGGTGGGGAGAGCAAAACTTTGTCCTTGAGGTCCCTGTGGGCTGTCAGGCCACTCTGGTGTTTTTGGAGCATTGTGTAAAGCCTGGAGGAGAGCAAAGCACTGATTTCCTCCAGAGCCTTTCCTCCCCTGATGCTTTAGCTCAGGTCTGTGGGCAATTAACTGAATTCCAGGCAGAAAGGTTTGGGCATCCTGCAGGATCTGTGACGGGTTTCCTGCGGGGCGTGAGCAAGGATGCTCAGGATGTTTCTCAGAAGAGTTGTCAAGGATCTGAATTATCCTTTGGCTGCAGCAAAAGCTTTTAAAGCCACTCAGCTCCCATGAGTCTGGTCCCAGACTGACCACACAGGGCAATCAGAGGTGGGGAAGTGACCCATTGTACTGACCAACATTTGGTGGGCAAGAGGAAGGTGGAGGAGGCTTAAATGATGCTCTCCTCCCCAGATTTCTGAATTAGGTGCTGGATCTGGGCTTTAGAAACGTTACAGGAAGATCTGCTGATTGGATATGAAAAATAGATTTGGTGTTTTTTTTCTATAAGCTTCATTTATACTCATTAGAGTGCTGCAAGTAATAATACCAGGAAATAGATTTGCAGGCAGAAGTATGATTTTTAAGTTAAGGATGTTCATTTAATTTCAGCTCTTGTCTCCTGGATGTGCCTCCTCCTAATGCTCTAAATAGCTCTTCTGCCTCTTTGATGTTTACACCCTTCAAATGCATAAAGACAGTTCTCTACAATTCCTCATTTTGCCAAGCAATACATACTTAGTGCTTTTCATCTCTCTCCATAAATCAATCCCTTTCCTCCAACAGGAGCTAGAATAGGATTTTTTTCCCTTATTAGATTTGTACTGAGAATTTATTTTTTCAGAAACAGATAAATGATACAAGGTTTTTTCATGACAAAGCATCCTATCATATATTATTAGCAAACACTTCCACAGCAGAACAGGAATAAAAATAGAAAGTGGGCTATAAAAAAAGAATGTGTAGCAGGATAACATTTAATCTCACAGTAGGATACTGAAAGTGGAGCATTTCTTTCACATTTCTTTGCAGATCTTCAAGGAAAGATCCAGGAGGCCTCCTCAGAAACACTTGGCATCTTTTACTTAAGATTTTCGTTAAATTCTGTGTGATCTTTGACACAGAGTTAATGAATTTTTTCCTTATTCAAAAAGCCCACCCACTGCCTGTGGTGTGTTTGAAGCTTCAGATCCTCTCTCCTGGCTCAGCTGCTGCTCCCTCTTCCCAGCATCTCAGCATCAGTTTTACCCACTCCAGTCCATAAAATTTTAATTGAGAAACCACCTGAATGATAATAAAAAATCTCAGATGCCCCTTATCCCAAAATCAGTTTTAAAGTGGATTTAAAATGGAATTACAGGTGAAAGATGAATACACAAATGGATGATTTCAGCAGATTTTTGCCAGGGAAAGCTCAGGGCTCTGGGGGTCAGGCTGTCCTGGGATGGAAGCACATGTGGATCACACTTGGACACGTGTCCAGCCAAAAGCCACCTGCCTGATTCTTCCCTGCATGGCTCTTTCAGCTGTGAGGAGCATGAGGAGAGGCTGATCTGAGGGTTTGTTTTCCTTCCTTGTGGCTCCAGGGATGATTTGGAGAACAGCAATGTTGCCCTGGGGCCAAGCAGCCCAGCAGAGCCAGCTGCTGGTTCTCAAACCCCACCTGAGAGTCATTTCAGAGACGGGCAAGACACAAGAAGGTTTAAACCTCCAACGTTTTGGTGATTATATAATAAATGTGGCAAGTAATGAGCTGTGCAGCTGTGCTCTGTGTTTGGGGAGGGAGCCTGCAGGGACCTTCTAACCCCTTACAAGGGAGCAGGTGCTGCAAAGGAAACCAATATCTGAAACTTTTAGCAAAATTCCAAAGATCTTGTCTGGAGCTGCTGCCAGCAAGCAGAGAGAAGGCAGAAAACCCAACACAAAGCCAACGTGGCTTTATAATAAACAAACCAAAGCAGTGCCAGAAGTAGTTGTGTGCTGGGGTTTGTGACAGTGCAATTTAATTTCTCATTGTTCTCGCTGTCCTTAGAGCAGGGTCAGCACAGCAGAGGGTCTGAGCACTTCCCTGGGGCAGCTGCTGCTTGGACACCCTGGCAGGTTCCTGTCTTTGGAAGCTCTCAGTTCTTGCTGCAGAAACTTCATTGCTGCCACCTTGGGGCCTGCTGGCTCCCTAAGCAGATTTATACCCTGGCATTGTTTGGAGTTTGGCTTTTGCTAGTCTTAAACAGCTTTTGAATGTGTTTTACTCTTGGTGGTTGTTATAGAATCCTGAATTGATTAGGTTGGAAAAGACCCCTAAAAACAAGCCCACCACTGAACTGTGTCCCCAAGTGCCACATCTATAGAGTTTTTCAGCATTTCCAGGAATGGTGACTCTATCACTTCCCTGAGCAGCTTGATCCAACTCTATCCATGAAGACATTTTCCCTAATACCCAACCTAAGCCTCCTCTGGAACAACTGGATGCTGTTTTCTCTTGACCTGGGAAAAGGAACATCAATCACTAAACGTGGTCCCCCTCAGCCAACCAAAACTTGCAGGGCTTTTAAACTGGAAGGCCAGGGTTTCAAAAATGCTATTTTGCCCTATTTTAATTGTCTTTCTGATGTGTGCTTGAATGTTTCTGTCCCTCCACTGAGAACTGCTCAGTTCTGCTATTGCTCCTGGAACCAGATTTCTGTAACTGCTCCTACTGTTGTTGTGTGGATGTTCAGCACAGCAAGGAGCTGCTGGTGGGAAGATCTGTTTCATTCAGGTTGTGGGGTATTGAAGAGCCCAAACTGATCAATTCTATGTAAATCACAAAAAACTCCCCACTGAAGATGGCAGTGGTTTTTGGTGTTTAAATGAGCACCTTGGTGGTGCAGAGCAGCTCCATGCCATGGCCTGGGCTCCAATCTCATCCCCTCAGACACTCCCAGGTGGATATCTCAGCTGGATTTGGAGAGTCTGGCCAAAGGCTGAGATATCCTTCTGCCCTTTGGGTGTGTGTGCACACAAATATAAATACTTATATCTACACATGGCTGCTGAGTCTGTAACAGCCCTGGCACTCTGCTTGCTGCAAAGTCTGTTCCTTAGGGCAGCATTTCTTCTGTGAACTCCCTGAAGATAAGGCTGTCTTGCTGAGTGTTTCCAACACTCCTAACCCTCATGGGCTTTCATTTCCCGGCTGGCTTTTAATGTAATGTAAAGATTAGAAATGATATCTTCCATTAAAACTTTATTAGGTGGCTCTTCCACTTAGGAGAACGGTTTCACTTCTCCCAGCCGAGTGAATTCCAGTCACTGAAAGCTAGACATGAAAATGCAGGAGAGGGGAGGAGAAAGCCACTTGCAGTCTTGAAAATGTGAGGAAAAAATCAAAGTAGTTTGTCCAGTGGCCTGTCTGAGTCAGCTCAGTGCAGAGCCCTTTTGCAAGGAGCATTTCTCCCCCTTGCACATCCTGCAGATTTCCCCCGTAGCCTGTTCCAGTCACTGGGAGCACCAGGCATCTGCTGACTCCCCTGGATGTGGCTGAGGCTGCTGGTGGGGTGATTGATGTGTGGTTACCCCCAGAGCAGGCTGAGTGGCAGCAGCTGACCTTCCTCAGAGCATCTGTACCACTCCTGGCCTTCCCTCTGGCTTTTGCCGTGACCTTTGGATACTGATTGATCCCAGATTAGTGCTTGTTAACAATAAATAGCCTAAAATTAGGCTACAAGTAGACAAGTCCTGAAAAGGTTAGACAGGCTCATGGCAAATTAGTGCAAGGCTGGGCTAGGGGTTTGTCTTTGCGCCCTATTCTCCAAAAGTGTTTTCCATTTTTGCTACCTCCAATTTCAAAGCAAAAACCAACCCCAGGATGGGGCAGCTGTGGTGTGGACACAGCTGGGCTGCACAAACTCTGACACAGAGCAGAAGATGAACTGCAGCTCATTTTCCTGGGCTCTCCGTGCTGTGTGGATGGGATCAGTATTTTGCCAAGTGAAGATGGGTAAATGCATCCAGCTGGCTGGACTGGCTGCAGTTCCTAAGTGGCAGGCAAGGTTTTTCATTTTCCCTTGAGCAGTTATAGTGTCTTCTCCACTCCATTTGCAAACTTGTGGCTGCACAAGTACCTCTGAGTGGGCTTATTTATTATAGATATGAATGATGTGGGAGCTGCAGGCCTTGGAACAAGGTACATTTGTATCCAGACATTGGACCCAGCCATTCAGGGAAGCCCATGGAGAACATCCCTGAGCATCACCTATGAAATAGTTAAATAAAAATTTGTTCCAAATTATCAAAGCTATTTTGAGCATATTTGCAGCATTTTCATGAACAAAACAGAACAAAAACCTTGGAGGGGAAAATTATCTGTGTCATGGGTGATACAAAGCTGCATCAGTACCTATAAAGTGCCCCAGCAATACAAGAGAATTGGAGTAATGAACAGAAATGCTCAGTTAGAGCTTTTTCCATATTTTATGTTAATCATTAGTTAGAGCCGAAATTAGCTTTAATTGATATTAGGAGTTGAAAAAAATGAATCCTCTAGAGAATGAGTCTCTTTAACCTTTAATGATGCAGTAAATAAAATATCCTGTCAACATTTGTGCAATAGTAAGGGCTTTCAAAATTCCATATCTGTGTGGTGAGCAATTCAATATGTCCAATTCTCTCCATTACAGCTGAGAAAAGTGATGTCTCTGCATAAATTCAGCTACAGGTTTTCCATGTTTCCAATCCATCTGGTAGTTGCCCACGCTGGGTTATTATTTCTACCAGGGAGATGGAGAGAGGAAGAAGGGACTGAGATCAATCCCAGCCCTGCTGCCTTTTACACTTGTGTCCCTTGACTTGCAGGCTCCTGATGCCAGAGAAGCTGTGCCTCAGTAGAGGTAAAAGGAGCAATGCTGCCTGTTCTTCCTTT
Source organism: Sialia sialis (assembly GCA_009812075.1). Taxonomy (NCBI): domain Eukaryota; kingdom Metazoa; phylum Chordata; class Aves; order Passeriformes; family Turdidae; genus Sialia; species Sialia sialis. Next base: position 3,583,635 of record VRYO01002014.1, on the reverse strand, counting down.
CAGGTGAAATATGCCTGGAAATGTTTCATTTTTCACTTTAAAGGCACAGCAGAATTGCAAAAGACTTCAATACTTTAGGGACACTTAGTTTGCTAATAGTCAGACCATTCTTCTCTCTGTCAGGGCCCAGCCTGGTGTTGAAATATCTCAAAACTGATTTAGAGAAGCACATGAAACATGCCCTCACTGTAAGCAGGAAACCTGTTTTTCATAACATCCATTTGGTTATTGCAATCAACTGGAAGCATTACATCATTTAGGCAAGTTAGGAGTGAGGGTGACTCTCTGTAGTGAACTGGGAAACAGAAAACAAATCTTCCCACTTAAAACCCCTTTTGTCTCTGACCAGGAGTGATGCAATAGCAGTTCTCATCCCATGGGATACAAACCTCCTGTGGAAAAGTCCTTTCTGTGTTAAGGGGAATGTATTTCTGCTTGCTTACAGAAGTTCCTGAGTGATGCTGGTGTTTCCCTGGGTGTGAGTCTGTTATACTGCAGAGATGTGAAAATAACTTCTCTGAGATTAGGTTGTAAAGCCTTTGAGAAAACCATATGTGAATTTAAATGATGATGAAACAACAATTTTCTTCATTTTTTTTCCTCCTTCCTTGGGTTTTGGGAGGACTTAGGTGAGGAAAACAAACAGAAGTGTCTGCACAAATAATTTCTACCTTACATTATTTTCTTTCCTCTGATGAGACCCAGCTATTTTGGGACAATTCAACATCCCAGGCCTGCCAAGGATGTGTAGAAACAGTGCTCAAGCACTGGAACAGGCTGCCCAGGGCAGTGATGGAATTTTCTCCACGTTCAAAGAAAGTGTTTGTGGCACCTGGGGAGATGGTTTATATGGTTTAGTGGTGAGCATGGTGGTGGGTTAATGCCTGGGTTTGATGATCTTAGAGGCCTTTTCCTACCATAAAGATCCTGTGATTTTATGAAGCAGCAAGGAGCCCAGATAAAATAAATGTTTTATCAGCTAAAACCATTCAAGAGGTGAGTTAAGCAGTGCCTGTGCCTGATTTAAAGTGGAAACAGCCAAACCAGTGAAACCTGATGGATGCCCAGGACCAGCAGACTCCTGGCCAAGTCCCTTCTGAGGGTGACCAGCAAAGCAGTGGGAAGTGCTGGGAATGATGGAGACAGCCCTTAAAAGCAGAGTCATTTATGGAGTTAAGACACGGAGGATCTCATTTTCCTCTAGAAGACTCATTACCATGATTTTGTTACACATTATTTATGGGCTGTTATGATAGTCCTGGCAGGTCATAATTGGCTGAAGCCGGAAAATTAGTCACATTTTTCACATTTGGAAGAATGATCTGTACAGTTGCACTTAATGACTTCATTCCCGGAGAGCCCCGTGCAGGAAGGAGCTGCCTGGGCTGGGGTGTGGCTGGATTAACCCTTTGTGCTCTGGGCACCCTGCAAAGGCACCTGGGTTTGCTCAACAGGTGACAAAAGGACTTTCCACAACTTCAAAGCAGCTCTTTTTGGCATGTAAGTGATTTTCTGCTTTGATGATAGCTTCCTCTTTCTGTCCCTTCCCTTGAGCCTGAGTTAGTTTTGCCTGGCACTGGATTTTCTACAGAAAAATGCCATTTTTGTACTGATTTTTCCACGCATTACACTCTCCCCATCAGAGCCACTGCAGCATCACAGTCAGTCAGACAGGCTCAGCTCTTCCAGGGATGGTTTTTAAGCCCTGGAAAGAGAGGGGCAACAGATTAAACTGAGGCAGGGCCCCACTGGCAGCACTCCTGAGAGCCTTGCTGTGTACACAGCACATCCCAAACAGTCCATCACAGACAATGAATCAGAAGGGAGCACTATAATTGTTTTATCTGCCTTTTGGGACAGCACAAGCTGCTTACTCTTGAATTAGAGCCTGGTGAATGTTGCTGTATCTTCCAGAAAAATGGAAAGCTTTGATTTGGGGATTTCTAGGGATGAGGAACCCACTGTGCTCTTGCCTGTCCACTCCCAAATGCCTGCATATTCACTGGTAAAGAATGGACCTGAAATGTTGAATAAAGTTGTACTATGTGGGGATTGCAGCATTTGGGTCTTGTTGCAGTTTTGTCTGCTAGACTAAAGAGAAAAGTACATTGCCACAGGAGAAAATTACAGACCATGATCCAGCAAATAATGCCTTGGAACGAAGGATGCCAGGAGAAAGTTACGGTATGACTTGATTTGATTTGATTTGATTTGATTTAATTTGATTTGTAGAAACTTTTCCCATTTCACTAGTATCTGTTTTGGTTGGTAGGTGTCAAGACCAGCACAATTTACTGTGGTGTGAAACTCGGATGTGGGAGAACCTCCCACCTGCTTTTTGCTATTTTCTGTTTAAATGGCCAGAGATGATGATAGGAGCAGGTCTAACCCCACCACAAGCAATAACTAACCCCCATCCACGGCTCTGGGGGGAAAGGCTCAGCTCAGGCTGCGTGCAGACCTTTCCTCCAGCAGCACTGACCCTCCTGCAGGGCTGTCCTCTCCTCCTGGGAGCTGCTGCTCTCTCTAATCCCTCCTCTACCACTCCAGCAGGGGAAAAGGTTGGCCAGTGCTGAACTGAAGGCAAGCTCCTAATCAAAGTAAGAGGTGGGAGCTGGAGTGTTTGTAAAATACCGTACAAATGGGAGGGTTTGATGGCGTTAAATGAAGGATCAGATTCATTAAATTAAGTGGAAAGCAATGTACATGGATGATTTCAAGGGTTGAGGCTGAATACAGGTTTTAAATAGGAAGTGATCAGCCGCTATACACAACACAGAGCAGCTCTCAAACATTTTTAATGACAGTATTTGTACACATTTTAGTTTAATTAACACATGGCACAGGAGACGCTTGGTAACTAGGATGTGGAGTCTCACACCAGTTGTCTCAATTAGAACACATGAAATTTCAAGCATCAATACACCCAGAAGAATAGCACCCGGCCCTGCCTAGTGAGGTCTGGCATTTTGAATTTCCATCACACCTTGTTTTTCTTGGATGTGGCAGTAATTCCTTCCCTCCAGATGGAGAAGTTCCCTTAGAAGGGGATGATCAGCTTCTCATTTGGATTTATTTCTGGTTTTGCAATCAAAATTAGGGGGACTGTGTATTGTCGCTGCCCAGTGATCCATGACACATTTCTGACAGCTATGTTTATTAGTAAATATGTAGTGATTGTTCCCAGAATTAACTGGAGCTGCTTTTCTGTGTCTGCACGTGCAGGAGAGAGTTCTGTGATGTGTGATCCCTTTGTTAGCACAGCAGTCCATGGATGCTGGGGCACTGTGGCTGGGTTTCAGTTCTTGCAGGGCTCAAGCGCTGCTCCGGGGCACCAACTTCAGAACAATTGGCTTCTCTGGTGTTAGCAGCCCCACTGAACTCAGCTTGACCGGGATCTGCAACAAAGAGAGGGCAAACAGGAGGAGATGGAGAAATTAAACACGCAGAGATGAAAGGTTCAGTCATGACTGCATCCATACAAAGGGTCTGGTATTGGCTCCTGGCTCTGCCTGTGCCAGCCTGGAGCCTCCCCTTGCTCCTCACCTGGGTCTCTTTGCAGGTCTGGAAGGTGAAATGCTGCAGCAGGGAGGCGATGGCGACTTTCACAGTCAGGAGAGCAAACCTCATCCCAATGCAGTTCCTGGGCCCAGCCCCAAAGGGCAGGTACGTGTAGGGGTCTATGGAATCCTTGTTCTCCTTACTGAACCTGCATGATGGTTGGGGAAAAGAAATGAAGACAACAAACCCTACATATTTATCCAGGGATCTCTCACTGGTGCCCTGCAGAGCCTAGTGGGGTTTTTTCCTAAGGTGTCTCAGGGTACCCCAGAAATCAAGTGCTGTGACTGAGCACCCAGGACAGGGTGGGGTCCCACTGGAGGGTTTAATTTTAATTCTACCCATCCAGATCAGTAGAAGCTGGAAGCAAGGTGAAAATCCAGGCACCGTCCTGCCCCACAGTGACAGATATTTCCTGTCTAGGGTATTTAGAAAGAAAAGAAGCACAAGTTGTTTTGGTTAGGAGCAGCCTATGGTTTCAGTTTCTCTGAGAATGAGAAGTATCAGTTACAAAAATAACCAGCTAGGGAAGGTTATCCTTGAAAACAAGGAGAGAAGGCAATTCTGGATGGATCAAGTCTGGCATATTTAGTAGAAGCTTGTATGAAGGGAACAGGTTCAACAAGGAGGATTATAGAGAGGATGGCCAGCAGTTACAAAACCTCCACATTTGCCCCCTCTCAGGAAACTTAAAAACTGGGTACAAGATCCTGTGAGGTATCAGTGGTATTCTCCCAATAAGCTTATGTTGTTTGAAACCCTGCTTTAAGCACAAAGCTCATTTTCTTCTTAAAATGACATTCCCACGAGCCTGCAATTTCTCATCCATATTGTTTGTAAAAAGATAGGAAGAATACCATTAGGAAGCTAATCAGAGATTAATGCTTAATTACTGAGGAAAAAGCAGGGTGATATTTCTCCCCTTTCATTAAGCTTTTTGTACCTTTCTGGCCTGAACTCGTCTGGGTTGGGCCAGTACTCGGGGTCACGGTGCAGGACGTAGGGTGGGATTGTCACCACAACTCCTTTGGGAATGATCACTCCATTGATCTCCACGTCTTTTTTGCAGGTTCTCTCAATCCTGCCCCCCAGGGGATACATCCTTAAGCTCTCGTTCAAGGTCATGTCAAGATATTCCAGTTTCATCAGAGCTTCGTAGGTGAGAGGAGCCTGCAGGGCAGCAGGGGCAAGGTGACCAGGTATGTTGGCATCAGAATGGATTGTCCTGAAATGACTGTGGGAACCAGATTATCCCCACCCCCCACTGCCCCAAATTTGACTCAGACTCGCTGAAGAACAAAATGCAAGGTAGAAATTGAGTGATTGGTTTTGGTTTTCCACCCTTGAGTTATGGAAATGCTTGGAAATCCAAATCCACATGCTCTTGTGCATGGGTGCAGAGTGGGGCAAACAGGTTTGAGCAGTGAGGTGGCTGGAAGGTTCCAGCTGCCAAAAAAAATCACTGTAGGGCTGAGTTCTCTCAGAGCTCTTGGAAAATCCATGGTGTTTAGGAGCTAAAGGTTTCTCCTTGCCCTGACTGAACCAGGAGAGTCAGAGAATCCTCCCCATCACTCAGGGTCCCCCTTACCTTGTTGGGCAGGACTTCGTCGATCTCCTGCAGCAGCTTTTCCTGCACATCAGGGTGCAGGGCCAGCTCATAGGCCAGGTAACCCAGACTGTTGCTGGTGGGCTCATACCCAGCAAAGATAAAGATAAATGCCTGGGCCAGGACCTCTATGTCTGTCAGGGCTGTGGGGAGATGAGAAAAGCAGTGTTGGTGATGGTGTCAGCAAGGACCAGCCAGCACCAGGTGCTGTCAAGGCAGGTTTGTTGCAGTTGTTTTCTGATAACGCTTTTATGACTGCTCTACCTGCCAAGGAAAATCCATTTTATAGAGGAAGCAGGTGATCTCCTGAGTATAATTGGCATGGCAGTCCTGCTCCTGGACAGGGATCTTAGCCCTGGCACAGAATTCCATCTGGAGCTCCAGATGGCTGGTCAGTGAAGGTGAGGGTGACACAAGCACCTCTCCATACTCTCCTCACTCCCACAGCCCCTGTGCCCAGGGGGAGGATTTGGGTGTTGTTACCTTTGTAGGAGTGATTTGCTCCATTGTTCCCCTGGCTTCCTGAGCGCTGGGATTCAATCATCAGCTGCAGGAAATCTACCCTGCCCTGAGAGGGAAAGCAAGAGAGTCTCTTTGGTGACAGGTTCCTGATCCTCAGATAAGCAGATTTCACAGCCTAAGCATGATTTTTAGACTGAGAGCATCCCCAAAATGCACACAACTTCCTTACTGAAGAACATAATGCTTGCTTTTCATTTTGGAAACCTATCTGGAAATCCATTAAGCCAGTGAGTGGGAGAGTAGTGTCTTGAATGAATTTGGGGAAAAGGATCCAAACTCTAAAAGGCAGAATTTTGTCAGGAAGCAGCTGCAGTTTTCGAAAAGCAAGAGGGGCGGGCACAACCCTAAAGGTGATTTTGCTGCTCATGTGCTGCTTAGTCTGCACTCTCTCATCCTCTGCCTAATCTTCTTCAGGGAGTCTCTCACTCTCTCATTACAAGTGCTGCAGACTGAAGCTTAGTCCAATTCTACTGAGCCTTTATCTGGATTTGGCTTCAGATCACGGATGTACAAAGTCCCCCTGACTCTGTGCCAGGACGGGTCAGGTGGGGCTTTTCTGACAGTATTAAAATGAAGTGTTTACACTTGAGTAGGCTCGGGGTTTTGTTGAGTCATTGTACTTTGGCTTCACCTTTGATAGCATCACCCTAATTATATTTCACTTCAATGTACTTTCTGCCACAATTGCTCTCAAATTCCCACTCACCTTGTGAGGCTCCTTTTCACGTTCCTGCTTAATTTTGGTAAGTGATCTCATGAAAAAATCTACAGCATCTTTGGGGAAGAAGTTTACATTCATCTTGGCCATGACGGGAATGAGGAATGGGAAAACAACTGAAAAACAAATAAAAAATTAAATTGCACTCTGTAAATAAACACTTCCTCATACCAGATAGCTGTGGATGCCACTGGGAAATTATTTCATTTTTTAAATTTCTTTACCTGAGGAAAGTATGGACTTCGCCTTATTTTCCCCTCTGTTTCATTCCCTTGGAATAGTTTTTGGTTCAAATGGGCACAATCAAGCTGGGTATAATCATTTAAGAGAAGACCAAGGCATATTCTACCTCCTATTTCTAAGGCTCTGTTTTCTAAGGACAGGTTACTTCTGGACACAACAGGAATGTGACTCAGAAGATAAATATTCAAAAATCTGAGTTCTTTGCTCAGGCTGAGCTGTTCACTGCCTTGCAAACATTTTCAGGTCCCTTTCATAGAAACTGGATCTTGATATTCTGTATAGATTCATGAAATCTACAGTGCCAGAACCTCCTCCATGCACAGATCCAAACTTTCCCTGGATTTCAGCAAGATATCTAACCTTAATTTAAGGTTCATTGCTGCTAAGCTATTGCACTGGAGGAAATTGCATCTAATTACAGTCCCCACTCTCTTCCAGAAAATGCATTTCAGATAGCAGAGCTCTCCTCAAGCCTCACTTGCTTTTCAATCTTCAAATAATTTCCCAGCACTTAATTGGATATTTCTGGGTGGTTCATAAGTTTCTTGGACTGTGGATGCCAGAGGAAGCTTTGGAGGAAGTTTTTACCCATCTCACCCCCAGGGTTTCAGCATGAAGCTCACAAGAAGGAAATGATGAGACAAGGGCCAGCAGGGCTTCATTCCTAGCAAGAGAAGTTATCCAAGAAAAACCTGGAGTCACTTACATGACAAGATGAAGACTGGGTCAAAAAAGTCAAACTTGACCAGCTTCTTCATCTCTCTGACAAAGGGGTCCTTGGGGTTGTTCATGGAGTCAATGTGCACACCAAAGGAGGTGCTGGTGACCACGTCCAGGCCATAACTCCCAAAGATGCTGAGGAAAGGAGGGGAAAAATAGACTGTGGTTAAATATTTGGACTGAGTGAATGTATTTTTTTCCTCATGTCTATGTGACTTTATTCAAATATAAAGTCTCATAGGCCCTTCTGCTTTAGGTTTGAAAAAAAACAATGGATCTGTGGTACTGAACAGCACTTATAGAGAAGGGGATGGATTTTTAGAGAGCTTTTGTTTCCAGGTTTTGAAGTTAGACAGCTTTTCCCAGGATTTTACAACAGCATGGAGTGGGTTAGTGGAAGGACAGCATGTGGAACTTAGCATGGTAACATCTTGAGGAAGGGTCCAGAACACCTTGCCTCAAACAAATCCAAGGAGTCCTCCAGTTCCACTCAACACAAACCCTGCTCCAAGCTGTCCAAGCCCTCCCTTGCAGGTTTTTGGTTCAAAGGGAGCTTTGCTGGTTTGGGGTTCCTAGTGTGCAGCTGCCCCTGCTGCATTTTTGCTTTGAAATTGGGGGTGCAATACACGGAGTTTTGTTCAGAGCCCATATGGAGGGCACAGATGAGGCAGAAACACTCAGGGCCACTCTACAGCTTCAGTTCCCCCAGCAATGGGGCATGTGAGGGATGGGCATCCCACAGCTGTATGGGACAGAGAGGTCAGCAACCTCCATGTCCTGGGGAAGGAGAAGGTGCTGCACAGAAATCCTGAGTGTATGCAGGAAAAACTAGGTTTTCCTGACAGTTTTGTAGTTATCTGGCATCTGTGGATTCACAAAGCTGTGCTGGAGCATTTTTCTTCCTATCTACCTCTGGGAAGTTTCCTAACATCCAAATTAAATTTTCCCCTTTTAAATTTCCAGTCAGGCTTTCAGCAAGTCCCATGCCTCCCTTCAGAGCCCAGGCTGACCCAGGGAAGGATCTGCATTGCTGGTAGCCAATGAACCACAGCACTTTTAACAAGGTTTGCTCTGCCTGCTGCTCTTAGCAGCTACTTACTCCTTTACAGCTATTGAGCTGCCCTCTTTCACTTGCTTTTGAACATTCTTCACCAAAACTTCCCCATAGTGCTTCATTATAGGGAACATCTGTAACACAAACCAGGCATGGTCACTTCAGTACAGTACATTTTACTCCTTTACTTGTGGAGACTTGGCTCATGAAGACTACAGGGAGTTTCATGAATATTTACAAATAAGACCACTCTGCTCAGGTTTTATTTTAAGACTTTTCTGGTTTCGGTTAGGCATAAATTAAACAGGCCAGCTTAGTTGCCGGTCTCTGACTAAAGAAATCAGAGCCCTGTGATAATCTCAGCCTGCAAACACTGCTTATTGAGTGTGATTTAGCCTGTACCTGCCCCACTGGTTTACCTCCTTTAGCTTCCCACTGGTGAAGGTTGGGGAGAGCACAGTGCGGAGCCTTTTCCATTGTTCATCCTCAGCTAATGAGATAGCATTTCTCAGCACCCCGACCAGGTCTGCGCGCTGCAGAGGGAAAGGAGAGCTGTTAACCCCAGAAAACAGAGCAGCCTCCTTGCAGGGCTGGGAATGTGGCAGGCAAGCCCCTGCCCAGGCTCTTCCAGGGGCTTTGCTGCTGGTAACAGCCTCTCTCTCAAGGCACACATCCATAAATAATCCTCTTTCTACACTAAAGCTGCCATTCCCAGCCCCAGAACCAGTAAGGCCAATATCTGCATGTCCCCAGCATGTCCCATCCCTGCATCCCAGCTTGTGGCTCCTGTTACAGATCCCTGCACGCTCACACCAACCCCAATCCATCCCTATCACATAAATACATAGGTAAGTGTGAGAACAGACTTGCTCTGCTCCCTCTGCCAGCCCTGGTGTGCAGTCCAGGCTGTAAGGCAGGGGAACAGTGACATGCAGTGGTCGTGTTCAGCAATCCCCACAGTGCAGCCACATTCCCAAAGGATGCTTGGCATGCCTGTCTCCTCCTGCACTTTCCCTGTGGTAGATCTCAGCACTTCTGCTCTTACCCTGCGGTTGGTGAAGACGGTGTAACAGTCTTTAACCAGCACAGATTTGATGATCTGGGGGTCTGTGACAGCCAGTGTGGGTTGTCTGCCATCGTAAATCCTGGATGGGGGAGAAGAGGAGGCAGGTGAATAACCCCAGGTAATTGAAGTGTGAGGCTTGGCTGATGCCCACGAGACAAAATGTGTTGAACAAATGTTCTTCCATCACCAGCCTTGCTGCTCTGTTGTCTGAATACAGAAATGTAGAGAGAAAAGGACTCACAGACCTTTTCCCATCTGGTTTTGTAAATGATAAAGGGGGTAAACACCTTCCAAATTCACTGGGAAATGAGCAGGGCTCGGTTGCTCAAAGGACCAGATATTAAATGAAGCATCTTCACTTCCTCCCCTGGCTCTGTGTTTTTCCAGGCACTTAAACACATTACAGTATTAGAAGGAAACTTGTTCGACCCCTTTCAGGCTCTTGAGCTGGGTGTCTGGAGACTTGGGCTGACAGCACTGAGACATCCTTGGAGATGAAACTCAGTCCTTGTTTTTGTCTTTTAAAGCTGCAAGATCTGAATGCTTTCCTGCAACAGATGTGGATTAAACTGATTTGTGCTCTCTACCCATTTGTGTAAAGATGCATTTTCCAGACTCCTCTGTATCTTAAAGCTGCTGTAGGGACCAGTGGATGCATCACACAGGATATGCAGGGCTGTAACCTAAGTTATAACAACAGTGATAGAAGCCATGGGAGGAGGTGTCTGGAACAGAACTGCAGCAGGTGGGGATCAGCAGCACAAGGAATTCTTTGGATCAGCTCCAAAGGGAGTCACTCACATTCCTCTGCTGTTGGTAAACCAGAGCAACCCAACCTCCCAGTTCCAGATCCTGCTTAAGTAAATAGTTCTGCTGATGATTTTGTTAGGGGCAGGTGAGGGCCTTTTGTTACCAGATTTTAACTGCTTTTCACAGCACTGGTCAACATAGTTTCTGCGTGATGTAGCAGTGACACAGCTCTGCATCACCAGGCTCCAATGTAAGCACCAGCAACACCCTGTCACTGCTGTTCTCAACACTGCCAGGGCTGCAGGTGGATAAAAGGGAGCTTTCCTAATAAGTATTTTTTCCCCTTTGCACAGATTCTATTTTTACTCTCAGAAGAGATCAGTGGTTCATACTCACCCCCAGACCTTCCCATATTTTTTGAAACATTCATTGTCAAATTCCAGGAAACCCTGTGGAAAGCAGTTTAAAAATTGTCATGCACTATCCTGGATTGAAAGAGACCCACAAGGACCACCCAAGTCCAACTCCTAGCCCTGCACAGGGCAGCCTCAAAAATCCCACCGTGTGTCTGTGAGTACTGTCCAAATGCTCCTTGAGCTCTGCAGCATTGGTGCTGAATTATCTGAGAGAGGATGCGGTGGAGGGCATGATGTTGGAGATGGTGGGTGGAGAGGAATTGCTCTAAACTAATGTTCAGAGCTGCTTTATGAGCATTCCTTCCCTCCAAAGCTGAAGGATAAATATGCCCTGTGATTTGAGTGAGCTGCTAGCCAGGGCATGGCAAAGGGCAGCTGGAAATCAGCCAGCCAGGAGTGCCCCTGTGGGGATGCCCCTTGGTCTGGCTGCTGAGCCTCCACCCACACTGGCCTTTGCACAAGCCCTGCGTGACAGAGGAGCTGGGATTTGGAGATAAATTATCATCCCTGTGTGTCTGTTCAGCTGCAGCTGGAGCCAGGAGGGCTCCCGGCGCTCACCTTGCGATATTCCAGGCATGTCCCAAAGAAAGGCAGAGGTCTTGGCCCAGGAATGCCCAGCTTCTTAAACAAACCAAATGGCCAGGTCCCATATCTGTGGGACAGAAAACACAGTGTTACATCACTGGGCACTGGGGCTGTGAGTTCTCCTAAAGCTGGAGACTGCAGAAACATCCCTTGGGAGATGAGGGAGAGGAGGTTGATGCAAGAGGGGGGAAAAAAGCAGTTCAAGTGAAAATTGCCCTGTAAAAAACCTGCTTGATAACCATGGTAAGGCTCACACAGAGCTTCAGAGGGATCCTTTTGGTGTAAAAGCAATTGTTTCCACCAGAGCACCTTGAAGTCTTTAGCAAAAGTCCTGAGAGGAGCTCATTGCCTACCAAAGGAGAGGCAGAAAACAGAGCTGGAAAAAGGAACACCAAGCTGACACATTTTTATTGAAGAGAAATCAAAGCAATGGCAGAAATTATGTCCCAAACAGGGCTTTTGTCAAACCATACTTCAATTTCATTTATTGTTCTCCCTCCCTTAGTCCAGCGTTAGCTCAGTGGAAGCCTTGTCTTGATGGTTTTCTCTTTAGATTTTATTGACAGTCTTGCAGATTTCTTTCCTCTGAAGCACCCTTCCTGGCAGTTCTAAAGTTATTGCTTCTACCTCAGGGCTTTCTCAACAAGGGTCTGGGCTGCAGCCCTTTGAAGCTCATCTTTGGCTGTGTTGAAAGAGCTCCTCCAAATATTTGGTTTTAGTTAGTAGCTGCAGCTTCCCAAGTGAGCAGTTCATTGCAGAAGAGATGTGAAACAGGAAAAGTTTGGCAGGGGGATGTTATCAGAGATCCTCTCCAGGCCACGAGGCAGCAGCTGCTCAAGCAGGATCTTGGGGATGCTCATTTGAAAAGCGAAAATCTAGGTTGAGATTTAGGGAGGGTCTCCCTTATAATTAGCAAATGAGATTAATCCCTCCCATCAAAGCTTCTGCCAGAGCAAAAAAAAGCAGATCCCACCTTATGGTCCAAGCATGACCAGTGAAAAATGGGGAGCTGGGTGTATTCAGGTGAAGAAAGGTTTCACAGGACTCAGTTTGTCAATGTTTAATCTTTTTTTGTCAAAGGTTAATTCAGTACTAGGAATCAAATGTTTGTGGATTCTCATTTGTAATGTTTGTAGGTACCCAGGGCTACAGGAGGACCAGGAAATGTCAAGCTGGGCTGGTTACAAAGCCCAGAAATACAAAGCCCAGAAATACTGTAGGAAAACAGGCTTAAACCACTTGAAATATGGCCAGGAAAATGTAGCCTAACACTCCTACAGCTAAAATGTGTCAGGGTTTTCTGCAGACTGAAAAGGACCATTCAGTGTAAAGCGAAAGAATAATCATTACTTCTTCCTGCTATGGGTGTGAACCAGAAATGCCTGGTACTCCCTCTTGAGTGAACTGGAACAGTGTTGGCCCATGTGCACCAGAAGCATCTAAACAACCTCTCTATGTCAATGGGCAGTGAAATTTCTGGGTTTAGTTGTTTTTGTCACAACAGAATTACAAGTGCCTGCAGAAGGTGCAAGTCTGGTAACCAGCAATCAGAGTTACTGAAATATGAGAATTTGGGTCAATTTGGCTTTCTTGGCTTTGTTATTTTAGTGTGATTTGGGGTTTGTTTGTTGGTTTGTTGTTTTGGTTTTTTTTTTAGGAATCAGCCCCAAACAGGCTTCTTGAGCAATCCAAATCACAGGAACAGATTTGAAAAATATGGCAAAAACTTTCTGATCTTGCTGAGCTGCTGTGGCTGGAGCACTGCCAGGGCAGACAAATGGGCCATGCTGGTGAGCCCCACATCAATCCTTGGGGTTTACAGCTGGCAAGGCTCTGCCTGTGCCCCAGGGCTTGTCAGCACTGCCCAGTTTGTCAGGGCAGCCTCGCTGGCAGTGGGGACTCCCAGAAAAGGAGTTTTTAACCAGCCCTGCTCTGCTGCAGTGCTGGATGGCACCAGTAAAGCCAAGGACAGCATTTCCCCACTAGCAGAGTTCCCCTGAAGCATTGGGGTACATTTCTGCTGTGGGATTTTGTCTGGAAAGCCAGGAGCTGACATTGCTCTGTGTTCCACCCCTTCCCCCAGCATGGGTGGCTGAGAGGAAGGACAGGTGATGGAAATCAAACCTCTGCAAAGGATCCCTCCTGGTCCAGGTGCCCCTCAAGAGAATCTTAGCTGGGCACCATGGAAGAAATCAGTAAAAATTGATCCTATGAATATTCTTTTCCTGGTGCAGCAGGGTCATCTCCTGCTGGCTTGCCCACAGAGCAGCCTCAGCCAGGGAGGCACAGCTGGATGTCTGCAAAAAATAACGTGGTGGATCAGGACCCTGACTGAAACCAGCACTCTGATGGCAACCAGTACCTGGCATCGTTACTATTCAATTATTCTTTTGATGCTTAGCAGCAATCTCCTAACTGGATGGGAATATTCCAAACCTTGGAGCAAGATCACACACCTGTACAGTCTGTAGACTTCTCTCTCTTCTCTGGGACTACATCCCAGAGCTTGGTTAGATGCTGGAAAACTGGAAATCACACCTACTCTTCAGCAGATTAGTTGTGTGAAAGTGAGCAATGGCAAGAAGAGAGGAATGTCAGGAGCAGAGAATTAATAAAGAACATTTTACTCACACTAGCAGGAGGACCACGAAAAGAAGTATAAGGGCCCATGTTTCTGTAGAGAAAAAAGGCAGAAGGTTCATTTCAGCTCTTCTCTGATTGGCTCTGAGTTGCCTTGATGTGCTTGTCCCACGTCTGTGGGTAAGAGGAGTTTCACACTGTGCAATCTTTTATATGCAGTCATATGATTTAGGGGCCCTCCTTCTGCCACAAAGGAGGAGGAGTGGAAGGCAAAGGTAGAAAAGGCTGCTAATCTGAAAAACAGCATTCATGTGATAGACAGCTGCCTCACTGAACTGTCTAAGGTTCAAGTTATATAATGCATGTGTGGCCAAACATTTCAGCTGGTTTCTCTGTTGTTAGTAATAACTGCCTTCCCATTGGCTCATCCCCTGGGCTCCTACACCAAACTAAATAAAACCAGGTTACAATGAAAAGGTAAATCCCAACGCAGGTGTCAGGGTTGGTTTACAAAAGGGAAAGAGAAGAGAGAAGGTTATTCACATATTGTATGACAAGAGCTTTTCCAGCAGATAAATCAACTTTGACAGTATTTAAGATTTTGTTTGAAATATCTCTGTTTCTGTGTTGTGAAGTGCAAGCCTGCAGTGCATCAGAGGCAGCTTCTAACTAAGGCAGGAATTTGTCCCCTCTGGAGGCTGTACAAGTCCAGTCCACCTTGTTTACTGGTCTGTGGCCAAGTGTTTTGTAAGAGAAATGCTGTCACTCCTCAGCTTTAAGAGTTCAAGTGCCACCCTTCCCAAAGCACCACACATGGATCAAGAATAAAACCCGTGCCCACTCCTCTGCAGCAGCTGGGGAAAAGGCACAAGAAAAGGGAGAACACCAGTTTTGTACAGGTTCTCCTGTAAGGATGGTGCTGAAAAGCAAGAGCAGGTGTGGATGTGCTGGGAGGAAATTATGGTGTGGAGAAAAGGGAGCTCTTTGGAGGGTGTTTGTTAGTGAGGATCAAGCCAGGGCAGGAAGTTCTGTGGTTTGCATAGATGTGCACTACAGCAATTTTAGGGCTTTGTTCTAAATTGAGCAATTCCCTTCATAGTAGCAGAGCTGCTGTCTTCAGAAGGGAGTTAGCTGTCTGCACTGGAGGCAAGTAGAGGTGGGTGTTTTTATTTTTTGGCACATCAGAAGCTTTGTGTCTGCAAGGATGTGGCTGTGATTGATGCTGCACTGACTGAGCAGTGATCTCAGTCCACATTCCAAGGAGTATCACCTGCCTTATCTCCGAATTCATATCTCATTTCACCTTTGCCCAGCCTTTGCTCTGACCTTTGGGGTCAGGTGAGTTTTAGATTATTTTGCAATAAACACAGTTTGCTTTAGTTTGATGTGAACAGACAAGTTCATGACATAGCTCTCCAAGCCTGTGCTGGGTCCTGCCTTTCTTGATTCAGAGATGTTGCAAGAGCATGTGGTTCAAGGGGTGCTTTCCCCTTCAGGAACTGGTCACAGCAGTGGTTGGTGCTCCAGGGCTCATCTTTGCATATTTTGACACAGCCTTGAAATTTGAGTTTACTAGACAGCAGAATGTTCCCAACTCACTGTGTTGGGAAATATGCAAACACAGTTTATTCAGGAAATAGGAAATAAGATTGTTATAGAACTCTCCATCTTTAGTAAAAATAAGCCTCAATCTTTGTCCTCTTTGGGTCATTTTTAGGGGTAATTAGAGCCTCTGGGAAAATTGGTATGAAAAACCAGAGCTGCAAAGTCTTGCTGTGGTTTTGCACAGTGACCCAATGATTTCTGCCTAATGGGCTGTGCCTATCAACTTCAAACAAACAACACAGCCCCACCATCCCCTTAAAGTGGTGGATAAACAGAAAAGCCTGGGTGATTAATCCATGCCAAGGAAAACCAGCTTCCCATTGACCTGGGAAAGAATGAATGATTCTCACAGCTCAGAGCCAGTTTATGTCCAGATGTACACTCTGTTAAAACTGTAAACCCCCAGCTGTGGTGTCCCCATAGCTGCTCAGGCCTGCAGCACAGTTGTTCCTTCACCCTTCCAAATCCTTTATAACATCTCAGTCCTCAACACCACAGGCTTTTACTCCATCCTCTGCTTCTCCTGGACATTTTGATGTCCACTGCATCCCACTATGGGTTTAGGGGAGCCCTCCAGGTGTCTGGAGGAGAAGCAGAGAGTGTACAGGGCTGTGAGAAGGTGCAGTCCCCAGTTGTGGCAGTGGGAACACCCTGCTGGTGAAACCCCGAGTCCCATCCGTGGGTGACAATGACACACACCACGCTCACCCCTTGTCATTTAGGCTGCTGTCACTGAGTTTCCAGCATGATCACAGGCTGAGAAGTTAAAAAGCCAAAATTTGCAGCAAAATCAGAAGAAAACTGAGCTGCTTTCCCATTTCTAATGCCCCTAAGAAGCTCAGATTAATGGATTAATGGCTTTCAGGAAAGCAAAATAACAAGGTGTTGTTATGTGCAGCTTAACGAAGGGAGTGCAGCAAATCCAGGCTGTGAACAAGGTGTGAGGAGCAGGAAGGATTTTTGTGGAATAATGACTGGGGGCTGGGCAGAAAAATAGAGGAACATGTATTTCTTTCACAAGCTGTGAAACCAACGGATGTAGGGTTGGAAGGACACCCTGGAATAGCAATTATGACTGGGGCACAGGTGTGGAGAGGAACAAGCAGTTCAAAAGAGAAAGAGCTGTTGGGGGGAAGGAAAAAAGCCCCAGTGGGGAACATTTTGTGTTCCTGATGAAAAGGACTACATGGGGATAGGGAAGACCAGGCTGGATAAGTCTGAATCTTTAGGTCTAACTGACTTTTGAGTAGGATTGTGAAAGAGGTTCTCTTGAGATACTTTGGGGAATTTGTTTTAGATTCCCAGGGCTGGACCAGTAGAGACTCTGCAGCGCTACTCAGGTTATAAATATTGCTGGGAAGTTGTGTCATTATGGAGTACTTCAAAGTCTCTAGATACAGACCATAAAAATTGCTGCTAATCATGCAAAGCTCAGCTAATCTCTGAATGGGAGGGAGAAGGCAGATTTCTGCCCTGGAGAAACACCCAGCTGGCAAACAGTGACATGGATTTAGCTTCAGTGTTGGTAAGTAGTTAAAAGATATTCTGGAAGAACAAGAGTAATATTACCTTGAGTTGAATGAACCACATTCATTTCTTTTAACATTAAGTGTAAACAAAACCCAAGTCTGTAACTCAGGCTTATTTTTCAAGAGGACAAATAGGTGAAACAAAGCAGTGGAATATCTCAGGGCCTTCACTGCAGACTGTGTCTAACCTCCTTTTTGAAGTCACCAGTGCTAATATCATCAGCCAGTTCTATGGCAAGAGACTTTCAACTGCCTGAACAGCTGCATTGAAAGGATGCTCAGAATAAATCAAACCAGGAAGTGAAGGAAAAAAACAGCAACAACAAAGGTTTTGCAGTTCAAAGTCCACTGTTATATATTTTTATGTTCTGGCCATAAGATGTTGTTTCTGTGCCTGACTCAGAGCAGCCCAGTGCTAGAACACAGTGACTTGCTGCAGTCCAGTTAAGGGAGGGTCCAGCAAATCAGTGGCACTTTCCACCCCCTCAGAGAAGTGTCCCCAAACCCCTGGGTGTGTTTAGTCTGACTAAATGATAGCTGAGCTGGAAGGGGGGTGCTATGAGAATAAATGCCAGGTAGAAGAGCTATTGAATCAAGTGACAGTGTTGGCACAGTGACAAATGGGAATAATCCAGCCACGAGGAACTGCTAGGCTGGAAACAAGCACAGTGCTGGCCTGGAAAGCTCAGGAGCCTTTACTTCACAGGGTTAAAAGAGAGAAAAAAAGGTCATATAATATAAAATGAGGAGAGATAAGGCAGCTGCTGGTGGGAGGAGGGAGTAATACATTAAACTTACAGAGCTCTTCTGCCAGAGCAGTGCAAGAAGTTCACTTTCTACACAGAAGATGTGGGGAGGCAACTATTTATTTTCCCTGATACACAGTGGTCTACAGAAAAATACTTCAGAATGAAGGTTATTTTTTGTAATTTTTTTTGCTGTGGTGAAAATATTGATACTCTACTGCTGGAAAAAGAATGAATGTATTTGGAGGGTTCTCTAATGATACTTTATGTAGTTCTGTGTATAGATGACTGATATCCTCCTGCATATAGATTTCTCTGGGATTTAGAAAGCTCACAAAAACCTCAACAAAAATGTAATTAATTCCCCTGGATGTTTTGTTCCATATACTGAGCTTTGGAATTACACAGAAACTAGGACATTTTTCTGATGTTTTTTCAGTTAAAGTAATATCCCTGATATATCCCAATCTTCCTTCATAATCTTTGCAATATATCATTATATTTCTTTTCATTCCAAGAAATGACAGCTACAAAAGCTGTATGAAATCTGGATGGCTAATTAACTCTGAGCTCTGCATTCTTTTGCCCAATCCAATACAAAAGCCTGTTCGAGGTTCTTTAGCCTTTTAGAATGAGTTAAGAAATAATAAAATACCCTGCCAGCTCCACCCATGACTTCTTGCACCTACAATGCAATGAAAGACAAGGTTACATCCCACAAGGGAACAGCAGCAAAAATCCCCAACAAAAGCAAATTCAGGTGAGGGACAAATGCAAATGTGGGTGAGATGTATTTCCAGTACAAGGGGAGATCATATCCTTTCCTGGATATTTTAGGGAGGATGGTTTGATGGGGAAACTGCGGGAGAGTTGTGCCATCATTTTGGCAAAGTCATCCCAAGAGGTGTCTGCACAAGTCACAGCCCAGCAGAGTCCTGCTATGGGATGTCAAATTTCTTCTTTGGGGTGTCAGAATTCTGCTTTGGAACATCAGAATTCTGCTTTTGGGATGTCAGAATTCTGCTCTGGGGTGTCAGAATTCTGCTTTGGAACATCAGAATTCTGCTTTTGGGATGTCAGAATTCTGCTCTGGGGTGTCAGGATTCTGCTTTGGGGTGTCAGTGTCGCAGCCTGGTGAAGTCAGGGCACTTGACTCATTCAGGATCTTTTAGAAGGTGACAAATCACCGGGGGTGTGAAGGACTTTGTTATGCAAAGCAGTGCCTGAGATTGTGCCCGAAGCAGGAATAACGTCATGTCTCCAGTGCTGTCCCTGCCACCGCTGCCTCCCACAGGGTGACCTGCTCCCGTTAGCTCATTAGGTTCAGCTCCATTGTGGTTGGAGTTACACGGTTAGTAAGGATGGTGAGGCTCCAGTATTTGTCATAAATGAAACCAGAATCCTTTCTCAATGGGTTTTTCAGACAGATCACTTGCCTCCATCACTTCACATGGGGCAGCTGCTCTTTGGTGCCTGGGAGAGATGTGGCAGCTTTCCTGACAAAGATGTGCCAAAGTGTTCTATGTCAGGGGTGTCACACCTGCAGGTTCATGGAAAGGGCTCTAATGCTCTTCACCTAAATAGGTGTGTTTGCAAATTGCCACCCCCTCCATCAGCTCCTGATCTGCTCCCAGCAACCTGTACAGTTTGAAAAGGATTATCTTGGCACTATTTTCATATCACATGTCAGTGAATCCTGATAGGTTCTTTTTCTCTTTAGTTTTCTAAACAGAAGTTTCTCAGAATCTGAAGTTTCAGCCTAGAGTCAGGTTGAGTTTATTGGGTATTTGTTTGTTTGGAGAATTTTTTGTTATTTTAAAAACAGTCCCTAGAATCATCTTACTTGAGAAAAATACAGGCTTGTTGTTTGCATCACTCTCTGGTAAGTCCTCTTGTATTTTGTACTTGTGTTAAGATAGTCTGTTTAAAAAAACAGAAAGAAAAAAGTTGGATCATCATTATTTCAGACTGGAAATTATTCTGAGTTGTCAAAGGAGTTTAAAGTACTCAGCAGTACAGACCTGGGTCAAGGGTTTTTTGGAACTGGCTTATCTGGACTCAGAGGCTCACACGAATAAGTGCTTTGGGATGTCACAAGTTCTGATCTCAGGTCTGTGTATAAAAACCCCTCAGCCTGACTTGCTCACGCAGCTTGCCTGGCTGAATATTTAATGAGGCACTGGATGGTGTGGTGATGGAAATCCCTAATAGAAGCATAGGAGAAGATAAGCCCCACCAGAAAAATGTCCACCAGTCCCATGAAACTGTGAATCTGGTTTCTCTGGAGCAGGAGACTTTTATTTGGTCCTTCTGTGCTTTGATACCATTTTGTGCCCCTTCCAACTTATCCACACCAGCTCCACATCCCTTGCCTGTACACAGAAATGCTTGGCTTGGCAGGTGGGAGCATCTCCAGCCCCAAAGCCCCAAATCTTTTGGGTGCTTTTTTCCACAGCAGGCTGTTCCAGCTGTTCTTTTGATTGAGGGAGAAGTTTATTTTGGAGAATGGTTTGGCGTGTGCTCAGCAGAGCGCTCCGGCTGCGGTTCCACGCTGGTTGGTACCGACACCTCGGAGATGGATTCAGGTGCAAATCTGACAAGACACATATAAA
Organism: Sialia sialis; assembly: GCA_009812075.1. Classification (NCBI taxonomy): domain Eukaryota; kingdom Metazoa; phylum Chordata; class Aves; order Passeriformes; family Turdidae; genus Sialia; species Sialia sialis. The sequence goes on along the minus strand of VRYO01002014.1, from coordinate 3,563,322 downwards.
TGGCAGGGACAGAAATAGTAGCTTTAAAACACAATTATTCCCTCAGGCTGACGCTCCTGCCCAGCAGGGTGGCAGGTTCTCAAGGAAAAAGCAGAAATAGGGAAAGCGGTTTCAAAACCTTTCTCTGAAGTTTGTGGCCTCACCCTGCAATCCTTACACACCCAAAAATCCTGCTGAGTGCAGAGTGGGAATCAGATATTAATTAAGATATTGATCACTACCAACAGTTCAGCCAGTGGCTCTTGTCCATCTCCATCCTGATTTATGCATTTCAAGAAGAGCCACTGATGAACCTGCTGCCATTTCATCCCTTCACCAGGATGATTCTTGGTGGTCACTGCTCCTTACTTTCCATGTTAAGTGGGGGAAGGCTTTTTGGAGCCTTCACATTATGTTTTCCTCTATCTTGCTCCAACACCAGCAGCAATTCCCACTCTTCCCAATAACCTTCAGCTTCCCCATGCCTCTGTGTATAACAAAGGCAGACCTTTAAAATGTTGGACAGAGACCCAAACTGAAGGGCACCGTGATAAATTCTGGCAGAGGTTTGACATGATGGGAAATTCATTCCTCCCACATAAATTATTTTCTTGTGCTTTTCAGGCTTTAGCCTTTTCCTGTGCATTTTCAGCTATAAACAATGAAATATGACATTATTTACTCGTGAAGTACTAATAATGTGTACACACCATAAAGCTGAGGCTGCTCTGGTGAGCTCCCTGTCACAGCATAAACACAGGGAAGCAGGACATGCTGGGGACCCCGTGCAGGGACAGGCACCTGTCCCAGCTGCTTCCCTGCTTTATTCCACCCTGAAGCATCACTTACTGCAGGCAGCCCAATTTATTCCCTGCTGACTTAGCTCCCCAAACACATGGCATGCCCTCTGCTTTAGGGTTCATCTCCCTTTATCTTATAAACATCCCTGAGCTACTCAATTGTTACCTGACCCAGCTTGTTTAGTGACACAACCCCAGCTCAGCAGGGGTTGGGATATGGGATAAAACCTGAGCCTTGCTAAACCCCACTGCAGGGCTTGGGCACAGCTAACTCAGCATGGCTAGCTTCAGGGGAGAACGTCCGAAGGGATTTTCAGCATGTGTGCATGGATAATGCCATAATGAAGTCCAGATGCTTGAAGTTTTTTGCATGACTCTTTATTTATTTCTTGAGGCCTTTCATGTTGATGTGGCTTGACTTTGTGTCACTGAGTTTCGTGTTAGCTTAGCCTGGCTTTGCAAGTTCAGAAATAGCCATGTCCACGCCGTGTCCCCGGATCCACTCGGCATCCTTGGCATTGTCCTTGGCTCTGTGGGCTGGGAGCTGGCTGGACCTGCAGCAGCAGCCTCTGCTTGGACAAGAGCTCTGTGGGATGTATTTATGGCATCCCACTGGTACCATTTCTCACATTAGGCCAAGCCAGGGAAATTTTAGATGAAGTTAAAGGTGAATCCTGGGGTGCTAGCGAGGCTCTGAGCCCAGGGGGGATTCCTTCAAAGACCCCAATGAGGACTGGGATTGACTGTGTGGGGTATCCAGGCCACAGTCTGTCATGCTGTTGGGCTCTGGCAGTGTGAGGAGCAGGGTTTGCCTTTGGACCCCTGAGAATGCCCAGGAGAGGAGAGCTGGCAGCGTGGTGAGCCTGCCTGGGAGCAGCGAGGAGGAACTGGCCTCCTCCAAGCAGGAGGCAGCTTTGGCCACATCTATTATCATTATTGGAGCTGTCAGCTGCGATTCAATAGCAGCCTTCAGATGGATGTATCAGGGCCAGCTTGCTCAGTGCCTCAGCCCAGCACAAGGAGCCAGCTCCAGCCTCATTTGTGCTCATTTAATCCATTGATTTCACCGCAGGGAAGGGTGAGGAGTGAGGCAGCACAGGCTTTGCACATAGAGCTCAGGGCTTGGCTCCAGCACCTCACCTCCATGAGCCATTCCCAGGAGATATGGGGGGAATTAGGGTCCCAGAGTCTTTTGCAAACCCCACAACAAATGCACTGGGACAATTCTTCCTCATTCAGGTCTCTGGGAAGCTGGGCCGTAACCCTCTCATCTTCTGATCTCTATTATTTTCCCTCTGCAGTATATTCTTAGAGTTTGACAGTTTTGCCCCATCTTAAGGTTGTTCTGAGAAAGGGAGACTGTTCACTATTTTAGCAGAAGTCAAGCATGTATTTCTCTGTTTTCCAGCCAGTTCCACAGAGTTGTGCAGCAGTCAGTCTCAAACAAACAGGGCCATGACCATTTTCTCTCATAAAAATAAAGTGTCAGAAGTTAGATCCCTGTGGGGTGCTGAATTACCTCCAGTATCTTCACATTTGCATAGAAAATGAGAATATTCAGGAGAGGTAGTCAGTCTGCTCTAGGAATACATCTAGAGATTGCTGTCCAGATTAATTAAAGGGCTAGAGATACTGTGAATGTGATTACCTCTTCTTATCTTGTTCCAAAGTCCATGCAATATCTACAGTGTTTCAAAGTTATATATGTTTTTTTAAAAAAATCAATAGCAGTGGAATTCTCATTATCACCAACCCACAAATAAAGTTGTTATGAGAAGCAGAGGAGGGGAAACATTGGTGTGGGAACAAGCTTCACCTTTGAGTTTCCAAGAGGATTTTCCCTGGAAGAAAAACTATTGAAAATCCCAAAAATTTCTAATTGCAAAGCAAACCAAAAACCCCATAACTCACCACTGTTCCCTTTTATAGGTGAGACTTTGAGAAGTGGTTTTCTGAATACTCAAGATTAGATGCTTGAGGTGAAATAGGTGATAGATTTTGGCTTTGCCACCCAATTCCAGCCTGCAAATACTTCAGTATCTTCCTCTCCATGGTCAAGGAGAGTCTCACAGAGGGTCACCACAGAGGATCTGGTGGGACCTCAGGAGTTAGAGATGAATCTGTTCTTTGGCCCCAAGAGCTGAGCACAGACACCTCACACCCTCTCTTCCCCCAAGGAATGTGCATCTCTGGTAATTACTGTTCAAATTAATTGAGAGTGCAGAATCTGACACTAGTGGAGCCTTTACACCTGCCAAGGGCACCTGCTGGTGGCTCAGCCCCAGGCTGCTGGGCTGGGCTGGGTCCCTCCAGCCACAGAGCTTTGGGCACTCACTGCCTCTGTGATTGTGGCACTGTCACAGCCTGGCTGGCTCTGGGGCTGTCACACTCTGCCACCTGCAAGCAGCAAGATCAGCAAAGTTCCCAGTGTCCTTTCAGCCTGGTGTGATAAAAACAGGGTCACCAAGGTTTCCTGAGACAGCCCCAGACAGGATCTGCCCTTCGTTATCCAAACGAGGTCGAATTTGTGCCAGCACACAGCCGTGAGTCACGGCAAGCTTCGATTGGGATTTCTGATTCCTGAACAAGGACTGATGAGGCTCTCTGGTAGCTCCCATTAATCTTCTTCCCCGGGAGCTCTGCATGGCTGCAGCTGAAGAGCTTTTGTATTTCATTTGCACAAAAGGGGATGCTGCAATGGGTCTGACAGCCAGGACATGGATGGCAAGGATCTGTCTGGGTTTTGGATTTCGGGGCAGCCCTTTGCTGTATCTCTGCAGTGCCTTGCAGGAATGTAGAGAGAGGTCTCTCTCTGCTTGTGAGGCATGAGACAGCTTCTCCAGCTTCTGCAGGAGCTGCTCCTCACTGATGCACATCCCGGGTATCCCATCCCTGGGGAATTCCTTAGCATGGCAGCAGGGCAAGTGACTGCCCACCACACACCCTAAACAGCGAAGCCACCTGTGCTCTGCAGCTTGGGAGGCTTCCTGCTCCAAGTTGTGTGGTTTAAGTCTCTCCTTAGTACTCCAGGAAGCTTTCAGACCAATTAAATCTTTAATGATCGCTCCCAGCTCTTTGCTTTACTTCTGCCTTTGTTGCAGACGTGCCTGTGTATAAACTGCCTCAAACACAGCCAGAACAAGACAAACCTTCCCTCCCTGCTCCCTCTCTCCTCCCCAGTCCCTGCTCTGCCAAGGAGAGCAGAAACCAGCAGCCCTGCGTTCAGAGTCCCAGGAAGCCAAGGGAATCGGTTTTCTATTGAACCTTTCATTCTCCAGATATCAAAACACTTTGTGGAGACCGGACCTGTAGGAAAGCAGAGCTGCTATTTATGTGATCAATAAAAAGTTTTACACGGAGCCTTTGATGCTCACAAAAGATGGGAAAGAATGTAGCCGAAGCGGCTCTTCACATGAAAACAAGATGTTTATTGGAATTGAAACACCCTGCTAGGCTGAAATCAGATGCCAACGATGTGAGCTCAAGCCAGGACAGTTTCTCGTTGTGGAGGGAAGAGGAGCAGACTGGTTTTTTGCATATAACTTGCCAGAATTGCCCAGTCATTATGTGTAATAATAGAAGGATAAATGCACAGCATGGTGATAAGATTGAGGCTGGAGCCAAGGAGGACAGAGCCAAGAACTTTTTATATTTTTTTCTGCCACGTGAATTTTTCACACCTTGAACTACTTTTCCTTTATTTTCTTCTTCTTCTTCTTCTTTTTTTTTTTTTATTGAGGCAACAGCCAATAAAAGAAACTAATGGGTTAGAAACCACGTAAGCAATCTCCCACTGAGCTTTATTCCCCACAGGCTCATTGCATCAAAGAGAAAGCAGCAAAATAGGGCGACCAAATGCTACGTAACAATGAAAACAAGTGGGCTGCTGCCAGCTCTGTCCCCCACACAGGGCAGGTCACGTTGCCTGGAGGGGCTTTGCACTTGTGGGGTCGTGGCAGCCACCCAGGCTGAAGTGAAGAAGAAATCTGGGGGTTTTTCACACGGCAGCAAAGCTCCTTTGCTCTGCTTTCATCCGTCCCCACTCCAAATGCAAATACATCTCTCCAGCTGCCCCACTTCTTCCTGTGCCACCTCCACACTTGGAGATGAGGTTTCTTGCTTGCTGTGATTCCTTTCTCACTGTGTTTGAGTCCTGTTTTCTGGCTGGAAGGTGCAGAGACACAATTTATCCCATAAATCTCCTGTCCACCCCTTCATCAGGAAGGGCAATTTCATCCCCCTCACAATGCCCTGCTCTCCTCACTCTACCTTCCTGACCTTAGCCATGTCCAATTAGCAAATCCAGAGCAGATATTATTTCCACCTCACTTCAAGCTTACCACTCAGCAGCTTTTGTTGTGCTCTTCCCAGCACTTGGCAATTTTGCTCCATTATAATGGGATCAGCATCTCATAATTAGTGCAAACAAGGGTGCAACATCCTGGGGAATGAGACACAGTGGGAAAGCACTGACTGTCCCCAGTGCTTCTGGGAGATGTCAGCCCTGAGTTTGGAAAGCACTCTGGAGGGAGCAAATGCTGGCCACTGCACACAAATGTAGGCTGGGGATAGTGCAGCATTAAATCTTGTGTTCTGGGAATGAAACCTTGCAGTCAGCACAGTGCAATAGCAGCGACACCAAATGCAACTTTATTGGGGCTCTGAAACTCGGAAGACTTTATGAAGGATAAACTCAAGGATTTTGGGTAAAGGCTCATCCTGCCCCTAAATCCTGCTGGCTCCACAGTTTGCTCAGTGGGGTGGGAAATGCATCTCAGGGTGTCTTGCACCCACTATCCCTGTCCAAATTCTTGCTTCTGCCTCTGTGCAGAGATCTCCTCTCCTATCCTGGGCAGCCACAGCTGTGGAGCTGCTCCTAATTTCCTGTGTTACTCAGTCACAAGCAGTGCTGCTGCGAACAGCCTCTGAAAAGAAACAGGGGAAGAGCATTAGGAGATAATAAGTCTTATTAACAGCTTGGAGAATCTGCATTTTAGAGTGAGAACCACACTTAAAAATCAGGAGAGACAAAGGGGCGCCTTGCAAAAGTGAGTGTTGCCTGGGCAACATCAGCATTTGCATCCCTGCATCCCCCCAGCCCTGTGCTCAGCAAACATCCTCAGCCTGGTCCTTCCTGCCATGCAGCTCAGATTTACGCTCTGCTCTCTCTCACTCACGTCCACATCTGCTTCTCCGAGATGAATGCACGGGGATTGGCACACAAACTCTACACATGCTGCTGGCAAGGAATGAATCTTCCTTCAGCCTTTTGTCTTGTCTCTCCTGCTGTGCTCTGCAGAGTCCCAGGGCTGCTTGCACACAGTGCAGGCTTCACCCCATTCCTGTGCCTTCAGACAGAGCTGGGTGCACTTGTGCCCTCATCTCATGGATCCGGCTGTGTCTCATCTCAGAGTTACATTTGTGGAGTAGTTAGGCTTGAGGACAGCTGCTTTGCTTCTTTTCTTTCTTTTTTCCCCCCAAGACTGTAAAAGAAAAACACACTCATCTTCCGGAGTTGGGAGTTCTCTTGACAGCAGAACAGTCTGATGGATGTGCCAGGACATCATTTCATCAGAATCTCAAACCATGAGATTGCCTACTGCCCTTCACTCTTGTCATTTGAATCCTGGATGTGCAAGACCACATTAAACTCCTGTAAGAGAGAAGTGCTGCACAGCTCTTGTGAGAGAGAGCTGCAGTGGTTCATCCATCCCGTCCTGGCATGGCACGGGTGGATGGGAGCTCTTGGACAGCTCATTGGAATGAATCGACAATGAATCCTACAGGTACCCAATCCTCCTCCAGCATCATTTTCCAAAGGAAGACAAGGACAACTTCTGGTATTTCTTGTCTGCAGTTTTCTCCACACAAATCCTTAAAATAATCGCGTTTTTCTTTCATTTTGCCAATGGCAAAAGGAATTTGTCTTTCTTACACCTTTTACTCTTGTCTGATTGCTGGAGGTTTTTTTAACATCTGGAGCAGCAGGCTGGTGGCCAGATTTCTGAAGGTGTTTAAGCATCAACAGATGCACCTGGGTACCTGGAGGGATTTTCCAAAAGCATTTTGCTGTAATTGCTTATGATATTCTTTGTTTCCCATCCTGATATCTTCTGCAGCATCCCTATTACTGCCAGCATTGTGTCTGCTACTGCAGACCTGAGCTGGATTTTGCTTCTTTTCCCACTTTTAGTCCCAGAACTCCAGGGAACTCTACAAAGAGAGCAGAAAAATTTGCTGCACACAGTTAGATCTGGGTAGATTTTAGTGTCCTTATAAATACCGATGGGACGATGAGAGAGTTCGTGTTTTCATTTACAGCAAAACTTCAGTACAGGCAGAGTCTTATCAAAGATGTGATGTACAGAGAAATCAACTGCCTGCCTCCTTTGAAATGCAAAATATTCCTGTGTTGCAACAGGATGGTTAAATTTGCCAGTGGATTTTGGGCATTTGTGTCGTTTTTGAATTTACAGAGGGCTTCCTTGTCACGCTTGCTCTCTATTCTGGGGGTCAGGATTGTGTTGTTATTAATAACCAGGTGAAAAGCAGAGTGAAATTTGCAGGCAGAGCTGCAAAAATTAGCAATCTGAGCTGCTTTCCTCCGCCGGGACGAGCTGCAGGAGCCACCACAGCCCAGGGTTGCTATTCTGGAGAAAGAGGCTGCAATTTCCATCCTGCAGTGCCATCTATAGCACCGCGCAGAGCACAGCAAACCACGCTCCAAAAATCACACCGCTACCCAAAATATTAAAAAAAAAAAAAACAAAGGAGGCAGCAGGCTGTGGGAGATCTTCGTGCAGTGAATTAAATTGGCAATTTAGGGGCCACGGCCCATATTGTGTTGGACTGCATGGGAGTGGAGGTGTGAGTTATCACCTGCCCTCCTGGCTGGCTGGCCATCATTTTTTGTGGGGTTTGCAGCACAGTTTCATCCCCTTCAAATCAATGCAGAAATGGCCACCTTTCTCCAGGGGACAGCTCAAGATACACCAAATCAGAGGTGTGAAACCAAAACCCATTTTGACTCTGATGAGCAAAGGGAGTTTCTCTTTATTTTTGATTTTTGAACCAGATGTTGCTTTCATGCTCTGAAACCTCTGAAACAGCTGAATGGATTTTCTTCAGATTCCTCACATGAACAAAAATTCACCTTTGGGCTGTGAACAAGCTTAAGAAATTGCACTATGATGGAGATTATTTTTTTCTTCCCCTCCCCTCTTCCATTTTTTTGATTTTGAAAGTTAAAAGGATCCTAAAATAGAAGCTGAGAATTGGATTAAACATCTCTCTGTTAACTCTTAGCACTGCTCCAAGTCTGCAATTATCATTTCTTAAGGTGCCTGGCTCCCATCCTTCTTAGACTTCCAGCTGCCACTTTTTTTTATTAAAATAACTGCTAGAGAAATGTTGAGGACCAGCCCATCTCTGGCTCACTGTGAAGAGGGAGCTTTGCTGAGAAAACTAAGAGAAAGCTCAGGTTTGGCCTCAAAAAGTGACCTGTGAGAGTGGGGAAGGAAAAGGAGATCACAGGAGAAATCCCACTGTGCTCCTCGTGACTCACAGCATCCTGTGGCTGGAGGGGCAGAGTGTGGCACTGCCAAGTGCTCTGGCCTGGGCCATTTGGTATTGAAATATGTATCATGAGACCTGCAATGTTAACAGAGCAGAAAAATCACCCAGTTCACTGCCAGGAATGAATAAACACCTCACAGGCTTCTTCCCTGACCTAAATCTGGCTAGAAAGAGATATGAGAAATAAAGGGTGTAGTTCTGTCCATACCACCTGTAGTTATCTAAGAAACCTTGTAATACTGTGGAAATCTGAGGTTTGTTCACATCAGTTCTCTGTTTTCCAAGATCAAGCTCAAGAACAGCTTCCAACAGGAAGGGTCATAAAATTGTAGAATTATTTAGGTTGAAATAGACCTTTAGTATCATCGAGTTCAATTATCAATCCAGCATTGCCAGGCTCACCACTGAACCACATCCATAAGTCACACATCTACACATCTTTTAAATATCTCCATGATGCCTTATCCCAAAAACAGCCCCATGGGAAGGTTTATTAATAGTCTTGGGGAATGTATATCTACCTTATAACAGCCCCTATCTGTGTTTGGGAATATCTAGGTGTGCTGGGTGCTTGAGGAATGGTTTCATTGACAAAGGATGAGCAAAAATCATCATCTCCTGCTCTCACCACTGATTTTCAGTGCCTCCATTTGTGCTGATGAAATGTGTTACAGCAGACAAAGCCCTGTGTCAGCACAGGAGGAAAGCAGGGTGAGATTTGTGGGTGTCTGAACGAGGGATTTCAGTCACCCCAGAGATCTGGAGATGGAGGAGGAATTTGTAACCTCTGGAAAGAATTTGGTGGGAGCAGCCCTTCCCATGGAGGAGCTGGGCAGCCTCTGAACAGATGGATGTGTTAGTCAGCTTGGCCACTGGCTGTTTTAACAGAAAATGATGTGCTAAATCAAGCCCTGGGAAACAAATTGCACACTCGGCGTGGCTGGAAGGCTGGCCTCTGGCACAGACAGCTGTTCTCAGCAGAGGAACATCCACCTCTTGCAGGAGCTGCCACCAGGACCTGCCTTTGGCAGTGCTGCATGGAAGGAGCAAAAACCGGGCACAAGGACAGCTTCAGCACCTGGATGCTGTGTTTGCTGGCAAAGTCTGTGTGTGTGTGTGTGTGTTTTTCCGGGCTTTCCTCTAAGGAAAATGCAGCATGGTGCTGCCTGCTGGAGGTTTGGCTTGGGGTGGAAGCAAAGCTGACTTGCCTAAGGAAGAGCTGGAGCTTTCTTGCCTTTGGGCAAGCCAAGGTGTTCCTGGAGAGATGAGATATGGATTCTGGGAGCAGCATCTCTCGAGGTGAAGGCAGGAAGGGCTAAACCAGAGACTGCCTTTAGCCTCTTAGCTAACAAAATCAGCAGTAACCCCCAGCTATTTACACCTACAGTAATTCCTCCCAAAGTTCTTGCCAGCCCAGTTCAATTTTCCTTTAATTCCTGTGTGTGTATCTGCAAATAGCCGATTACTTGTGCTAGACCCTGCCAATAAATTGTGTGCTTATTTGTTTCCCTTCCTCCCAGAGTCGGTTTGCATTAAGCACCACTGCAGCGTGCACAGGGGTTGAGGTAACGCCTCAGTGGCCCCATAAAACAAGTTCTTATTGAGCATGGCCTCTCTTTCTCACAAAATGAGCCCTTGGAAGATGCAAGCAGCTGGAATATGGGTATTTTCATGGCCATAAAAACTTCATTTTACTTTTATTGCTATTGAAAAGCCCTGGATAGGTGCATTTCTCATCCAGCTGATTAATCTGAGGTTAGAGGCCTCCACAGCAACAATTACACAGATATGTACCTCTGTGCGTTTGGAAGCAGTGTAGCTCAACCTCTTTCCAAAAGAAAATCAAAGGCAAAGTGTTGCCAGCATGGAGACACAAAGAATACCCTCTTTTTCTCATCTGAGACTCCAGCACAGGCTCGCTACGCCCACTTAAGGCTCCTTTCAGCTCCCAACGTGCCTCCGGGTTGCCTAGCAATCCTAACAATATTTTATGAGGCCTTCTTCCACAGGCACATTTTGCTAATGCTGAATTTTAGATAGAAGCTCCAGGAGAAGCACAGATGAAGCCTGAGACAGTATCACTCCAATTTATTACAACCAGGATGAAAAGGAGGGGGGAAAAATAAAATCACAAATTATCACGCTGGGCATTTAGCAATAATTGGTGTCACAATTTGGGAGCCAATTCTGGCAGGGGTGGTCCCCATGCCATGGGCAGCACAAATGGGCATCTGTGGCTGTGTCCAGGCTCCAAACAGGCACATCCCAAAGGGAAGGGATGCTGGCAGCCAGTGTGCTTGCTGCAGACTTCTGAGCAAACCTCTAATGGGGAGAAATAATAAGGGAAAACAGCTCCTGGGTGAACAGGGAGAAAGGATTCAGTACAAGTGAATCCTAGTGCTGGGTGCCTCCATCACCAGGGATCGTGCCCCAGGGTGAGTGATGCTGGGAATTAAAGGGGTTCCAGGATGCCTTGGAGAACCTGGAGGGAGTTAAGACCCACTGGCATCCATCCAATTTCCACTCTGAGCTATACAGAAAGTAAAGGTACAAAAATCCATAAACCTGTTTCAGATTGTTTTCTCTTGGTTTCTCCCTTTCTAGCACGAAGTGAACACATAACCCAGCATAATGAGCCCTTGGGGTTAGAGTCACTGTTAGAGTCAACATTTCTGAAAGCTACCAAGTTCCTATTTTTGTCTTTTAGTTTGGCTAATGCAAACTTTGCCCATAACCCAAACTTTCTATGAGTTGCTTTCAATGGTTAGGGGTTTTAAATCCTACTTTGAAAAAGGAAAATAACGTCCTTAATCTCATCAAAGATTACTCCACAATAGTGATCTCCTGTTAACATAAACTGAATTTGATTCCACCATTAAGTTCTCACATGGTTATTATTTTGTTGATGAAGAATGACCTTCAGTCAAATTCAGCTAGTTTCATTTCTATAAATCGTGTATTTATAAGAAGAAAATCAATATATATGTCTTCATGCTTTCCTATTTCTCTCTCTTTTTTTTGGAGAGGTTTTCACTTTTTTCAATTTCCAGGGTGCATGGGTGGGGTTTTTAAGCAGGTAAACATGACCTTTCCTTCCTGTAAAGCAAGTTCATCAGCATGAGGGAACTGGTGAGTGAAAAGTACTCCAAACTGAAGTGAGACACATCTCATTGATTCTTTTCACTTGCCAAGCTGAAGGACAAGTAAAATCCTTTCACTTTTAATATGGTATTATTAGTTATGTGAGTAAGTAAAACTGTTTCTAGCACGTTTTTCTAAAGGTGACAGTAGGTCCTGAAAGTGGTGCCTGATGGTTGTAAATCCAGGGTTCCCCAACACTTACATCAGGTGTCCTTAAGGCACCAACACACCTAATGAATGCAACCAACCAGAAAGGGGAGCACAGAATGGGAAAAGTAGAGTTTTGCACTTAATCCAGGATTTTACTGGGAACCATCATTAGTGCTGGAACTATAAACAGAACTTGGGTTTGCTCAGTGCTTTAGAGGTGTCTGCAGAACAGCAGGATATTTCAGCAGATTCCCTCCTGAAGCATCTGCTCCCTGCTGAGAAGCTCCAGTCATCCCAAAAGATTCTCAGGTCCCACTGAAAGCAATTATGGTTTCCAAGTGCCTTTGCTAGTCCCTGCTTCAAGGATAACCCGTGTTGACAGCCAAAGCTAAGAACAGACCACAGCAACTCCAATTTCCTCTGCTAGGATGCTACACAGAGGCTGAAGTCCAGGGCAGTTCCCACATGGATCTGTGGACACCTTGGCTGTGTCCAGTCTGAGCACTGAACTCCTCCCCTCTGCCCTTGGTCCCCTGTGTCTCACCTGAGAAAAAACAGAGCCACATGAACACCACCACATTCCTTTTGTTCCAATCCATCCAGAAGAGTGTTCATGGTGTGCTTTCATCCCTGGGATGCTCCAGGCAGGGAGCCTTGAACAGGGTGAGAAAGGCTGGATCCAAACATTTTCCTTATTTTCCTGGCATGCTTGGTGGGTTTCTTTGTACTTGGAAGGGAAATTTTTGGTATCAAGCAGGTTAATAGGTGATAGCTGGTTACAAGAGAAAGGGAGGCTGTTTCTTTTGTTGGGGGAATTTGTTGAAGAAGCACCTGCATGCAGCCATCTCCAAAGGCTGGGATAATGCAGAGTCCTGCTGCTGGGTCATGGCATAGAGACCTTTCACACACACAACATGCTGGCTTTGGAACAGATTCCAGACTGCCCTGACCTTGCCTGTGTGGGTTGTGCCTGTGGAAATAGGGGAAGGATGCTGGGATGAGGTGTGACCGCTGTGGTTTTGACAGCACGTTACACAATAGACACATCATCATAGGTGTGGATCATGATATAGGATTTGGGACAGTAAACACACACATCCTGTGCCTTTTGTTTGAATGTTTTTATAAAAATACAGGGCAGATTGTGTAGCTTTTCTATCTCCTCTTGCTTCTCAGGCAGGTTGTAAAGCAAGATATTTAGGATCAGCCACTTCCAACCTTCCAGACAATGCACGGAGCTTGTTTTCAGCAGTGACAGGCACTATATGCTGCAGAGGCTCATAAAAGTCCAAAGCCATATTCCTTTTAGTCTGAAATACTTAGTGTTTGGTATCAGATTTTATACTTACTGGTTCAGTTGTTTTCAGCTGTTGAAAAGTGTGTGGTGGGTTTTTTTCCTCTGTTCACATTTATGGATAGTGAGAAAATGAGATCATTCAGAAAGAACTAAAGCAAATAATTCAGACCTGGCTTGTGCTGTGCATTTCACCCCAGTCCAAGTTTCAAGCCAAAATGAAAGTTAAGTTAGCTAAGCAGGTTTAAAGCTCAAAGCACACAAACCAATGTAAATTGTATGAATTATTTCAACTACAACCCATGAAATGGTATTGCTTTTGTAAAAGTATCTTGGCAACAAATAGTCTTGTTCAAGGCCTTCCAAAGTGAGGTATAATGCATCAGACAGGCACTGGCTTGTATTCTACAAAAGTGACAGCATTTCTGCATGGGGAATGAGCAGATCATATAATATCTTAGGGAATGGCAGAGTCTGGGCATCAGATGTTCCTAGGTCCTCACTGTATTTGCTGTGAAAATATATTCTTGATAAGTGTGATTCAAAAAAAATGTCTCTGAAGCCTAAACAGTGATAGAAACATTTTGAGCATGCTGGAGTTTACAGTAAACAGCATCACAGATGATTTAAAAACGAAAAAATTTCATTACTGTAGAAAGCACAGTCTCTGCAGGCTGTGCTGCTCTTGGGAGGGAGCTAACAGACACAGCATCTCATTTAGCCCTGTCTCTGCAGGTTCCAGGGCTGCTGCTCAGCACCCAGCACCTTGCAGGAGGCAGCCCTGAGAGCAGGGTTTAAGCAGTGCCCCCTCGCTATGGGTGCCAAGGTTTGCCTGCCTTTTTCTCTCTCTGATCCTGCTCCCTTCAGCTTAGCAGCCTATTGGCATTAGGGGAGAAAATGGAGGGTTTGTATCCTTTGTGAGCTTTCAGGGCTGTGAGTGCTCCCACCACATTTCTGACTCACTGATGTTGTTTCCTTCAACCTTCTGAAGAAGAAAGAATTCTTCTATCAGTGGATCACCTCCTCCACAGACCAACCCTTTCTTATCAGCCCATTTGGATTAAAATCTGGCTCAGAATCACTGTGAAAGGTCTGCAAAGTTGTTCGGACTGAGGGAAGGTATTTATGGGTGTCACAGATGGGATTAGGGTGCTGCTGTCCTCCCCAAACCCTCAGTGTCACTGTGAGCCTTGCATGTGTCCTCCCACTCAGAGAGCCATGTCATGGATGCAGTTTTGGCTGGCAGGGACATTTATATGGTTGTCTCAGATCAGGCACAAGGGTCATCATAAGGATCAAATTAAAAGCACAGATGCTGCAACAGAACTGAGAAAACAGGTAGAAATCCCATGGGAGGCTGAGTTAGACACTGTGCAAGTGTGTGTGTGTGTGTGTGTGTGTGTCAGATACTGTGATGTGCCTGAATATATTTAAAAACAACAAATTTTATTTAACTTCTTGCAGCTGTTTAGTTAAGAATAACATCCTACCAGACATGTATAAGTGCAAACCCCTTTTTGTTCCTGTGCCACATCATGGTGATTTCCCTGAGACACAAAGCAGAATTAAAACCCACCCAGCTGCAGAGAGAAGTGAGGCTGCTCCTGAGCGCAGGTGTGCTGCAGAAAGCAGCTCCACAGATCCAGGGCACATTGCTCATCACTTACACTGCTTCAAATCAGTTTGGACAAAAACCACAACAGCATTTAAAACCTACTTGATGGCTGAGGGAAGAGAAAGGAAAAAGTGCTGCGGAGAGATGGGCTGGAATTTGAGGGAACACTGCCCTCTTCTTTTGTATTTTATCAAAGTGTTTGTGCGAGGCAAGTGCTGAAGTCTCTGCTTGCTTGCTAATGATGCACACTTACATCTGTGGAAGCCTTATCACCATTAACCCCATGAGATTGGCACTGTGCTCAGGAGAAATGCTGGACCGGGCTGGCACAGAGACAGCAGATTCTCTTTTCCTTGGAGTAATTGCTTTCCTTCACTCTTCTCCTCCTCCTTCCCAGGTCAGGGCTGCACACATTAGGCTGCCTTTCATTGTGAGCATCAATGTGTTGTCTGGCCGCTGGGTAAATACATCAAGTGGCTCACGCCCAGTGTGCAGCTCTCATCATTCCTTTCTGTCAAAGCTGCTTTTCAATGATGCTTTGGTCTGGGGGTAGAACAGATTTCCTGCAGTGCTGAAGCTGGGCAGATTCCTTGCTGAATTGGGGCTTGATAAATATGTATTGAGTCTCACGCATCAGAACAGCGAGCAACAGCCATAAGAAATGTTATAAGAAATGCAGCATTTCACTTCTAGAAACTCAGTGTTTCTAAGCAGACACCATCCAGCAGATAAAAGCAGAAATGTGCCCTTTTATCACTGTTTTTGCAAGATTTGTGTTTGCCCAATGCGATGGTATCTGGGTGACCATAACAACCCATTACACTCATTTGCCCACAACTGCTAGCATGAAACGGATTCTTGGAGTATTGAGACAGTAAGCAATGACACACAGCCAAACAAATATTTGACAAAGGACAGTTGGGTTTCACACCACTCTCTGAGTAACCCTGACTCCATCCCAACTATTTTCTGCTCTCAGAGCTGCTTTGTTTGAATGTTTGATTTCTCCTCCCAGATCAGGTTGTCATTTTGCACAGAGAGGTGAGGCAGGGCAGCATCTGAAACTGGCTCAAGGTGTCTTTACAAAGTGCCAAGAGGGATTATTTCTGCATGTGCTTGTGTTGACGTCAAACCATGGTAGTGAGCAAAAAAGTTTGGGTGACCAGGGATGGCCAAGGTGCCATTCCCACATCCACAAGGACTGTGCTCTACTCCCTACACCTCTTAAAACCTGGCTGGAATCTCCTGGCCATCCAAACATTTTGGTAGGCAACTCATGGAGTTAAGAAGTTTGGCCACATCTGCTGACACATCCATCTAAAACGCTGCCAAGGAAAATGAACAACTATAAAATCCAGCCATGCAGGACGAGATAATTCAAACAATCTTGAGTGTGTTTACATCAGGCATTTACACCGGGGCAGCCAGCTTGACTTTAAGCAGGATTAGCTGACTGGAGGAGCACAAAGCGTTGCTGTGGATGAAGGGCCCTGGGTTTGATGCTGTTGCAGGGCAGATTACAGCTGAGCAAAGCGTTGGAGGCTGTGAGCAGAGCCCTCTGTTAGAAGCTTAGGGAAAGGATGCTGCAGGCAGCCAGACTGCTGAGACACGGTGCTAAGCACAACCCACCAGGCAGCTCAGAGGAATCCTGTTTCTGTACACCACTTGATCACATTGTGCATGAAGCTGGGATTTATCTCAGCACTAGCGCTGGCTTAAGCAGCAAATGCCACTCAGAAAAAATTTCCAAGCAGAAAGGAAAAGACTTGTTAGAAAAAATCTCATCAATTGGTGTGGCTGGAGTGTCCCAGTGGCTGCAGATGACCATGACACATGTGGACATGCCCATTGACATCATCACTCCCACAGCCCTGGAGCATCAGAGCTGCACCAGCTCTGCCCTGAGCAGCTGAGGAGCCTTTGAGCAGGGCAAGGATCTCCACAGCCAGCCTCACATGTCAGCCCTCGGGTTATTCCCTAATTGGAGCTGCAGAAATCTGTGGCCTGTATCGAATGTGGGAGCAGTAACAGGTCCCAGCCCTGCAGTGACACGTCTCTTGGCCCCACATCAGACAGTCACACAGTTCCCTGCACCTCCTGTGTTTGGAACCAGGGCCCCTCTCCTTCCCATGGGGGGTTGGCTCCTGCCCTGACCCAGCCTGCCCTCAATGTGTTTTCTCAGGCAGCCCTAGAAACAGTTACTGACAACATCTGGTAACAGCCTCACCCTATTCCTGGCTCTTTTGGGGTTCTCCTGGTCAAATTTGGGATTTTAGAAAAGCTTTAGACATGAACTAAAATCTCTGGCACTGCTTTTTTTTTTTTTTTTTTTTTTTTTTTGGCAGGTCAGGTTGCTCTGATACAAGGTCTCACCATGGTTGCTGCTGCTCATCTGCCTACCAACCCCGGGTACATTTTTAAGCTCAGGTAACAGCACACTTATCCAGGGGTGGATGGAGTAAAGGCTTGAGCCAGCTCTTGTCAGGCAGCATGTGGCTCTAGCTCTACCTGATGGTCACATTTTGCTTTCTGGCCACAAACGTTTGCTGATGCTGAGCAGTTTGGGGCAGGAGAGGAGCTCAGACAGAAGATCTCAGTTCAGACCACCTTCCTCTCCCCGTGCCCCCTCCGTGGCTGCCTTTCCTCACTCTACTGCAACCTTTTGCTGTGCCCAGCTCAGCTGAGCCTCGCTGCAGAGCTGACACTGGTGCAGAGGAAGTGGGGTTGGTGTTTTGTTAGACGGTGCTTTTGTCTCTTCCTCTCGGTTGTATTGAACTGCAGAGGCAAAGAGCACTCACTGAAGATGGTGTCTCAGGTGAGATGTCTAATGCAGGTCCCGACTGCTCAGCAATCACTAAACATCTCAGGGAAGATGTTCCAGGAAGAGGGATGTTAACCTTGTGGTCCTGGACTGATTCCAGCTCGTTTAATTACAGTTTTCATCGCTGAAATTTGCTCTGCACTTTTGACCAGTTATGAGATTTTTTTTTTCCCATCTCCTCGAAGCTGTTGAGCAGCCTTGCTACAAGCTGACATATTCCCCACACAAGGTGAAGCAATACAAAATTACAGCTGCTCCCTCTCCCAAGTTTCTCAAATTCATTGTCTTTTCTGATTACTTAACTATTCAAGATTCTGCAAAGTATCCCCATCTTACCTTTACAGAAACATTTTAACTGTTTAATCTGGATATATGGATATGTAGGTATAGCACAGACTATACATGAGCCAAATATATGCTGTTGTGGCACAGAATATGACCTTTATCATTAATATAAATATAGATAGAAACACATAATCCTACAGAAATAGAAAAAGTAATTTGAAGAAATGCTGTAATGCAAGCTAAACAACCTACACAGTCCCTTATAATGAAAAACTGTATCAGTATAAACCTATATAAAAACACTATGTGACTATATACATTCACATATGAGTGTATATATTTATATATATAAACTCTATAAAAGTGCATTAAGGTGTTTTAAACCTCACACCTTTGTGTATGTGAGATGAATCTCCCCTTTCAGCAAGCCTTGGCAAACCGTCCAGGGTTATCAAGGACTTGTTCAAGGCCAAGTAGGATGGTGCTAGGGTCTGGTGGAAGGTGTCCTTGCCCATGGCAGGGGTGTGTAACCAGATGAGTTTTAATGTCTCTTCAAAGCCAAAATTCTATGATTCCATAGAGAAGCAGCAAAAGGCCACCGAAGCAGTCAGAGACCAGACCCCAGCCAGAGGATGTACACATCCCTGCCACACAGAGAGCCTGGAGAAGGCTGGTTTGGGATTGGGGTATCTTTGCAGAACAGAGAGCTATTTATGAGGTGATTTGGAGACTCTTTGTTAGGAACTGCAGTGATAGGACAAGGAGTAATGGGTACAAATTGAAGGAGTGGAAATTTATTTGAAATATTGGGAAGAAATTATTTCCTGTCAGGGTGCTGAGGACCTGGCACTGGCTGCCCAGAGAAGCTGTGGATGCCCCTGGATCCCTGGAAGTGTCCAAGGCCAGGCTGGACGGGGCTTGTCGCAACCTGATGGGGCTGATGGAAGGTGTCCCCCTGCAGGGGCAGGAACTGGATGATCTTTAAAGTCCCTTCCAACCCAAACCACTCCATGACTGCATGCAGCGGCAGCAAAAGGCCGCTGAAGCGAGCCCGCATCAGCGACCAGAACCGTGCCGTGGCACGGCTCTGCCGCTGCCCGCAGCAAGCCCGCAGCCGACCGATGAGCGGTTAAACCGCCGGGAGCCGCCGGGCCGGGGCCGCTCCCTCACACCTGCCCGTGCTGCGCTCCCCGCCCTGGCCCGCAGGCGGCGCCGCGCGGCCGCCGTTGCCGCCCCCTCCCCGCGCCCCGGACCGCGGCGGGGCGGCCGCGCCCGGCGGAGCTGCCGGGGGAGGCGGCGGCCGGCGCGGCTCCCGCCCCGCCCCGCGTCCCCGCCATCCCCGCCCCGCCGGCCCCGCCCCGGAGGCCGGCACGCTGGCTCGCTCGCTGCCGGGGAACATGGCCGAAATCGGGGAGGACAGTAGCGGGG
Source organism: Sialia sialis (assembly GCA_009812075.1). NCBI lineage: Eukaryota > Metazoa > Chordata > Aves > Passeriformes > Turdidae > Sialia > Sialia sialis. Next base: position 3,544,234 of record VRYO01002014.1, on the reverse strand, counting down.
CGCGGGCTCTGCTGGCGCTGCGCTCGGCGCCCTGCAGCCCCGCCGCCGCGCCCCCTCCCGGGCCGCCGCCCCCGGCCGCGCCGCCCGCCGCCTGCACCGGGCCGGTGCTGGCGCGGCTGCAGGGCCGCGAGTTCGAGTTCCTCATGCGGCAGCCGGCCGTCACCATAGGCCGCAACTCCTCGCAGGGCTCGGTGGACGTCAACATGGGGCACTCCAGCTTCATCTCGCGGCGGCACCTGCAGCTCAGCTTCCAGGAGCCGCACTTCTACCTGCGCTGCCTCGGCAAGAACGGCGTCTTCGTGGACGGCGCCTTCCAGCGCCGCGGCGGCCCGGCCCTGCAGCTCCCGCCGCAGTGAGTGCCGGGGGCGGCGGGGCCGGGCCCGCTCCGCAGGGCAGGAACGGCCCCGGGGGGCGGACAGGGACCCTCTGTGCCGGGGAGGGGACGTGGGGCTGGGCGGAGCGGCGGCTCCTTCCAGGAGGGGACGGCGAGCTGCCCGTGTGCCCTGCAGGGGATGTGTGTCTGCCTGGAGAAGGGCCTGAGGTGATGATGGGAGAGCCACAGCTGATGAAGAACACAGGTCAAGGATCCCTCTGCCCACCAGGGGTCTGAGGGGATGGTGAGGGTCTGCCACTGAAAAAGGTGGAGGGCTTGAAATAGGGGACACTCGCACTGCTCACAGAGAGCCTTAGGGGACACTGAAGGTCCCCTCGCTTGAAGCTGGTCACAATGGATGAGGGACATCTCTGATGAGGTTCTCAGCATCAACATGGGCTGTCCTCACCTTCCCGGCCTTGCTGCCATCCGAGAAAGGGGATGATGTTCATGGGGACTGGGGCTGCTCCCTTTGAGGGAACCATGTCTGAAAAAGTGTCAAACTGTGAGCCCCTCGCTGCAAAGGTGTCCCCCATGGTCATCATCCTTCATGCTTGCCTGCATGTTCAACTGGTGATTCTTAAGGGTTTCCAAAAGAGAAGGAAGGACTCTCAGCGGGCTAAAACTTGCTACACCCAAGGCTTGTCGTCCTTGGAAGAGATCTAGCGGAAAAAGTTGGAAACCACTTTGCCAGAATTGCTTACTTAAGGGTTGGCAAGTTAGGTGTTGTTCCTGATGTCTCTCTGGAGCAGCAGAAACAAAGGGGCCAGGCTGGGAGTGATGCTGCTCACCAGGACAGCAGGTGCCCAAGGTCTCTTTGCTTCCTTAAGGAAGGGGAGAGGGGTGCAGAAGGGTTTGCTGTGGTACCAGGGTCTGCCTCTGTTAAATTCTCTTGCAGAAAGAAGAGTGAGGTTGATGTTAATCTATTTCTTCCTCTGAAAACATTGTTTATAGTAGCTGAGTACTGTCCAGCGACTGCAGTGCTTCACCCCAGGGCAGCAGCGTGATAGTGGTAGGTGATGTAATTCCTGTGTGCATCTCCTCAGGTTTCTCCAGACTGACTGTACCTAATGCCATCTCTGAGTGAGCTGTGAAGGCAGGAGGTTGAGAGGCTGTTGTTTGTATAAAACATCTGTTTTCATCTGTCACATTTTGGCTTTGGTACTGTTTACCTCCAGCACCAGGGTCCTGGAGTTATCCCTCTCCAGCCTGTCGCTCAGGGGAGGGTTTTTTAATTACTCATTTCCTCTGCAGGCTGCTTCATTTTGTACTCAGTAATTTAGTTATAGCTCCCTAGCTGCTCACTCTCTGAGGCATTTTGGTTTCTAACGTGTTTCATTTTCTAAAAGAGATGTCCTTTAGTGGCTGGTTAATTAATCTGGCTTTGTAAAACAAGACCACCAGAAGCCCTGTGCACTTCTCTTGTCATTCCCTCTGGCTCTGGTGTCTGTGCAAGCACTCTCCTCCCTGTCACTCAGTTTCTTCGCTTGGTTAATCATAACCATTGTGACAGAAAACTATGTCAAACAGCAACCTAGTTGCTTATTTTTCTCCCCTTTGCTCCTGACTCCTGGAATGGGCATGGCAGCTTTCCTTCTGCGTTGCTTTAAAGGGAGGAGTTTAATGTACACTTCTGAACTCTACACAATAAGGCATCCTCGTAGCTTGGCTGCTGTTCGAGCTACATAAATAAACTTGGTGCTCCTCCCATTCTGACTTCCAGGGTAGGAAAATGTTTTGCATCAATCTAAAGGAATTTGCCCCCTTGCTTCTATCAGGTAAACAACTCCTTACTGGCCAGTCAAGGGTTTTTAACCCAGACCAGGAAAAAGAAAATCTTGTTGAAGCTTGGTGTACACAGTCTTGATTGAGGCTTGAAACTGGCTGTTCTTATCTCGTTATCTCCACTCTTGAAAAATCAGACAATTCTCTCCCAGTCAGCCTCTCCACACCTGCACACACACACACACACACACACATACACACAAAAATCTCTCCCCAGTAAATATAAAGTGCCTTTTTTTTCCTATAGAGCAACCCGTATGCTTGCTGCCAGCTAATGTCAGAAGGAGGACAGGTTGGAGTACACAGACTTTACACAATGTTTTCTGCATGTTATGGTAACACTCCTGCCGTGTTTGATGCAGCCACACCTTTTCCGTGTACCAGCAGAATGTACAGTTTATGTTAAATTTCAGGAATTACTGATCATTCCTTCCAATGTTTTACAGGGAGCTTCTTGTGATGTGGGGAGCTCTTGCTGGTAATGTTCTAAAAACCAGTTGTTTGAATGGTTGTCCTCCCTTTTCCTCCCACACCTGTAAAGGACAGCAGAAATGTGCAGAGTGCTGTTTTCTTCAGAGCACTGCAGTCCCTGGTGCTGTTACGTTACAAGCAGAAGAAAAGCTTGTGCATCATGAGATCATGAATGGAAGCAGGGGGTTCCAGGAAAAAGTGTCTTTCAGTTGTAGTTCATACTATTCGTTAAAAAATAGATGATGAGCTCATAAATTCTGTTTTCTGAGGTTCCTTCTCACTTCACTATTTCTGTATAGAAGTTCTCTTTTCTAAGTTTTCTGAGTTTAGAAGTAATTCCTGAAATGTATGGAGGATCCTGACAGGAGGGATGAGAAGAGAGGAAGGAGGGGGAGTTTGAGACCCCTCTTGAAGGCTGTGCTTACCTCCTGTCTCAACAGCCCTGCTCGAACTCAAGGGCTGTTGAAAAGCTTTCTATCACTTCCTCCATCAACGTGGTGTGTGTGGATTCTCTGCTGTAACCAAGATTTTACTGCTGGGCAGGAGTATCATATTCCACAGCTGTGTTGTTATGGGAGGTTGTATTTCACAGATGTGATGACATAACTATACAGTATAATTAAACAGTAATAACCAACAAAGAGGACATTTCCTAGAGGTTAATGACAATTAGGAACAAAGTGGGTGGAAGAGTGGAGGACCTATGGTACAGCTGAAGATCCTTAATCAGTTTAATTAATAAGTGCCACATTACAGCAGACACTATAAACATAAATCAGGATGAAATGATGGAAGTACTTACATCAAAAATAAGTGCTTCAAATCAAATTAAAGAGTTGCTAGAAACTCTTTATAGCTTGCAATGGTTTTTTAGCTGTGCTGGTGGGAGCTGGAAATCTGTAGCTAAATATCTGGGTATTTTTCTATAAGAAGGAGAAGAATTCAAAACTGCAGGAGAATATGCACTAGATTTTAAAAACTCTTTATACCAGCAAAAGTTAAGATAGAGCAGGAACCATTAACTGGAAGTTTTTTTTCCTATTGAAGACAGTCATTTCTTCAAATTTATGGTGTAATCAGGTGTTTACAGGATCAGGTTAATGATGAATTATTAACTTCTTCTTTGTTGTGTTCAAAATTGACTTTGTTTTCAAAATAATTTGCAATAACAAGTTAGGCTCTTCAGTAACTAAAATAAGCATTTGTTTGTTTGTTTATTTATTTAGTTTGTCGCTCAGAACAGAAAGAACTGAAACAGTTAAAAGTTAAACTTGCTAACCTGAATTTTAAGTAGCTGTAAGTCAGGTCTTCAGATGCTCCAAAATACAGAACTTTTACTGACTAAACCTGCAAATGTTGCTTGAGCATAGCCTGATAATAGCACTCGAGCTTTTTGAACTGTGAGCTCAATAGATTGGAATATGATGCTTGTCTGGGAATGTTTCAAGGGATATTTACTTATTGCTTCTGTGACCATTTAGAGTTTTTGCAGTGGCGTAATTAATGGAGCCTGAAGTTGGTGTTTTTCAGTGTAAATGGGTTCTTTCAGTATGAGGTTTCTAAGCATAAAAGCAGGTTTTTAAATCTGCAGTTCTTTTAGCATTTAGGAAATAAATGGAGGAGATTTTTTAGCTTGAGAATAAATACGAAGGAAGTAAATATATGGATGTATGAAATCAAATTAAAACATAGAGTTAAAGTAAAAAAAATTGTGTGTAAGCCCCATTATAAATTGAAAGTTTACCATGCATGTCAAGTTTTATTAAGAGCCTGCTGTTTTATTTACAATGGGATTTTTCTAGGTGCTCAATAAACTTGACAAAAATAAATAGTCCAATACTCTGACCACACACCAAGGTGCTGATCCTGCAGAATTTTACACATTCATTAATCTTTCCATGTTGTGAGTACACAAGTTCCCTTCGGTGTTTGTGTAGCGAGGGTGTCTCAACAACTGGGGTTTAGCAACCAGAAAATGGAGAATTAGATGCAGTTTCTAAGGGACGTGGCTGTGCAGTCGGATAGCCAGAATCTCAGGGAACTAATTCAGGCTTTACAAAGTGCCATATTCTAGGAAAATGGAGATGTGCACAATGCAGTGCAGTGTTTTGGTGAGCTCCATTCTTGTGGTTGGAGCGATGCCATCACGGTGGGTACAAGGGAGGGTGTCCTTACATCTGGGGCAGCTGCATACCCTGTGTACACACACTAAGGAAATGATTTTACCACCTAACCACCACTGCAGAACTCGTTGTTTCTGAAATGCTGCATATGTATGTTGTCTCTGGTAACTCCTCAGGTAGTTTTGCTTCTTAAATATTGCATTATCTGCATTTGCAACTATTTTTTTTTGTTCATTGTTTGAAATATGTTGTTTGCTGTGCTACAGCTTGTGGATGGTGGTTTTACTTTTGCTAGAAACCCTTTAAAGATTTGCTTTCTTAGTGCTTCATCTTGTATTTTTCATGCTCTTACTTAATTTCAAAGACTGTCTTTGAGAACAGGTTTTTTTGTTGCACAACAAGATGTGATAAAGGATTACCTGATTTTAATTATGGAATTCATGTCAAGTAATAATTTTTGGCTAAGCAGCTCAATTTGTCATGAGTTATATTAAACGTTTGAGGAAAAGTTCCTCTCATGTGAAACTGCTGCTCAATTTGTTGATTCAAAAATAGCTGTGCTGTAAGTCAGGTTGTGAATATAAACTAAGGTTATGCAAAGCTCAGTGTATGTCCTTATGGATTCTTTTAAACCAGGCTTGGTTCAGCTTTGTTGATTATGAAAAGATTAATATTAGGAGAACATGCCACACTTGTCTTGTACGGTTTTGTGTGGAGTCTCAGCTATAAAGTCATAAATGTGGATTCAAGTTGTGCTGGTGTAACTTCTTTGTGCTGGCAAACCCTTAATCATGGCACGTATCCTTAGGTGACTGGATTCCTTCCTATGGGCTCTGTTGTGTTTTCATATAAATCTAGAGAATGAATGAGTGTGAACGTTTTTGCTTTTCTGAAAATGGGAAATAAAAATGATGAAATCTGTAGTAATTCATATCCTGATTGTTTTGGTGCCAGCTGTGTGAGCATACTCACTGTAGAGCATCTGTCCTGGTAACAAATCAAAATAGTTCTGTTTGCTTTGTTTTCACTCTGCAGAAAACGTGATAGGCAGCCTTGCACTGAATAACTGAAAGCATAAATGACAAGCAGATTAATGTGCCTGTTGTCTTTGTAAGCAAGTTCCCAGTAACTGCTCCGCTGGCCATTTGGCGTCAGAGCTGGTCTGTGGGATGCCAAATTCTCTCCCTCGGTGTTGCAGTTTCCTGGAGGAGTAGATGTGGCAACAGGATGTTGGTAGAGAGCAGCGAACTACTTGAATTTGCCACTTACGCCATGCAAATAAAGGCTGATTGGTGTGGTAATTAGTGTCTGTTATTGGGAGGAGTTTGTGCAGTGATGGCAGAGAGCGGAGCCAGCGAGGGTTTGGGGGCTGCTCTGTGACAGCGTGGGGTGACAAAGGGGACACAGGCTGCTGAGGTGCTTGTTAAACCACTCAGAGAGCTGACAGTTCCCTCCAGCTGGCTTTCCTATTCTGGGGGAGCTCTGCTAGCACTCAGCTCCATATCAGCTCCTCTGGCATGTGGTGATTTACTCTGAGCTCCTTCTAGCTCAGTGTCTGAGCAGTGTCTGGGTGTTCTGCCTTCAGAGCCGAGGGGCTCCCCGACCAGAAATGCTTCACAGGCCAAGCTTCACCTCCCTGCTGGTTAGACGTGGATGAGACAGCTTTTCTTTCCAATCCAAGTGGAAATGTGGTTAAAAAAAGAAAAATCATGTGCTTTTGAGCTGGTGGTGTTAATGAAAAGAGAGAAAATTTCTCATTTGCTTTCAGTACACACTCTTTCCTTTTCCTTAAGAGCCGTGCAGAACACAGAGGCTTCTCTCACATGTAGCCATGCCCAGCACCAGCTTTGTTTTATTATCTTTGGTTCAGTCCCTGTACATCCAGGACTTTCCTGAGGTTGCAGACTCATGACTGGGATATCCACTGTAAAGAAAGAAAAGTATGGCATGAAATGTGCAGTAAAGTGTTTTGGGTGGTGAAGGTCGTTGTTCTCTTACAGCTCCATATGCTTTGCAGCAAATGCCTTGGAAGTCCCCTGAGCTTGTGCAGTATTTTCTTACAGATAAACTTAGGTTAAAATGTTTTGTGCATCTGAAATGGCTGATGAGCCCTGATGTAACTGGCTGCAAGACTAAAACCAGGGAAAATGTGGAGCTGAAGGTCTGGGTGTCATTTTTGCAGTGGTTTTTTTTTTTTTCTATGACAAATTTGAAAGATGAAAAAGCTGAAGCATTTTTTTCTGTCTCCCGAATATGGGCTTGATGTACTTCCAGACATGGTTAATCGACTAATTGTGAGTACAAATTATTGTCTGCTCTTAATGCATTCACTGCAGTCAATAATTCAGTATTAATCACTGAACTGTTTTTCAAGTATTTATAAGTCTCCCTATTTCAGTTGGCTGCAGACTCCTCATAAAAGCAGATTGATGAGATGCTTATAGAGCAGATGAATTTCTCCCTTGAGTAAATGTGAGTGAAAATTTCCGTCCAATTGTATATTCTTTGTTTTCATAGTACAAATACAATTTTACTAATGCCTATTCACTCTTGTCCACAAATGTTTTTTGCTAGTAATTCGCATATTTGGTTTCTTCAGAATAGCTCAGTAAATGCATATGTGCATTCCTTCTGCATGGCACTTAATTTTTATGAAATACATATTTTATTGGACAGTAAAACATTTAAGTATCTTAATGGCCTAATTAATACTCTGTATCCTCTTCTGTCATGTGTATTTTGCTCTTCGTTATCCTTCTGCTCCTTTTTTCATGTCCTCGTGCATTTTTTATCATAAAAATTTCAAGCAATCTTGAGAGAGCAGTCTATTACAAGGCTGTTCTTTGAATATTCAGCAACTCTGAGATTTGATTGATAGTCCCTTCCCTCCCATCCTATTTTTAGTAACTTAAAAGCGAGTTTAATTTCTTGGGTTGTTGTTTGTTGTGCATGTGCAATTTACTTTGGTGGTTTTCCTCCCTCCTTTAAATGTTCCAGATATGTAATTTTCATGTTCTTTGAGGACATCTTGACAGTTGGGGAGAAATAATGTAGAAGTTAATTAGGAACTCTGCCTTAGCTGAAGGAGCAAAGATGGACAGTCTTTGTCTGGTTCTGTTAATGTATGCTGTGTGATTAAGATTGGAGAAGTGGAAGGAAACTTTAAGCACATTATTGCTACTTATTATCCTGCTCCAAGAACCTTCTAGCATCAGAGCCTGTTTTCATGTGCGAGTACAATCCACTCCATCTTTCAGGACAGAATGAGGAGACAAAAAGCCTTGCAGAGGTGGCGTAAGCACTGTGGAAAAGGACGTCCCTCCCCTCTCTGAAATACAACCTTGGAGCTGTACCCCTTTTTTCTGCTCCGTGCCACTTCAAGGAGAGCCTTGGGAAATCTTCCCACACAAACTGTTTTAATCTTCTATCTCCCTTCAGGCCACATACAGAAGCCGCCAACAGTTTGTCTAAGCAGGACTGGACTCCCTGCAGAGCCAGTTTGTGCACTTGCTAAAGGAATTGTTCTTGAGCAACTTCAGGCCTTTCCTCTCTCGAGGGCATAAGAACTCTGGACTCTTACACACACGGAATCCTGATTGCGTGGGAGGAGAAAAGGACCAGACACAGAAAGCAAATTCTGTTTCTACCTGATGGGTAGACCAAAAATGATTTTGCTTTTCATACTCAGTTTGAGGCGTAGCCCAAGCTAGTAAGGGTAGGCTCTTGGTGTGGGAGATGTGCCAACTACTATGTGCTTATTGATCTCATTCCTTTTTTTAACTGTCTCATGGCTGGTGTAACGTGGTGCTGGTGGCTGTAAAGGGCTGTTGGCTGTCAACAAGCCTGGCAATTGGGTGGCTTTGCCTCCTTGTCCATTCATCTGGATAATTACTATAGCTCTTCTTTTCCCATGTCTCCCTCAGACACCGTCTGATGAGACGAGATAATGAAACTGTTTTAGTCCTGGGAAGACCTGAAAGGAAGTCAAAGGCTGGCACGTGCTTTGCTGCTAATACCTTTGTGGAATATTAAGGCAAGCACTGAAGTTTCCTTTGGGCATAGGAATTCTTAGGAGACAATTCCTGATTGCTAGTGCTTCAATAAAAGAATTGCTATCATTTTTTTGTGTATTTTGTGTAAACAAGGCATATGCAGACTGGCTGTTGAAAATAGGCACAATCAAGTAGTTTAGACTTGCACATCATTTGTTTACAATTGTGTAAAAATCGCTGCAAACAGCCACGGGATGAAGTTGGGAAACAAGTTTGTTTTGGTGGATATTGATTTCTGGATCTGAGGTCTGTTGTCACCAAGTGGGTGCATCCTCTTTTCCAAGAGATTACAGTTTCTTCTCAGTTTCTTCCTGCTTTGTTCTCCATTGCAGGAATGTGAATTCCTATTGAAAAAAATAGTAATTCTGGCCAGAAAATGGCAAGAATTCTGTTCCCCAAAGAGCTGAGACTGCAAACTGTGACGTTTATATAAATCTTCAGACAAGGTACATCCATTAAAGTAAGATGTTTCCCTAATTCTGTATATTCTCCTGAAACAAAAGAAAGGGAGCATTAAACTCTGCCAGTAATATGACAGAATAACTCTCTAAAACTTTCCTAATTTAAAAATAATGAAACCACTGGGTGACAGCTTCTACATACACTGTATTTTGCAAGAGTCATTGTTGCTTCAGTTGGTTAGACTCTTTTCAAGGATTAAACCCCTCAGCACAGTTGTATGTGCTGGAAGGATTTAAAATACCTTAGAAATCTTGAGATTGTTTTTTATTGTTTGCAATCTTAACCACATACTTCTAGGTGGTCTTTCACGAGCCAGCTCAGTACATCACCATCTGAATCATAGTAAAATGATTGTTTTTAGTAGGAGGGAAGGTTGTGCCTGGGATTGTCTTTTAACCTTTATTTTAAATGTCAATATTTGGAAGGATGCAGGTGGATGTCACTTTGTAGACACTTGTGTAAGAGGCTGTCTGTTGCCCCAAATGTTTATTTGGCTCTGAGTCTAGAAGCTGTCAGCTTTTAAAACATTTAAACTACCCTCAGAGCTGTTTTAAAACAGTAATCCTGGCTTCCTCTAATGGGTATTGAATGGATTGTGAAATGTCTTCACAGGGAGTGGAACGGACTTATGTGAACATTTTGCAAAGTTTTAACTCCATATGGGTAGTTTTTTTATAATGTATATAAATAGTACATTAGCTTTTCCAAATCACTTTCTAAATGAACTGAACCAGCCTCAAAGGAAAATACATCATAGTCATGCTCTGTGTGTTAGAGCCCTCTTAGAGAGTCTGATTGAATTCAAAGGTTGGTACCATCCCACACACAGGCTTTTTCTGGCATATATATGTGGAAATTAGGATTTTTTTTTCCTCTGAGCTTTACTGAGGTGATTTTGTTTTGCACAGCCCTTCCTAATGTGTTTATAGGTAGTTCCCTGGCTGTGGAAGGGTGAGTCTGCTAAATGACTTGTGTGAGACCTTTCAAGGTATTGGGCTGCCTACTTGAGAGCAAACCCTACTATGATGAATGGCCCATTAGAAGAAACTTGATGGCATGGCAAATGAGATTTTACATGAGGATCAAACTGTGTATCCAGCAAAGATGCTGAAACAAGTGCCTCTCTCTGAAAAGGTTATTAGGAGATTTTATGAACTGCTATTTTCAAATGGTTTCTTTCCCCTTATTCCCCAGGGTACAAAAATGTCCCAAGACTCTGGATACTTGTAGTAATAAAGGAAGAGTCTTCTCGAGGAAGTAGGAGCTAGGATGAAAATGGGAGTAGATTTGAAGTTGCTGCTTGCCTGTGGCAGCAGTGGCCAGACTTGTGTGGTGAAAGGGGCAGGATCTGCAGCCAGCTGAAAGTTCCATGGCAGTTAAAGCAAAGATTTCAAATTCTTGGTATTGAGTGAGTTATGGAAATGAATAACCAGAGCTTCTTGTAGAGGCCAGCTGTGGCCCTGCAGTTAGTTCCATACTGTCAGTACATATTTAATTCTTGGTGTACTGTTTAATTTCTTATTGAAAACAGAACTCTGTGTAGAAGCTGGTATAGGGAAGTTCCTCTGAGCGTGGGTGCAGGTGGGGCTTTTTTTTTGGCACTGAGGTAGGTGTTAATTGTGGTTTATGATTGAGGGGAAAAAAATAGTTGAGTGTTTCTGCCAAGATGAGCAAAGAAGGAAAATAGTTAATATTGACCTTTTTCATTTTAACCAAGATCAGTGGGACTAGCAGAGGCTTGGAAAGCCTCTCAGAAGGACTCTTGAATTTCACAGAAGCAGGGAAGGAATGAGAGGTGGCAGCAGTGGCTGAGTCACTTCTTGTGGTCTCTGCTGTGGTAGAATGGAAGCCAGACTTAGGCTCTTATCTCAAGATTTGTCTTGGAGCAGGGAAAAATTGAGTGTGATTGGGGGCTAGACAGCCTTTCCTGGTGCACTGCACCAGAAAACAGGCAAATGTGTGTGTATTCCAGAGCTGGAGTTGAGTGTTTCTGTGACATCTCTGAAAAGCAATGTCAGACTCACTGCCTGGTGCTGCCAGAGTAGCCACGCTCCTGGAGTCTTGAAGCAGCCAGGGGCTCTGTGTTGTCATTGGGATTGGGAGCTGTGGTTTGGCAGTGCTCCCTTAGGACTGGGGCAAGTGAGAAATGAGAAATGCTACGAGAAGGTGAGACATTCAGACCTCTGAGCCCTTGCAAGGGCTGAGCAAAACGTGCTCCTGACCCAGGACTATGCAGTGTCTGCCATTTCATCCTTACAGAATTTGATGTCTCAGGAAGGACTGGTGCAGGATGAGGTGGCCAGAGCAGAACACAGAATTAAATGTCATCCTGCATTGTTTCGTAAGAGGTGCCTTTCATTGTGCATTTCACTCGAATTGACTTAGTGGGACAGCAAGTCACTATGGGGGTGGATGGACTAACCTTGTTTATCACTGTACTGTATTTTTCCAATACCATAAAACCTTGGCTGCTGTCAAGCACACACTTGAAGTATATTTATCTCCACGGAGTTCTTTTCTCTTTGAAACTTCTGTTCCACTCCATATTTCTGCCAATTTGATCTGTAATTCAGCTTTGTTTAATGGCTGTTATCTGGTAGAGTTAGGATTTTGTTTTGGTTTGGCATTTTTCCCTTAAAACATCACATGGGGATCTAAAATGAAGCTGCTTTAGAACTGAACACTCAGATATGATTTTATTTTTTTTACCAGCATTGTTAGAGTGACAGCCATATAAACAAAACTCTGTATTCTCTGAATAAGCCCCAGACTTCTGGGAATGAAAAGTCCTCCAGGGCTTTGTGGAGATGCTGCCTTAAGACACATCTTAGCTTTCAATCAGAGCAGGAGTGACAAGTGTGATGTAGATTATTTCAAGATGGATCCTGGCTGAGCAGGACTGAAATCCCCACTTTCCTGCAGTGTGTTCTACAGAGGTCCATAGAGGCCAGTAATGACTCAAAATTGTTCAGAAGTGTTTGAAGTGTAGAGCTACTTATTCTGTCACCCAGTCTAGACAGCTACCCCAACCCCATGATAAACATGGTTAAAATCCCTGGAGAGATCCTATAAATCCTAAATATATGTTTACCACATGAGCAAGGTGAGCTGTATGTGTAGAGAGAAACAATTGATCCTGCTGCCCCTGTGTTGATTTTTGTGGCTCTAGCATGTGTGGTAAGCAGGAGAGGAGTTAATTTTAGCTTGATTAGCAACACAGAAGGGAATCAAGATGACTGTTGTAAATGGCAGTGGGATGAGATCAATGAGGATAGTTTATTTCCATGCATCTGAGTGGGTGTTCTAAGCTATTTAATTTCTCTTTTTTGTTTGTTTTTAAGAGAACCAAGAATGTTAATGCATTTAGTCCCTGAAATCCTTCCGTGGCTGCAATCCTAGATACTTTATTGTTGCATGGTCATTGCTTTAAATGAACACCAGGTGCTTGTGTGCTGTTCCCAGCAGTTCTTTGTTTCTCTGCTATCTGTTACCTGGCTCAGCAGCAAGTGGCGAGTGATTCTCGGTACTGCACTCTCCGTTTTTCTCCTACTCACCTTTGTTTATATTCTGAAGCATGTTCCCAACTGTTTATGATTAAACATTGCTCAAACAGCCAGGTTAAGATTTATTGACACAAAGGAGGCTGGGAGGAGGGAGTGGCTGGCTGGTCATCTGTGTCTACTTGCAGCTGATAGTGATGTTATTGACGTTGTCCACGTGTCTGTGCAGTGGCCATGGTGTGTCCCAGAGGCTGCTGGCCAAAAACACTGGCAAGGGACTGATCATGGCAGCACACCCCTTTTCTCTTTGTGTGACACAGTGAAAGCTCGAGCAAGGCAGTTTATGTAGGTGATGCACTCCTTTCTCTTCAGCTTGGCCTTCTGGAAACATCCCATGAGAGGCTTGCTGATCTCCAGGGAGAAAAACCGAGATTTGGAACTTGCTGAAGAGGTTGTGACCTGCAGGAGTTTTAAGTGGTGAATCTTTTGAAAAAGACATCCTGTAATACAATGCTGTTATATGGAATGCAAGGAAGTTCAAAATGGAAGATTGGAAAGTGGAAGTTCGAAATGGAAGATTGGAAGTGATTGGAAAGTGAGAAATATGTATAAATTAAAATACAGAAATATTGAGAGTTATAGAGAGACTGAGTTTATTAAAAAAAAACTCTTCTCTGGGATTAAAACAATTTGTTTTCTGGCCCCTTTTAGCTATGTACAAACCAGATAACTGTTTAGCTTTTTGAGTGTCTATATGTGGCATGTTAAGTTTTGGTTATTTATTTTCAAGTCACAGATACTGATAATTTTCAAGTTTTAGGAAAAACAATTAAAACACAATATTGACAGTATACTAAAAAATTAACAGATTGATCAGCTTGACATGGAAAGGGATTTTTGCACTTACAAGATTTGGTGATACAAGCGAGATTCACACACGTGTTGCACGTAATTTACGTTTTCTCTGAAGTTCAAATATTTCTTGGCTGATGCAGAAATGGTTAAGATAGGATCTAGAGCTCCACAGGCTGGAATACCTGATTAGAGCAGCCGTGGTACACAGGCTGTTGTGTGTTATATAGAGTCTCTTAACTCTCCTTATTTTGATGTATACAACCACACACACAACAAAATAACATAATAGGCTTGCTGTGTGTTACAGATGGTATCAGGCATCTGCAGTGCTGATAGTGAAACTTTCTGGTGCTGGCAGCCAACTTCATTTAAATAAAAGCCTCGTCTGCTCTTTGTGCCAGCCCACTTCTTCGGTGGCAAACTTTCATATAAGGTTTTTGATGTCAGGCCACTCATTCTGACACATAAAACACCTCCCTGTTCCCAAGCTTCAAAATAAACAGCAGCTTTATGGTTAATTTTAGCCTTTAAGGACATCTTACTAAATGTTCTCTGCAGGTCTGTTAACACCCTTGGGAATGCAACTGCAGGGCTTTTCAGCTTCGAAAAGCTGAAAGGCAGAATTAATGAGAGAGTGGAATTGTCTGGCAGAGTGTGATGCTGGGTGAAGATGTGGTTTGCCATATGACACACAGAAAAAAGTTCACTGTAGCTGAACTGTGCTCAGAGACATGAAGTTGTTTACAGTAAGGACCAGACAGCAGAACAGAGCAGCTTCTGTAATGCTGGGGTGGAAGTGGGGCTAGAGTTCACCCTGGGGAGCCTTTAATGAAAAAAATCAAATAAAACCCCTACCCAATATTGATCAAAAGGTAGATGTCATTGGTGCAGATTAATTTATATTGATGTAAAATCACATCTGATTTTTGTGGCTGTAGGCAAGACCTTCTAAGGCTCCTACATTTAGCACCTTGGCAGACTTGAGCCAGATCTTCACTGGCTGTACTCCAGCCCCATGTGCTGTGACCTGCAGTGTGCAGAGGAATAGGAGCACTCGGGAAGGGAGCAGGAATTTGTCTTCTGATACCAGCCCTGTGCCCAGCACTCCTGGTTTGGAATGAATGGCATATTTTGAAGCTGACTCCAATGTTTTGAAATGTGAAGCTGAGGGAGGTACAATTACAGCACCACCTCTTTGTTTCTCTCTGCCTGGTGGATGGGCACCCAGTAACAACCATGTTGTGTTGTCAAGAGTATTTAAGAGGTGACTTTTGTGGTAGGCTTCAACAGAGACCCTTCACCTTAATGGTGGTTGTTATAAAAGCCTATTAATTATATTCTTTTGATTATACCAAGGCTTGATTTCTGACATCATCTGGCTTATCATTTGTCTGGAAATAATTGTCAAGATTTTTCTGGATCAATTTTAATACATGTTTTAGTAGTTGAGGCTTTTTATGTTTTAAAAAAGTAAGTGAATTAATCCCTAGTCAGGTGTGGATTGAGTTTGTAAATAACTTTTGATAGTGATGGTATTTTGAGAATATCCTTCAACTTTTTTTACAGACAGGAAGGTGAATTAACAGACACTTAAAGCTGGCTGATAGTTGCTGTTGGAAAAACTTTCAGAAAGGTCTTTTTTGAAAATGCACATTCTTGGCCATTCGCACTTTGATGGCTCTCTGGAGAAGATTAGAGCAGCTTCTGCTAGAGTTTTTTTTGGCATTGGACTGAGCAGGATTATTCTAAGATGCATCCTGCCAAGCTGGGGATAGTAGAATCTGGAGAAGACCTGTTGATAATGTTAATTCTCCAGGCAGGGTGGCAGCTTCAGAGGGAGCCTCCTGCTATTCCTGCTGCTCTCCATTAGCAGATTGAAACACCCTTCTCAGCAGTTTTGGCAATTTCTCCCCTGTTCTTCTGTCAGCTGCTATTTTGATACTCCATGAATTTATTCCCTGACCTCATTGCAGTGTTTCATTACACTGAAAAAGTGGCACGTATAATATCTTACTTGATTTGCTCTTTTTTTCCCCTTTTCTGCACTGTTGTACTGAAAGGGGAGAATTGAAAGTAAAGCTGTGCTTGATGTCTCAAATAATTTTCAAAGAGTGAAATCAGAACATTAATAAAGAGATGTAAGGAATGTAAAATGAAGACATAGATACAAAAATACAGCTCTTGATTCTTCACTGCTAATTCTCCAGTGTGAAGCAGCCTCCATGAAAAATTAACTCAATTTATCAATTTATCTGACAGCAATTAAAAGGATTGATAAGAAAGATCAGAAATTGTGGGGAAGATGTGTAGAATGAAATGACTGTAGGAGTTTCACAGCATGATATCTGTAGTCCAAACCCTCCTGAAGGTTTTACTTTTAGCATCCATTTGTTGGAGCCTAAAACCAAAATGCTCACCTTCTTTTAAAGAAGACAATATAAAACCAAACCAGCATTTTGTAGTTCTTTGGATTGGACTTCTGGGATCTCTTCCTCTTTAGCCTTTTTTATCAGCCTGAGGGTGTTTATACTCCTCTCCCCCCACCACCTGTTTGGCTGAGTTTCACTTCACTTTTCCTGGGATGGGCAGTGGCTGAGAGCTCGCAGTTCCCAGTGCTGTAAGGGGAGATGTCTGCAAGGACTGAGAGATCACTGATATTTTCTGTGTACATCTCTGTGTGCCTGCTGCGGGCAGGGAGAAGAATCACAGAAGTTTGGCCAAATTTTGCTGTCCTCAAAAGGAGTTTGCTAAAATACCTACTTGAAAATCTGCCTCTCTGTGGAAGTGTTTCTCAATTTGTTTGAACCTTGATGAAATGGCATAGAGGGAAGCCCTGTGCAACTGTGCTCAATAGAAACATTCATTACAGCTAATTTACTTGGTGCTTTTAAGAGATGTAACTATTCATAAGTTGTGGTTTTGCCTGATGCTGCTGGTAGTATTTGTTTTAAGTAGATACACTTGCCTGCACACGCTCTTTGCCCATCTGAAATCTTGTCTGGCTGTGTTGGAAACCTCATTTTAAGCTTGGTGATCTGCAGTGTTAGGCAAATCCCAGTGTAACCTGGGTGCTTCTAATAAAGGGAAAAAGTCTTTATCGTGCACACAATTCCAGTTAAACAGTAACAAGCAGCATAAAGAAAAGGTCTTGTCTGTGAGCAAGAAATGGCAACTTTGAATTTTCCCGAAGCATTGTCCTTGTTCACACATCTTACTTCTCAAGGCCATTCAGTGAATAAGCTCAGGAAGCATAAAGGTATTAAAAAACATTGATTTTGCAGCATGCAGAGCCTGTGTATCCCATCTGAGATAAACACAATCCCACTCCTGCTCCTGCAGATGGGCCCTGCAGGTTGCCATGGGAGGATTGCCATGGGTACATAGCTACAGAAAGCTCCTGTTGGAATGCAGAAAACATTTTTGGTCTTTGTTTTGTCCCTTTGTCACACAGCTGAGTGACTTGGGGTTTAAAAGAATTAGGCAGAATTTTTTTTAAATAGTGACTTCTCTGATTCAGGAAGTTTTGAAAATTTCCAGCCTGAGAGTGTCAGCATGTGGCTGATGTGATTTGCCTGATAAAGACCAGAGCTTTTCTCAAAATGAATGAATTGCAGTTTGTTTTCTGAAAGGAGAATGCAGTCTTTGGATCATGTGATGCTTAAATCTGAGTCTGTGGTTACATGCTCTGTCTTTTTATAGTCTATTAGAAATCTGACACATTTTTGCTGGTACCTTCTTCTCTCCTTTCTCTGCTTTTTTCCCCTCCACTTTCTCTGTGTTGTGATGCCATCTGGAAGGCAAGCTAAGGGATCTGATCTGCCTGGCAACTTAGTCCCAACAAAAAAGGAGGTGAATTATTTTTCCAGCTACCTGGTTTGCCTTGCTGTGCAGAGGTTTGGATGGCACTGTTGGCATGAGGGTGATACTGAGAGGAAATGGCAGAAGAGAAGGAATGGTGGTGAAGAAAACAGTAGTGAAAAAAAACCTCTTACAGCAGAGAATCAGATTTAGATTGTGTTAAAGTAAACCTACATGAGATTGAGTGACACAATTGATATCTCGTTGGGGAAATTATTTTTAAGGTAGATGAAAGCAGTGAGCTATCCATGTGAGACACAGAATCTCCCATTTCTTATCCTAGCAAGTCCAGGAAAGATGAGGATTTCCAGCTAACTCAGATATATTTCAGGGGAAGGAATCTGGAATTAGAGGGTAATCAATAATAATTCCACTGGACTGGGTATGAGGAGTTCCTGATAACTTCACTGTGAGTTTGCCTTTACTAAAACTGGATTTACATTATTTCTGGTACAGGAGCAATACCCTAGGCATGGTAATACCAGGGACCCCAGAACACTGATGTTCAGCTACTTGTGCATCTGCTGGAACATGGCAGTGGAAACTTTTTTCTGGAAAAAGTTCTCTGCAGAAGAAAATTGAAATTCATGAAGTAGAAATAAGACCACTGTCTTTTGAATTGAACTAATTATTTCAAACATGAGCTCACTCACATATGCACACAGGCAGTTCTGGTTCAGTCTTGGCTGTCAGATGAACTCCTTTGTGTATCTGCAGTGTTAAGCATGACAGCATGTATTAAATACAGTGAGTGTGCTACAAAGCATGCAAGGCAAGTGATTTGTGAGCTCAGGGTAACTCTGGGGTTAGGAACCAGCCCTCCAGATCTAAACCCATGTGGTGACTTACAGAATAATTATGACCAAACGTTACAATGGGTTGCTCTGTCATTGGAACAGTGGGGAAGATCACTGTAATCCTTTATTTGCAGATGATCTCAGTACTTTTTAAATCTAGTTTTCTGTCAGTTATGTCACAAAGAGTAACAGTGATTTTTCTGGCTTTTCCTCTTCACTGAACAATAGTAGGATAATACCAGAAGTGTTTTTGCAGGCAGCTCTGCAGTTTATTTCCTCGCCCTGCTGCTGTTTGGCCAAGTGCATGTCTTGCTTTTCTTCAGATTGATTTGATTCATTACAGGAAGAACAAATGTGGATTCTGGACTTCACCATTTACTTGCAAACCCTTTGCTTATCTCTTCATGTATACAACAAATGATTTCACCAGCTATGAGGTATTTCTCTGTCTGTTTAATAAAGGACTTTATGGTAGGTCTTCAATAGAGTTTCTGTGCTAAAACTGCTCACAGCAGTACAGCAGTTGAAAGGGAAATAGCAAATGCTGGAAACTCTTTAGTTTTAGACTGCAGTAGTCTCCAAAATGAACCAAGCACTCTTAAAACTGTGGCTGTTACACTGCCTGTGTCCCATAGCATGTAGAGATGTGTAAGGAAAAGCATTATAGAGACTCTTAAATTACCATGGTGATAGGCACATGCTTGTTTTGTGGTGTGTATTTAGACTAAAAGGAATAAAATGCATCTGTATTCTTTCCTCCAGAACTCTCTGTAGTCTCAGTGCAATTAATTTTTTTTGTTTGGAATGCAGATAGCACTACCCAAGTGGATTTTATAACTGGTTTCTTATTGGTATTGCTTACCAAGTGCTATTTAGGGGAAAAATTGTAGGGTAGGGAGTGGAACAGGAAATGTTGGATGATATTATTATTATTATTATTTTATTGCAAAGGAGGGGTGAATAGTACCTAATCTCCAGTGACAGCTCAGACAGCTTTCAGAGCTTGTTGTATGGTTTTATGACAATAATTGAAACTAATATTCATTTTCTTTCACTTGTGATTGAAAGGTGATTTGTGTACTTGTGCTTTTGCCCACCTTGCTGCTTCGGAGAGCTTAGTTCCAGAAACATAATCATTCTGAGCAAAATATTTGTGATGATTATTCCCATTGGGGTGCAAGGGTTGAGTTTATTTTTGTGAATGCAGAGAACATTGATTTTTTTATTTTAGTTACTGAAATGAGAGACGTCCATCTCAATATTTTGCAGTTAAATGTTTTGTTTTGTACTAGGTGATGCAGTGAGGTTTTGTGCTGTGGAAAAGCTGAAGTTCTGAAAAGCACTGCTGTCCCTGGGCAGAGTGCAGCAGCACAAAGCAACAACAAGTCTTGGTCAAAAAATACTCCCAGCTCAGCTGTTGCAGAGGTCACAGCAATTCTCAGAGCCTTGTTTTTGAAGAAATCAAAACCTCAGGTAGTTGTTCTTGTCTCAGTTTGCTTATCTCTCTGTGGGCAGACCTTCAGGGCTTAGATACATGTTTAGTTAAGTGAAGCAAACTGTTATCTTTTTCTAACCAAATTTAGCTTCATTTTTGGTGCACAGGTGCTTAAACTTTCCCAGTGAGTCTTTTATGTTGTCCAAGGCAAATCCTTTCACACTGCATCAAAAGGTTTTGCGAATAGGGAGTGGATTTAGGATTTCCATAGATTCAGGCTTGTGGTTCTTTGCTTAGCTGGTTACAGAAGATGAAGAAAATGGGTTACAGGAGGTAACTGGGCACTTTGCTGTAATGGCTGCTCTGTGCAGCGCCTGCACATTGATTGTAGCCTGAAATTCTGGTATTTATGAAAGGATGACAACTATCCATCTTGCCCTCAAGTAGAATTATGTCTGATGTCTTGAAATAGCTGGTAAGGGTAATAGCCTGACAGGGGTAACTGACAGCAAATTCTCACTTGTACTGAGAGACCAAACATGATTTTGGAATTTTGTTCATGGAAACAGCACTGTATTCTTTGGGGTGAGCTATGTGTAATTGGCACAAAACCAGAGAAATGGCAGGGAACAGAGAAACAGCTGTTTCGTGGGGGTTGTTTGGGATTTTTTCTCTTTTACAAGGGTTTTTATGGGCATTCTTGGTCAAACTTTAGCCAGTAGTGGCATAGTTCTGTATCATCATGACGTGCTGCTGCGAATAGAGCCCTGGCCGGCCACTTTTGCTGAATCCAAGGTATTTACTGATTGTAGAGATAATTGCCTCATCCTCAAGAGTTGGACTACTGTCCCCTCACATGACAGAATCACAGAATTGTTTAGGTTGGAAAGGACCTTTAAAATCATTGAGTCCAACCATTGTCCCAGCAGTGCCAGTGGCACCACTGAACCATGTCCCCAGTGTCACATCCACAGTTCATTTAAAATCCCTCCATGTCCCCAGGAGCCACAGTCACACTTTTTAAATCCTTCTGAGACAGCGATTCTACCACTGCCTTGGGCAGCCTGTTCCAGTGCTTGGCAGACCTTTAGGTGAAGAAATGGTTCCCAGTGCTCAATTTAAACCTCTCTTGGCACAACTGGAGCCTTTCTTCTTGTCCTGTTGTTACTTTGGAGCAGAGCCTGACCCCCCTGGCTGTCCCATCCTGTCAGGAGTTGTGCAGAGCCAGAAGATCCCCCCGAGCCTCCTTTTCTCCAGGCTGAGCCCTTTCCCCAGCTCTGCTCCTGTCTCTGGACACACTCCAGCCTCTCAGTGTCCTTCCTGAATGGAGGGACCCAGAGCTGGACACAGCATTTGAGGTGTGGCCTCACCTGGCAGTGGGACAGTCCCCGCCCTGCTCCTGCTGGTCCCACCAATGCTGGTACAGAGTGATGAGGGAAAGCTTGAGATACTGAGTGTCAGCAGGGTAGTCACAGTATGTATGTTTAAAATTAAAAGCTTAAGCTTTTTTTCATGCTTAAGCAGATTTTTGAGTGAAACTTGGGGCCTGTGGTACCCTCTGATTCAAATTGTAAAAAGTGATATATTTAACAGAGCACCTTCTACAACTCTTCTTGCTCGACCTGCATCTCTGTAGCACAGATGCTACTGGTGCAGTTATACCCCCAACATTCAGGAATAACAGGATTTCATAAATTGTAGTGAGATAAAGTAGGCAAAGATGGTACCAAGTTGCTGATTACAGCATGTGTAGTAGTTCCAGCTTACTTTTCTGGTTATTCCTTTTGCATGATGAACTGGAATGGTGTTTATATATAACATAACATAATGTACTACATTATGTTTATATGTACAACATAATGTATATAAATATTATTCCAAGTTTTATATATGCGTGTTGTATGTATATTTTATATATATGTTTCACCTTGGCTTTCTCATGATTTGTCATCTTTTGTCACTGTGCTTTTCCTCAGTGTAAATGTAAAAGCATAAATCCAGCACAGTTTCCTGAAATCTTTAAATAGCCTTTTCTTGCTGTCATGCAGCAGATCTTAGCAGAAGTCATTTGGTGCTGACACCACTCTGGGTACTTTAACAAAGAAGTCAGTGACTGTAATAGCTTCTATTGAACTTGGTACTATGTTATGGCAAATGCATCTGTGAGTAAAAGGTGCTTTGAGGAGGTGGAAAATGCCTGCTTTTTATAGAGCCATGCAGGGTATGCAGTCATTTTGTTGGGTTTTTTTCCCCTAACTATCTCTCCTGAAATCTGCTGTAGGGTGACTGTTTATATAAAGTCTAGTGTTTCCTAACACTTTATTTTCAGACTTTATGTAGATGAAATGCTTGTGGTCACTGTCACTGGTTCACCACATGAAGGATGCCTAATAGCATGGGAGCTGTGCTGTCGGTGGGAGGAGCTCGCCCAGGAAACTTTTGGAAAAATCTATCTCGTGTAAAATAAGCAAACAAAATTCTAGCAGCATCTTTTATGTGACTGTAACCATGTGTGGAATGTGCACTCCTTCTCTTCCCCTCGTCTCCAATGTATATATAGCATTCAGCCACTTGCTATGGATTCTGTGCACTCCAGCAGGCAGCACAGAGCCAGCAATCCATTTTCTGTGACTCTCTCCTGCCTGTAGTCTAAGAAGGCAAGAATTGTTTCTGTGCAGTCTTTGGAGTTGGGGAAGCTGTTTGTGTGGCTTGAGTTTTGACACAAACTAAAAAAAAAAAAAAAGCTTTCTATTCTCACTGCCTTGCAAGGCATCCTAGAGACATTGCAACCCTTTCCCACAAGGAACTGATGTATGTGCCATACTGTAAATGTGATTTCAGCCCATATGATTTCTATGGCCAGGGATTGATTACAGCATGTACCTGTCTGTAGCAGGTTATTGAGTAAACTCATCAGATCTGTAACTGAGGCAGGCTCTTCCTGCCAGTAACAAGACCAAAGATTTTGCAGACCATTAATTCATCCATCTAATCATCTGGAAATTTTAGAGGTGCTTGAAAGAATTGTCTCTTGGGCACCCTTGAAAATACCAGTTAACTTCATTATGCTTTTTATGTTGAATCTAATCTGTGCTTTCAGATTGATCTTTTTCTCATAATGAAAATGTTAAGCAGGAGTAAAAATTGTTATTGCATCTCTGATAGGAGTCATGCAATGTGGATTAAATAGTATAACTCAGTTTAAATAACTTGAAATATATACAGTAATTCTAAGGAATGCATGCTCAGTTCTGGTTGGGTTGTCTGTCTTGTCCTGCTTATTTTCTCTATAAATGTAATTTAAGGTTTAAGTCCTGCACTAATGTGCCTCACTCCTAAATAGGACTACCTGATATAATTTAAGTTTATCCTCTTGGGTGAAAAGAGGGTAATTAGGGGGACAATAGAAAAGCTTATTAGAACTGCATTCAGGTTTAAGGTAATGAAAAGTGAGCTTCCTGTGACAAGATGCGTCCAAAATCACGTTTTTCTGATTTCTCACTGACAAGGTTCCCCAGCATTAGGCTGTGTCCATTTGAAGCAGTGGCTCGGGCTGTGCTGCTGCCCCTGTTTGCATTGCTGTGGTGGTTGTGATAGACTGGAACAATAACCTTAATCCCAGGCACCTTCTCGCCCCTGAGGGAAGGGAGGAGTTCCGCAGGAATTTACAGTCTGCTTTGCATTGAATTTCCATTTCTTGGGTCGCAGGTTTTTACATTAGGAAAAGCATAAATTCGGCTACGTTAGCCCAGCTTGGCTTTGCAGGCAGTGTCAGGACAGAAGCCAGCACAGAGCAGGCTGCAGGACTTCCTAAAGCTGTGAGCACCTTTGCATGTATGCACTCCCTGGTTTTCTTAGGACTGGCTCCTTACGAAATGGCCACGTTCGTGCTAGTTACCATAATCCATGGGAGCTGCTTGTACATCCTGGGTTCTGCTTCAGTGAACTGGGAAGCCTGTCTGTCTCAAAACAAAATCACAGCAGCCAACAAATTGTTTGCTTGTGTAGTCAGCCCAGCCCAGGCTCTGTTTCTCTGCCCTGGTTGCAGGCTGAGATTGTGGGTAAATCACATGCCTGGGTCGGGTGGCTCTGGGGAGGTTTGCAGGGAAAAGCAGTGCTGGATGGACCTGGTCAACACTAATTCACATTTCAGGTTGACTCATGATTTTGGAAAAGTAACAGATTTTCTTGAGATTGCCCTCACAGGTTGATGGGACAGCCTCTCGCGGTGGTTTGGGTGCAGGTATCACTTTTTATCTAATATTGCTGTAGCATCAGTAAGTGCAGTAGAGTTAAGGAGTTAACTTTACCATCACCTCAGAGCAATTTAGGAGATGCGCATCTTGCATTACTGGATCCTTCTGAAAAGGAAGATGTAAGTGGCAGTGGGATAGAGCTCTTTACTGCTGTGAGGCTGCAGTGGGGGATCTCCTGCCCTCAGCAGTGCTGCAAAACTGCCTCTGTGCAGCCAGGCCTGTTGGTAAGCAGCAGGCTGGGATTGCACTGAACACTGCTGAGCAGGGACTGATTTGTCCTTGACTCAGGTGGTGGAAAATGCTGAGCAGTTGGTGTTACAGCAGTGAATTCCATCTCTCTGTGACAGGCAGCTCAGCTTTTCCCTGATAAGGGCTTAAGAAATGATGAAGCTTTGCTCATACTGGTTTTGAGCCTTAGTCCATGTGATGCTCATTGCAAATACATGTACTTTGAGCTTTTTCTCTTTAAGTAAATCCATGTAGCAGTACAAAGCTTAAAATCCAGGGCAGTGGCTCAACATCCTTGTTTCAGGTTCATCTCAGGAGGTTGGTGCCTGCTGCTGGCAAACACTGCAAGGCACAGACACTACTGTTTTGAGCTGTGCCTTCATGTTGAGTCTGCAGGGAACCCTGTTTAGAAGGGTTAGATAAGCACAGTTAGGCTGCATTGCCAGCAATGATGTTCTTATTTAATGCATTAATGAGTGCAGGTGGCAGGACCTCTGAAGTGAATTAAATGCAATGCAAACTCCTGCTGTAGTAGCAGAGCCATTGTGAGCCACTGAATGCTAAGCCAGCTCATTTGAGAGATGAGGTGGGAGATGGGAATGAGCTTCCATGCCTGAATAATTTTGAGCACAAACATACAGCACAGCATAGAGCTTTTGCCAAAGAACCGAGAGCAAGTGAGTGTGCTTTAGAGCTGCAGTTCTGTCAATAGCAGCATTAAGATAAGGTGGTCACAAAAACAGATTGACTTGCTTGTCATCTTGTTCTGTTACCTGGTAGGATTTAATAATGCACTGGTTAAAAGAACTCTGTTCAGCCCACATCAACGCTTACAGTGCTAGAACAACACCACCCAAATCCCTTCCTTTCCTTCTATAGGCAAGATGCTGGAATCCAGCACAATTACTGTGCTCTGCTGGCCTTTCCCACGGTGAAACCTGGTTTTTATTTCCTGCTGCCTTAACCTTAGTATCAGTGAAATGATCCCTGGAAAGCTTGTATTGATTGCACATGACTGTCTAATTAAAGTGCAATAAGAAGAATTGCAGAACACTGGCTCTTACAGCCTGTGCTTATTGTAGACACTGTAAATTAGAAAGCTTTCTGTTCAAATATGGAAAATGTCAGCGCTTATTTCCTTTTGAATTTCCAAGCATCTCCTGAAGGCTGCACTTGTAGATGTGTGATTCTTTTTTTTTTCCTAAATCACAATTGGAAAGAAGTGTTACTTAGAGAAGGAATGAGGCCCCACAGGCTTGCAGGGGCCCTGTTCTAAACCTGCCAGCTGTAACCCTAAAGGAAGGCACTTCTAAATGCATGTATTTTAATCTGGAGCCTGCTAGATGATCCTTTAACATCATGTGCACAAATATAAATAGATATCAATTTTACAATATATGGAGACATCTTTAAACAGTGCTCTCAGGTCTTACCTGGAGGCTGTTTGTTGCTCTGCCTGGAATTTATGGCTGTTTTGCTCCCTATTGTTTGTGGTTTGATACTTTCTAGTGAATAGATCTTCCTGAGATGTGTGCAGTTAGCTAATTGAAAATAGATCCTAGTCCTTGATGCACTGCAGGAACCCAAGAGTTTTTTGTTAAAGGAGTGTGTCTTGTTTAGTCATTGATTGAATGCATGGCCTTGAGGAAATCACTGAACTTACCCAAACCTTCAGCTTGCATCTCATCTCTAGATGACCCATGATCCACTGTGAAGTATTTGCAGAGCTTTATGAACAATCAGTAATTCTGCCCAAGACACTGGGCAGAAAGATCAGTAGAGAATGGTGGACTTTGAATCAATTAATGATGCATCAACTGCATACAAAACCTCTTAAAATACGTTCAGTATTTTGTATGAAACTGACTTTTCCTTTTCTTTCCCTTCCAGATGTACTTTCCGATTCCCTAGCACGGTTATAAAGATCCAGTTCACATCTTTATACCATAAAGAGGAAGTAAAAGAGGAAGCCTCAACACATCCCCTTCGGCCACTTTACCCTCAGATATCACCTCTGAAGATTCACATCCCGGAGCCGGATCTCCGGAGCGTGGTCAGTCCCCTCCCATCCCCCACAGGCACTATCAGGTAAGATTTAATTCTCAAAAATGTGTTCTCTGACATCAGTCTGTCAGCCCTGTTTTGTTTGGTGCAAGAAGTGCCCCATTAAAAATAACTAGTTAAATTGCTGATGTTCAAAACAATGGAAAACTGCTAAGCACCCTTCTGGTGGCTGGCAGTAGGGCACAAGGGCTTTGTTTAGGAGCTCAGAGGGTTCAAGGGTAAACGTTAAGTGTTGGTTTCACACTATAGAGTTACATATAGAGTCTATCTTTGGCAGTGGAATTAGAAATATTTATTGAGAGCTACCTATATGCATGGAGAAAAAGAAAGCAGGCATATACTTTCTATCTTAAGACTGCCTGTTTTATTTTTATCTCAGTAATATTCTGTTGTTGCTGGGTGGTGCTGCTATCTGAAGTTAGGGACAAGGGTGGCCATTGGCACGTGGTTTCCTGGGAATGGAAGGAAATGGGGGTAGGATGCTGACCATGTACTGAGGGGCTGTAGCAATCTAAATGTACATCTGGGCGAGTATCCTGTTTTGTGCATTATCTGATCCATGGATGTGGAAGAAGAAAGTAGTAGATGCAGTAAAAAGTGAAATGCAGTAGAAATAAGCTGAACTGTTACTGTATGGAATATTTTCTTTTTCAGCAAAGAGTTGAGGTTACAGAGTTTCAGTGAAATCTTCTAAAGTTAAATCTGTTACTTGAAGTATAAAGTATACGTTTTATAAATTAAAGGAGACTCATGGTACAGGATGATGTATTAGAATTTTAAAATGTGTGGGCATCAAAATAGCAACAGTGTGCCTAGTAATAGTAGTAGCCTTTGGGTTGTTTCCTTGTCTGTACATTTGTAAAAAAGTATGATATGCAAATCTCTTCTGACAGCTTTAATTCAGTGAGTAGTATTCAAATCTGCGTGGCTGAGACTGAGACTTGAGTGTCACAATGAAGCCAGTTTGGGTTTGCATGATCTGGAGGCTTGTTTGGGTTTTTCCGACCGTCTTACAGAGCTGCACAGATGTGCAGTGCAGATATTCTAGAAAGAGGGGGCTGGAGGTAGCTGTGGTTTTGCTCATCTGTTCAGGCACTGCTTTTAGTTTATATTTAACCTTCTCCTTTTAGATGAAGCTGGTTGCTGGGAGGGGAGGGGGATGGTTCCTTTGCCAACATATGGTAGTTAGTTTCCATTCAGTCATCTTGTGCAAAGCAGCACAGTGTGGTTTGTGTTACTAACAGAGGCTGTATCTTTTGACTCTGGCATATGCCTGCAACTGATATTTGATTCCCTGAGAATGTTTCTTTTGCATAAGGAGAAAGTGGAAATAGTAGTGTTGAATTGTGCTCGGCCCCTAACGCAGTGTTTACTAAGGATGATTAATGATTGCATCCGTTTGTCTTGAGCAGAAGCTAATCCAGCCAAGTCTTCAGAAAACCTCAAAAGACATCTGAGGTTTCGCTCGCCGAAGCCCTTTCATTTCCGAGTTCCTCTTACAGAGGAGGGGCTGACACGTTTGTAAACATCCCTGCTCAGCCCCTTCAGCCTTCCCCTCTCCCCCTGCAGGGTCTTGCAGCTCTCCCCTGTGGGCCAGGCTTTGGGAAGTGATTTGGGTGTTTCTGCCTGAGGAGGGAATGCTCCTTTGGGAGCGTGTAGCTGTGCATTCTGGCCATCTGACTTCCAGGGCAGCTCTCTGCTCTCTTGGTGGCTTCACAGTGCTGGGTGAGCCTGGCACTGTGTCCTCCCCTCCTTCCCAGAGGCAGAGCTGGGAGGGCTGGTGGGGCTCAGCATGAAACCCCACTGCTGCCTTTGGGAGGTGGTTGCTGGGTTCTCCTCCTCCTCCTTCCTCTCCCCCTTCTAGTATTTACTTTCCTAATTTGGTGCGTTTGCCTTGCTCCTCCCTGATTGGCCCATGGAAAATTATTGCAGTTTGGAAATCCTGGGCAGGGTGAAATTTCCTTTTTGGAAAGTGGCTCCTGGCCCCCTTTTCCTGCCTCCACCCTGGTGTAGGGCAGGGGCTGTACCTGCACTCCCCCCACCAGATCCAGCCCTGCCCTCCTGACCCCCAACCCTGCTCTGCCTCCCTGTTTACACTGCAGCTTGCTTCCCTGCAGGTTCTCCCCTGCAAGCTTCTGGGTTTTTTCCAGCCTATTTATTTTCCCTCTGCAAAGTGCAGTGCCTAGAGAGGGAATGAGCTTTAGTTAAACAAAACCAAACCTGCCACCCTCAGCAGCTTTGCAAAGCAAGATTCCTGCTTGTTCCTGGGGAGAAATGTGCTCACTGTTTTCTCAGCTAGGTGTTTTGTCTCCAGGAGGGGCTGTGTGTGGATGTATTTTGAGTGCTGTTGTACAGCTGTAAGGGAAAATGTTGGTTGGCAGCATGCTGTGAGGGTTGCAAATAGGCATGGATTATTTCTTCCTGCTTTGAGTTCAAAACTCCTTTCAGAAAAACCAGACTTGCATGTTCCAGAAAGGAAAAGGCCACTGTGGTTGTAAGAACTCAGTAGAAGCAGCCTGCCATTTTACACAACATATGAAAGGGCAGAGTAGCATCAAACCACTCCTCATAGGTTCAAGGCATTGAAAAGCTCTGTGAAAATCATGTGGGGTTTCGTTGAATTCAGTTGTATTTTTTAGGAGATAAAACTGACTCAAAATTTCAGGAGTTAAGGAACTGTCTGTCAGTACATGGCTTTAAGCTTCTGCTCCTTGGATTTGAAGGCTCCTGTTTGTGTGACAGTGGTTCCACAGAGTTTCTCACCTGTGCTGCAAACACTTGCCTTTGTCTGATTTTGTGATAAATGCACAAGATCTACATGTATGTGACTCTTGTGTTGCCACCCAGTCTGCAGAGTGGCTTGTGCTTGGATTATTATCAGATCTACAGAGACAAGGTGTGATGCAGGACTGGTCTCAAAGTCCTGCTGAGTTGGAGTTTAGATTTACAGTGTTTAGTTTCCTTTTTACTATAGTCCAGTCGTTGTTAATGGCCCTATAGCAATAACTCAATTCAGTTAAGCAAATAACATCTCTCTGCAGCCTTGCCCCTCAGAGCTGGGGTGGTTTTAATATTTATGAAAATTGAATTCTTTCCTTTGTACTTGCTTCCCTATTCTAAACAGCAATTATGTTTTCAGTGATATATATATATATATAGACACAGAGAGACACACTACAATACAGAAATACTAAATGTCCTACTGTGGAGGTAAGTATTATTCTTCATATTTTACAACTGCTACTTCTGGCTTATCTCTGCCCTAGAATGACTTTGGGCTTGAATGTTTTGTCTTGTACTTGTTTGGGTTTTTTCACAGAAAGGGCATGGATTCCTAGCTCACAAGAACAGTCTTATCAGTAAAAAATTTCTTTGACATGTAAGAATAAGAGTCCTTAGGGCCCTGTGAGAACCACTGCTTGAAAAGTGCCTGTTGAGGTTCAGTGTTAAGAGCTAAACTGGTACATATTTGTGTGTGATCCCCAAATTTGTATTTTAACTGTTAGTATTTAATGTGCCTGCCCATGTTTGGCTGTTACTAGAAGGGTTGATAACTAGCTTACAAAATAGTTAATGGCATGAATAATGACAGCTCAACTTCTTTTTTTCTATAAGCTTGATTAGTAAACCAGGAGGTATGAGCTGCTTGGTTTCATATGCTCCTTTTTTCACTAAGAGAAATGAGTTCAGTAACACATTGCATACTCTGATAGCGGATTACTCAGAGGTAGCTGCAATTATCTTGACTTAGCCACCAACTTGTTTTGTGGCCTTTAACAGGTCATTTAAATTCATTGTCTGATTTTTATGCATGCATAGGGTAATTACTACTTCACAAGCGTGTGTAGTAGATAAATTATGTATTGAGCTCTTATTCCATACAGCATGACAAGTGTGTGTGAGCCATGTTCCAGCAGACTTGCAAATGCTGGCTCTGCTTTCGTTTCAGACTTGGCTGGGAAAAAGTGGGGGGGCTTTTTATAGGCTCTAGGACAGCCTTGCACTGCTGTTTCACAGCCCTTGGGATTTACTCTGAAGGTGTGTGGGGGGAAGCTGAATGAAGCCTGGCTTCAGTGGATGCATTCAGTCGCTGGAGCAGGATGCATAAATATTCTCTGCTCCGTTTCATTCAGGCTTTGCCTCTTCCCAGAGCACTGTGAGCCATTGAACTGAAACGCCACTGAAGAGCTCCAAGGCAGGATTTTTGCAGGCTCTTTTGCATCATCTCAGTTATACATTACTTCCTGCACTCAGGCAGAATGCACAGCTCAGGCAACTCCCACAGTTGGACAGAGAGGTGATTATTTTTAATCACCCGAGTCTCCAAACCACAAGCCAAGGAGGGTGATGCATATACATCACATAAGAGAAGCAGCAGTCTGTGCTGGGCTGGGGAGCTCCTACGCATGTTTATTGCAGATAATGGACCGTGTGCTAGAGGAGATGTGCCAAGCCATGTGCTGGAGGAGGGGTTGCAGATGTCACAAGCTACAGGAGCACTTCCTCTTCCCCAATGAGTATAAAATGTTCGCTGAATCCACAGTCAGAGTGAAGTCACTTCCTTTCCAGGGGAACCACTGGAGCACTGACTAGTAATAACAATTTCACCTTTCGTGGAGAGCTCACTTTCTCTCACTTGTGGCTTGTTCGACAGCTTTGGTTTTCTTCAGCATTAAGCAGGCAGGGTAGCTCTCAGATTTCTCCCTTCACATCAAAATCCAGCTTGGTTTGGCAGTCTCACCACCTGTGATTGCTTCTGAAACCTGTCTGCAACACGCAAGGACTTGCCTTTCTTTGAGTTACGATTTTGGGGCTAGGCTGGGGAAGGTGAGAGCAGTGGAGGATTCTCAGCCATTCTTGCTGATTGGTGTATCGTGGAAAGGCTTGTTTCGCAAGTCCAAGGATTGTACTTTGACATGATTCTTGCTTATTGCACATAAAAAGCGTCCCTGTATCTTCATGCCCCTTTTTGTGGGCTCCTGAAGTGGAATATTGAGGTAGTCAGAGGTTTGTGCTATTTCTCTAACCACAGTCCTTGTGCCCAGGGCAACACACCTCCAGCTTGCATTCGAGGAAGAGACTGGGGAGGATTTTAAGAAATGGTGATTTTTTTTTTTTCCTCTGTATCCAGCAGGGGCTTAAAAAATGCCCAGACTGGGATCTGTACATTGGCAGCATTGCCAAGGCTGTAACTCTTATCCTTGCTGTGTCTCTGTACCTGCTTCACAAATGTGCACATGGGAATTTTTCAAAGGCACTAACTACCATGTGCACACCATATCCTAAACCAGCAATGGTTTTGTTCTTGAGCAGTTCAGATTCCAAGTGAGGTGAACAATTTTTTATGGGATCCCAGGTAATCTTTCCTCTTTGTCATAGAGAGGATAGGTGCTTTTTCGATATATCTGGCTTAAATTTAGCTATTTAGCCTCCATAGCTTGATCCCTCGATTGTGTAATAGGGCAACTTTCTGCGTACTGCTACTGCCTCTCCTTCTGGGGAAGTTGGCACTGGAATTGGGAATGTTTTGGTTTCCAGATTGTTCACAGGCTTGTAATATGACCATAAATAAATAATGTAAGTACTTGTTGCTTCATTTTTATTACCCCCTAGCCCATGAAATGTGCCTAGAATTGAGAGACTGTGGAAATCCTTATGTGAGAATCTCAATGTGCCCAGGGAACAGATCCCTCTAGCAGTGTTCTGCCTCAGACATGGATATCTTGGGGATCATACAAGAACTCAGAAAGCAGAGTAATGCTGACTTAGATGTAGTTTGTCTCCATTTTCTTGGACAGGAGACTGCCTTGGAGCAGAGACTTCCTGACTATGTCTTCTAAAGCCCCTGATGGCTCCTCTGTCTTTCCCTTTCCCAAGAACTTGTCTACTCACCTTTTCCATTCTCACAGACTTTATTGTCAGCCCTGTCTTACAGCATGTCACTCCAGTGCAGCCACAGAAGCAGAAGCACTTTCATTTGTTGTGGACATGCTGCTTTAGTTTCATTTTGTGCTCACCATCTCCTCTGGTGCAAGAGGCCAGGAGGTAAACACTTCCTCTTGGCTTTGTTTTTATAGCTCTGTCGCTTTGCACCTCAGCTTCTGTCTTAAACTATTTTTTCTTGTATGAAATCCGTTCCATATCTCCAATCATCCTGCTATACCTTCCTGCCAATACCTTCTCTGGATCTGCTCTATCCTTTTTCCTTTCTTTTTTTCTTTTTTTTTTTTTTTTTTTTTTTTAATGAGAGTAGGCAAACAACACGCAGTGTCCTGGTGTGAACGCACCGTGCACACAGTGGCACGTCCTATTTTTGCAGGCTGATTCTTTGGTTAAACAAACTGATTGTGGACATTCCAATAGCAATGCAGCACAGTTGTACACACTCTCCAGCAGCTTAGAGTTAATTGCTGCTAGCAAGTGCTGTGAACTTACAGGCTGGGTTCCTCTTGGCAGGAGTTGAAAGTGAATTGTGGTGTTACAAAGAACGTTCAAGCCTCATGTTTAAAAGGCATCCTGCCACTTATATGGATGAGTGTATTGCAGACATTGCCTTCAGCCCTCATCTTTCTGGCCTCCCTGCCAAAGAAGGGTTAAGTCTGAAATGGAAAACATGCTGCAGAGGACTGGTGTGATTCAGCACGTGGTTATAGCCTGATTCTAAAGCTGAGTTCTCAGCATGGTATTTAGAGAGCTGTGGCTCAGTGGCTGCCTGCAGTCACTGTTTCAAGTTGAGATGCTGAATCCTCAGTGGATATCAAAGATCTCTGTTACTTGGGGCATTAACCATGGTACCATGGGATTAAGACTGTGGGTAACTGCAGCTGGATTGCTTCCATGCTCTGTGTGTCTGTCAGTGGTGTAAAACACTTGCTTCCTCTCCAAAAAGCTCTCTTCCATAACAAGCAAGCTTAACCCAAATTAGTTTGGATTGCTTGTAAGCTAAGTTTGCCAGCATGGACAGTGAGCATGGATCACAGCAGTGTGGTGGGATATGAGAGCAGGGTGAAATTCCAGACCTAGCTGTGCTTTTCTCAGTGAAAGGTTATAGTACCAGCATGGATCAAGTTATGGCCAAGTATTGATGCCATGGTAATATCCAACAAATGATTATTACTATCCTTGCAGTTGATTTTTGCTTTATAGCACAGACAGGTGTTTGTAGGGAAAACTCTTTGTTTCATAATATTTTTGAAGGGGGTGTGAGTGCATGCAAGCATCCCCGGCCAGCCCCTGGCTTTGGGTGGTGAGGAGAATTCCAGGAACTCCAGGAAACTGATGTCACTGCATTGTGTTTGCTTGTTTTCTTTTGACTGCACTAATGTTTAATTTTAACTTAACCCTCAGAGGGGTATTTTTAGTAAAACCATGTCTTTGCTCCTTCTGTCCCGTGTTGGGAGGAGAACAGATTGTGTCTCCCGGATTTTTCCAGTAGTCAGCTCTTTCTGCCTCCCCTGTGAAGAGCTGTGATGATTGACTGAGAGCTTGAACACTCAGCAGCATGTGTTACCCTGCCTGTGCATGGAGTGCCTAAATGCTGGTGTTTGTTCTGTCCCCACATCTCTTGGTTTGATCATTGATCCAGGCTGAAAGGAAGCAAATCTACCTGGACCAAAGGCCTTCATTCTGATAAAAGATTAGTATCTCTTCCAAATCTTTAGCTGTCACTGTGGCTATCCCAAGGGGCAGCTGCTTCTTTAGGGGATGATTGTGATCATGTTCTTCAGTGAATATCTGCTGCGAGAGCCTGGCTTTTCTACAAGTTATTAACACTTCACTTTGGAGGGGCTTTGTCAACACTCCAGAGAATCACAGCCCTGCAAGGGATGGGTTTCTCCCTTTGTTTGTTTGTTTGTTTGTTTAAGCAAGAGATCATACTTAAAATTCAGAAGCTAGAGCTGGAGAGGCAAAGACTGAGCTGATCTACTGATCTTGAATAAAGGAATAAATTCTTTTCTCTATTTTTATTTATGTATTTACTAAAAAGGAAAAGAAAAAGCAAGAAATACAGCTCTGCAGAGCATGAATTTATTGGAGAACTCTTCTCTCTTCCATATCTTTGTCCTGAGTTTTGGCTTCTGTCTGTGGTTTGCTTTTTGTGCATTTCTGCAGACAAATCACAAAATCAGAAAACTCTGTTTCATCCTATTCCATTTCTACCCCATGTGTTACAATAATTGCTCGGATGCCAAACACAAAAAGAACTGCTGTGTTTTTGGTTTGTCATTGTTTCATGTATGAAAATGGCTTTCAGTTGTAATTATCTGCACATTATAAGAAATGTGTATGTGAAAAAGCTATTGAAAAATGACAGCAGAGTAAGTAAATTCGCACCAGCCCCTCATGTGAATACTAAGACATCAAGAGTGTCTTCCGTGGCTCATTATTATCCACTTCCAAAGCTTGGAGTAGCAAATTTTCATTCATTTTCCTGCACAAAGAGGTCTTTGCTCTTTGAAGGGCTGGGTAAGAAATGCCTTTATCTCTGGCAAAGGGAGATCTATAAGCATGGGCTCATCAACATTTTTTACCTTGCACTACCTGAAAGCTTTACCTTCTGCTGTGCTCTTGAACAGCATCACCCATTAATGCCCAGAACTCTTGGTGGGCACTGAAAGGGTTACCAGGTGCTGGACAAGGCTGGTAAATGGGACAGGGGTGAGCTTGGGTTCCCTCTTGCAAGGGTTTGTTATGGCTGGATATTTCTGCTGCCTTTTCTCTGTCCCCCAGCCCCCCCATTCTGTAATTCACTTTTAAAAGAAAGAGCAGCCTGGGTTGTGCTGAGCTCAGCACTGCAGCCATTTGCAGAGACACCACAAGGAGTAGCAGCACTTCTCAGTTTACAGGCTGGACTGTGGTAGGAAATGGTCATTCCTTACACTGACAAATTGCTCCTGCACCCCAGGTATTGCCCCCTGAGCAGACAAGGGTTGTCTCAGTGCTTCCCCTCCATCCCCATATGTGTGGGGGGAAGCTATCCAGACAGTCACCTTTTGGGGAGGAGACCATATTCAGTGTTCTTTCATACAGCGTTTGGTGCAGTGCTCTGATGAGTGTCAGCATTTGTTTGTGTCAGTTATTGGGCATTTCACCAGTAAGAGGATTGTTTATGCCAGTTTTACTGAATTCTAGTTCCAGCTGTGAGCTTCAATTTGCATCTTTTCATACAATTTGAACTGCTTGTTTTGCTATGTAAATCTTCTGTGTATTGGTTTGCTTTCTTGTTTACTGTTTCTCTGCTCCTAGAAGACATTTGTAATCCTGGGATTTGGCTGTGCATCCTGCTGTTCTGGCACTGAATCCTTCCATTCTGGACAGCACAGGACAAGGCAGACAGAAAAAGGGAACTTCAGCTTCCCAGACTCATCCCTCTCCTCCCTTCCTTCCATGCCGGGTTGGATGGGGCTTGGAAAAGCCTGGTCCAGTGGAAGGTGTCCCTGCCCATGGCAGGGGGTTGGAACAAGGTGATCTTTAAGGTCTCTTCCAATTCAAACCATTCTTTGATTCTTCCAACCCTACAGATCAAGGAGGTGTGATCCCTAGACAAGCCTTTCTAATTAGTTCTCATCTTGTAGCACTCATTTCTGTGTGCCTGAATGGTGTTGCAAATTATAGCCCGCTTTTATGTGTTTGTAGCATTTTATCACCTTTCACAGCTAGTGCTGCTCAGTCACCGTTCCTGTAATGCCATCTTGTGGTGGCCCTGCCACTCTGAATGTGCTTTTTCCAGCCAAAACTGATGTTGGGCTGTTTCTGGGTGCAGGCAGTGAGTGCAGTTTCCCTTTGCTGGCTGCTTGAGTGTCGGGTAAGTCGAGGAAATGCCTGTCTCCAGCTGTGTGGTGTCAGGGTATGGTCCTGTGAGGCTCAGATGTGATGTTAGGGACCTTCATGGCAGATCCCTGCTCTGGGTGCTTCAGCTCTGATGCTGTACAACTGTCTGTTAGAAGCATTGATTAAATATGATGTGTGTTACAAGGAGATTGGTGTGTTGTTCCTTAACAAGTCATAGTAACAAATTATTCATTTACTTAAATATTCATCCCTGGTACACTGTATGTTTGAAGTTCTAAGTGCTTCTCTAAACACAAAGGAGTTGTTTAATACTTTGAAACTCGGCTCTGTTGTGATTGCAGGAAGTGTGTATGGCAGGGAGTGTCAGGATTTGTAGAAATTCCAATTCTATCTCTGGTGGGGTTTTTTTCTCAATCTGTCTGGGCTTTGGATAAGCCACAAAGGCAAAAGTAAGGCCATTGCTTCTGCTTCTCCATGACCAGAGAGCTTTACTGTACCTTTGAGACCAACAACTACGTGCCTTGGTAATAAATGAAGTAACAACTATATTTTTTTTATTTTTTTTTTTTGCCTCTCCAGTGTTCCCAACTCCTGCCCAGCCAGTCCACGTGGTGCTGGATCCTCAGGATATCGTTTTGTTCACAACATTACCTCGGATCTGCAGCTGGCAGCAGAGTATGCAGCAAAGGCAGCGTCAGAGCAGCAGGCAGATGCATCTGGAGGGGACAGCCCAAAGGTTCACACAAACATTTCTTACCCAGCAGTGCTCCTTGGGAGGTTTAGTAAATCATGGGGCTTTATTGCTAGTCCTAGTTAGGGTTAAAAGGGGTTTAAGAACACCCTGGCCATAAGGGTGCTGTGTAGTGTCCTCCAGAGGTTGGAGGTCATTCCTTCAGACTTGGCTTAGTGGTAGTCTCTGCTTGCTTAGCTGCCCAAAATGTATTCAAATCACTCATTTAAGTGTTTAAGCAAGAATAATTTTTTTTGCTTATTTGATAAATCAAGATCTCATAAAGAAAAGGCACATAAAAATCAACATCTCATTTTCTTCTTGTAATGAATGGTATTTTGCAAAACACAGTTGGAGAAAGCAGAAGCAGGGGAAGAAGCCAGATCCTTGTCATGAGAAGTCTGTAGTCAGACTTTAAAACAAACATTAAGGCCTGTCAAGTAGGCGTTAAACGAGAAGACTAGCAAGTGGAATTTAGATTAAAAAATAACTTAGAATGATAAAATGTAATTTTGGTGAGCTGATCTTCAGATCAAAGTTGAAAGTTCCATATCCAAAACCACCTGATTTGGGATTGGGTGGAGGAGCACACTACTAGATGGCTTTTTTTTTTTTGTAAACTGAATTCTGCCTTGAGACAAGAGGGGTGTTCTTGATGGAGTAATGCGAAGAGTTGGAAATACGAGATCTAGCAAACAAATTAAAGTTCCTAGAATGAAACAAATCCTGCTGGAGAAGGGAAGGGATCAGGTTTCATGTTGTTGCTGGGAGGAGGACTGATAACATATTGCCTGAAACCTTTCTAACAGAGTGGAGCTGTAGCTGGGCAGAACTGAAGGCTTTAATTCACAAGCACAGAAAGCAGTGAATGTACCTATACTCTATTTCTTGATTCCATTGCCTGCCTTGACCCCTTTCCTTGTGCTGGTGTAAGCATGTATGGGAAATTCAGTGGAGAATGGAATCAGATTGAAGTTGGGGTTTTTTATGTGTGTTTATGGGGAGATGGAAGGAGATACTTTAATCTGACTCAACCCTGTAGCTCTGTTTGCACACAAATGCTTGTGCTGAATGGGGTGGTGGCAGCATAAAGCAGCAATGGTGTGGGAGAGCTGATGCTCTCTTAGTTGCCCTGCTGCTCTCTTGGCATCAGTGAAAATTACAGCCCAATGTGCTTTTTAAATTTGGGTTGTGCTAAACTGCAGTGTTAGTAACTAAATTTTTGTTTGTTTTTTTCCCTTGCTTAGGATGAATCCAAGCCACCCTATTCTTATGCTCAGCTAATTGTGCAGGCTATATCTTCAGCACAGGACAGGCAATTAACACTAAGTGGGATCTATGCCCACATTACCAAGCATTATCCATATTACAGGACTGCTGACAAAGGCTGGCAGGTGAGTTCTTGACACTGACAAGCTTTTAAACTACTTTGACATGGCTTATCTGCTTTGAAATGCATTTATTAAAGATTTGGGCACTGGGAATAGAGCTGCTTTGACTGTTCCCAGAGTGAATTTGTTTAACACAAGCTGACTAGTTCGTTTGTTGGTGATTAGTTTGGGGTTTTTTTGAATACTTTGTAGGGCAATGTAGTATGTTACTGTTGGGCTCTCTGGTTCCTCTTTTAATGCTGTAGTCATGTGTCTTTCATTTTGTACTTTATTTCCCTACATCCTTGCTATCATTCACTCCTCTGCCCAGATACTTGCTTAATCCTTCACCTCATCTTTGGTGATTTCTCCCAGCAGAGAATATCCAACCTAAAACTGAGGCTCCAGTTTTTAATTATAGCACCTTAAATCATTATAAATGTTTTGTTTTCCCAGTCTATCAACTGCATTGCCTAAGTCACAGTTTGCAGGTTCTGAACTTGAGTGGGAATTTGGGAAACTGTGAGTCCATGCACTCCTTGTGGTTCTCAAGGAAACCTGACCAGCTTCAGAGGAGAGTTTGGATATAGTTAACACATGCTAAATCAAATTTTAGTGTTCACTTGAGGGCTGCTTCCAAAAGTTTCGGGAACCTCAACTCCACCTGCTTTCAGACTTTTTCTTGGCATCACACCTCTGCCATGGGTGTTGGCATTTAAATGTAATACACTAATACAGCTGCAAAGGCTCTTGCAGCTGCTGCTCTCACTGTGTGCAACTGGCAGGAGCAGTACTGCTTGGTGCACTTTGAGTGCAGTTGGAATAAATACATTTCTGCCTCCCTGGCTTTTCCCTGCAGTTCTAATTAATTGTGGAATTCACTTCCTGCCCGAACCTGCTCGGCAGAGTTGGGCTTTGTGAACCAGTTGCTGCATCCTGCTTCAGAGAGCTGCATTTCAGCAGGGAGTGAAGATGCCTTTTTCTCTCCCCTCCAGTGGCATTATAAAGCTTCACCAGTGAAGAGATTGTCTAAACCTGCTAGAAAAGCTTTTGTTTTGTTTGAAAGTGGAAGAGAGATGAGTTTGTGCCCATGGAGGCTTGCTGAGCCCTTCCCCAGCCCAAAAGGCAGCACTACACCCTGTAAGAGCTGGGCTGTTGCAGTGGAAAGGATAAACAGTCTTGTCATCATCCAGAGAGCTGCAGAGTGCCACAGAGCTCATGGATTCCTCCCAGAGCTGACTGAGGGCATGTTGGCTGCCTTGCATTGTGATTACTGTGAGATGCAGTGACCTCTAGGGCATGTTTGGGCACTCTGGTAATGGTTTGGCAGGTGAGCAGTTAGCACAGGCTCAGGCAACTTTTTCCACTTGCTGAGAGTAAAGCCTGTCTTTTGAGAGAGTTCTGATGTGGTTTGCAGTGATTTCCCCCTGCCTCAGCAAAAGCTCTGGTTTCATGGCTTTCCATAGAGAAGTCACTGCTCTGCCTGGCACCAGATGTATTTAAGTAATGGTTAGTACCAAGCAAACCCATCTTTCAGCTTGGTTAGGACAAACTCACACTTTCCCCCAGGTTTCCTCCTGTTGTTCTCCTGTGTCTTTGGAGCTGTATGAGTTGAGTGACTTGTTTCTACCTTCAACACTGATTCTGGCAGTGTGGATTTATTTTTCCAAGCTGTGTGGTACAATCCATTTGTCTTTGTTACATATTTCTTCATGGCAAAATAATCACCTCATTCCTCTGCTTCCTGCAGAATTCCATTCGGCACAACCTCTCCTTGAACCGTTACTTTATTAAAGTCCCACGCTCCCAAGAGGAGCCTGGAAAGGGCTCCTTTTGGCGAATTGACCCTGCCTCTGAAGCCAAACTTGTAGAACAAGCTTTTAGAAAAAGAAGGCAAAGAGGAGTGTCCTGCTTCCGAACACCTTTTGGGCCTCTCTCCTCCAGGTAACTTCAATTTCCTCTCATCTCTCTGCCAAACTCATTACAAAGAAAAGAAACTAAAACTTCTCCTGAAGTACAGTGAGTAAACTTTGCTTCTGTTTATAGTTTGAGAGGTGGTATAGTTAGTCCTGAGGCATAATCTGAAAATTGTTCTGACTTTTTAAGTGTTTAACAAAAAAAAAAAAAGTCCAGAATCAAACTGCAAAAATGCATCAAATAACGTATCTGTTTTGGCATCATTTCAAAGAAATTCAAAGCAGTTATCACTGGAGTGAGTGTTTTCAGATGCCAATCTCTGATTTCAGGAAAGCTGTGTTTAGATGTGGATTAGATCATAGTGGGAATAAGTTCTGTGGTATTTAAAACACTCTCCTATAGGGAAGATCAGGTTGATGGTGGTTGTCAGCAGCGAAGCAGCAGGAGTTGAGTGTGGCTGCTCCACTCACCTTCACTGCCTTGTGCAATGACAGCTTCTTTGAGCCCTGTAGCTGTGAGGAGAAGACTTGGAATTCAGCACTAGCTGGAGCAGTTTCATGGAACATTCCTCCCACACCTTCTATTTTCTCTGTTAAAATGTGGGGGAAACTGGAGGAGAATTTTCAACTTTTTATTCTGCTTTGTCATTAAAGAAATGTACAATTGCTCAAGTGTTTGGGACCAGAGGTGGGAACCAAGTTGTTGGAGAGGAAGGCAAGGGAGGAAGGCAGCAGGGAGAAGGGGAAGCAACTGCTCTGTTAGCATATGCAGGGCCTGACACTTGCCTCAACTTGCATCTTTCTTCTTCTCCCTGTCCCTGTCAAACTCTGACATAGTTACTTTGACTTGAAGTTATAAAACTGATCTGAGCCTGCAGCATTTGGGGATTCTCAGCAGTGGGTCTTACAATGAAATTTAACCCTACTCTGAAGGGTCCAGTTCCCTTCAGCAAGAAATAACACAACATTTATTGGAGCTGGAGTGTTTGTGGAGTCCCTGTGTGTCAGTCTTGCCAGCAGGACTGCAGTGGGTGGTGTGGAGGAAAGGCTGTCCTTCCTAGAGAATCCTGTACTGGACATAACTCTGGGTTTCTGCTGCTGTCTTGTGGTCAAAATGCACCTGCACTTGCCAACACTGTGTTTTGGTGTTTCAGGAGTGCTCCTGCCTCCCCTACTCACCCTGGCCTGCTGTCCCCTCACTCTAGTGGCCTACAGACTCCAGAGTGCCTGTCACGGGAGGGCTCACCCATTCCACACGATCACGACTTTGGGTCAAAGTTAGCCTCAGTTCCAGAGTATCGGTATTCCCAGAGCGCACCCGGTGAGTAGCTCTTGTTCCAGAGGGTGGCTGTTCATCTGGCCCATGTTCCATGCTGAGGACACCACAGGAAGGCTTCTGCGGTGGTTTTTTGGAGGATCCAGGGCTCTCTTTCCACTTTGCTGTTAGAGTCTGTTGATGCAAGTACAACTTCAAACCATTTTTTACTCCTCTTTGGATGAGGGGCAGAATGTGTAGAGACAGCTGATCTAACTTTGAGCTAGGTGGCTGTAAAGATCTGACAGCACAGTAGCCATGGCAGCACACAGCTCACTTGCTCTCATTTACCAGCCTCTGGATAAGATCAGCTTGGCTACACCAGGCTCTGGTGCTGTGGCCAGGGCCTGGTAAGTGCTTGTCAGCTGTGCTGACCTGGGGTGTAGGGTAAACTTAGAAGGGAAAGCTCATTAAAGAAAGCTTGGTTTGGAGTATTTTCTTAATGTTTATTGTGGCTTTTATTGACTGAAATGTGCTCAGATGAAAAGTAAAGGTTTTTGTACATTAGGGAGGAGAAGTTTGAAAGTTGTATACTTGAAGGCTTGATTTTTTGTTTGTTTGTTTCTACCTCCATTCCTGCCAATGCTGAAGCGTTGTGGGGACTGGAAGTGCACAGCTGAAATAAATGGGGATCTTTTTCCTCTCCTGTTAAAATGTGCTTCTCTTTTGTGTTCAGGATCTCCAGTGAGTGCCCAGCCAGTGATTATGGCTGTTCCTCCCCGACCATCCACCCTGGTGGCCAAACCAGTGGCCTACATGCCAGCATCCATAGTGACTTCTCAGCAGCCTCCATGCCACGCAATCCATGTCGTTCAGCAAGCTCCCACCGTCACCATGGTCCGAGTGGTGACCTCCTCTGCAAACTCTGCAAATGGATACATCCTCACAAACCAGGGCACAGCAGGAGGGGCTCATGAAGCTGCAGGAGCAGTGTTGGACTTGGCTGGTGACCACCGAGGTAGCGTTTCACCCCCCCTTGCTACTCTGCTAGTAAGTCTTGAGCAGGCTCAGAGGGGAGAGTGCTTGAACATTTTCACTCACTGGGCACTGAGCTGTTAAGAAAGATGTTTCTCCAGGTAAAACTTGAACCAAGTAAGAGCTCATCCTTTTTTTGTCTCTACTAGAGAGCAGGACAGCTGTGTTCCCTTGTCTCCTGGGCAATGAAACTAACAGACTTCGGAGCCTGAGAAAACACACAGTGCTTAAAATTTGCTTATTACCATAGAGTCATAGAATGATCTGGATTTGAGGGTACCTTGAAGATCATCTCATTCCAATCCCCCTTCCACTGTCCCAGGTTGCTCCAAACCCTGTCCAGCCTGGCCTTGGACACTTTCAGGGATGCAGGGGCAGCCACAGCTTCTCTGGGCACCCTGTGCCAGGGCCTCACCACCTCCACAGGAAAGAATTTCTTCCTAATATCTATCCCTGGTCTTTCAGTTTGAAGCCATTCTCTCTTGTCCTGTCTCTCCATGATTTTGTAATTATCCCCAATACCAATATTATGCCTGTATATTAGCTATGAAAGTGTTTGCATTTTCCAGCCAAAAGAAAGAGCCTGGGAAAGGCTGCAGCTCTGCTCCAGCATGGCTTTATGGCTTTTCTGCAGGCTTGGATTCCTAGAGAAAAGCATGTGCTTCTGGAAGGGCAGGCAGTGCCCCATTTTAGCAGTCTTCAAAAACCAGTTAGAACAAAGGCCTTTTTTTGTCCCTAAGCTGGAAATTCCAGCCTTGGGGGATTTAGTGAGTTAAATATTCTCTTGCTGTGATCTAGACAACACCTTGTCTGCTCCCCATTTCAGAAGGTCTTAGTGCTACAAGGTCAATGTATGTTGTACTAGCAGCAAAGCTTGTTTCTCTGTCTGCTTTTATGTGGGCAGTGGGACAATGGTCCTCTCTCTAAGGGAAGGGAAAAATGACAAATAGCTTCCCCTCTTGCAGCAGCAGGACCACTGGCATTTTTAGTTCAGCACTGATTATCTTGTTGAGTTTCACTTGATTCTCTAGGAATTCCTGTCTGGATCCCATACATGTTCCTGAAGCACTAACA
Organism: Sialia sialis; assembly: GCA_009812075.1. Taxonomy (NCBI): domain Eukaryota; kingdom Metazoa; phylum Chordata; class Aves; order Passeriformes; family Turdidae; genus Sialia; species Sialia sialis. Next base: position 3,500,803 of record VRYO01002014.1, on the reverse strand, counting down.
GTTGCAGCTGCCTATCACCTGCTCCCTTCTTTCATTCACTGGTTCTTGCTGTTGCCTGTTCTTTTCCTACTTGTCCCACTGGTATCCTTTTGTAGTCTCTACTTTCCCTACTTGCTGCATTTTCTTTCCTGAACTCCTTGCTTTCCTTGCGTTTTCTCTCCCCATTCCCATCAGGATGCCTGCAGGTTTCAGCTCAGTGCTTATGTCCCATCTAACTCCGCTCTTGTTGTGTGAGAATGTTAAAATGGGAGAGGCCTTCTTTTACTACAGGGCTAATGAGATTGTGCTTCCTGTCCTCTCTCCTTTGAGACCCACAGAGCCCCTGGAAGAGTGGTTCCTCTCCTCTCCTGCATGCCTGGCAGCATGCTGTCCTGTATCTGTTGCATACCTGCTGACTTATCCTGGGAAATGAGAAAAGTGGTTTAATGCTCTCAAGCAGTTTCCTCTGTCCAGGAACTCTGCTCTCCTTTTTTATTTTTTATTTTTCCTCCATCCTGTTTTTTCCTATACTTCCAACAGCAAAAGCTGGCAACTGTGGGAAGACTTCCTTGTAAATCAATCTCCATGCAGGCCTGACAGCAAGCTGCTGCAGACTTTTGGCTCCAGGCATTGTTTAAGATCTTAATGCCTTCTCCTGCTGTGTGGTATTGAAAGTCAGGCCAGTTTGTTTGAAATTGCAAAGTAAGCTATGAGATTTGCAGTGCTTGCTGTCCATATCACAGCTGTGATGTGCCAATAAGGGAGGTGATGCCTTTTTAGGACAAGGACTCAAATTGATGGGTTTGATTTTTAAAATTTTTTCTTGTGGCTTATGCAGTAAGAAAAATGTTCTTAATATTGGTGGAGCAAATGTGCAATGGAGAATAATTTAGTATTTCCAAATACTCATCCTTGACCTTCTGTGGTGCTGAGGTGTTGTAATCCTGGGGTCTGTATGGGAATAAAACCTGCCTCTAGGCCAGGGCAGTGACTGATCCTTGTCTCTTCTGCTCTCCCACAGGCATGGACGAGAAGCCAACGATCGCGTTTGCCACCATCCCCACGGCCAGCCGTGTTATCCAGACAGTGGCCAGTCAGATGGCCCAGGGTGTCCCTGGGCAGACTGTCACCATCCTGCAGCAGGCAGCTCCAGTGGCCCTGGGGCAGCACCAGCTCCCAGTGCGGGCGGTCACCCAGAACGGCAAACACGCCGTGCCCACCAACAGCATCGCCGGCAGCGCCTACGGTGGGTCTGCTCCCCAGCTCCTGCCTCCCAGCTCCTGGCTGGCCCTGCTCTCCAGCTCCTACTGCCCAGCTCCTGCTCTCCAGCTCCTGGCTGCCCCTGCTCCCCAGCTCCTGGCTGTCCCAGCTCCTGCTCCCCAACTCCTGGCAGCCCCTGCTCCCCAGCCCCTGCTCCTGGCTGCCCCTGCTCCCCAGCCCCTGCTCCCCAAGCTTAGCAGCCAGGCTGGAAAGCTGCAAGTGTTTTCTCCTCTTGCTTTGCTGTGTATCAAGTTATTCCACGTGTCCATCTCAAAGGTATTGCAATTCTTCCGCTCCTAAGGCTGTAAATCAGGGGGAGGTTCCCTTGTATCTACCTCTGCTCCCTTTCCTAGGGGAGAAGCCCTGCTCTCTGGCAGAAAATCCCTGTCCTTCCTTTGCCCTTGGCTATGCGGTTATAAGTACTGAGACTTTCTACCTCTTGGGGTTACTTGTTGAAAGTGTCAGTGATTCTTGTGGAGAGCCTGCTTTCATTTATTTTCCTCTGACCAACAGCCTTTGCTTGCAGCACTCCAAATAATAAAATTTCCATGATGCTCTTAGATCTTGTGAAACATGACTCAGTAGAGTAATGAGAAAATAACATTCTTTCCCATCTTACAGTCTTAGAGTCGGAGAGAAACAAGATCTATTTCACCAGGTGAATGAACGTAGGATTTTTGTATACACAGGATATGTTCTAGTCATTTGTCAGGCATGGTTTTATGAAATTCCATACAAGCCATGTCTTGGCAGCTTCCTCTTGCTTGCTCAGCACCTCAGATTTTATTCAGCTGGGGATGGGAATATCCAAGTTTCTTAGGGCTTTTTTTCATTAAGAGGCCAAGCCCTTCTGCTACCTCAGCCTGGTGCTTTTGGGAGTTTGAAATGAAGGGCACTGCTGGGCTCTGAATGCCTTTTGTGAAGGTAGGAATGTTTCCACAGAATTTTCTGCCCCGTGTCTTCACAGCTACCACCTGGCCTGAATTGCAAGAATCTCATTGGAACCATGAAAAAATGACAAGTGATAAGGTTTTTATGCAATAATTGTAAGATTATTGTAAGATCAGATAGGTTAAGCTTCTGCTAACCAGCAGTAATATAGAATCAGACAGTTTTTTATTTAACATTTTTATGTTAAAATATTTTAATCTCACCAAACTTTTTAACTCTCATCAAAGTGGGAAGTATTCCAGTTGCATATAGGTTTTTTTTGTAAGTGGCAGTAAATTTTCTGGTTCACAAAACAAAGTCTGAGTCTCTTGACTCTCATCTGTACTAAGTTAACTTCTCTTCAACTGCATGATTTAGGTTTTCTCTAAGTCACTAAGCTGTAATTGCTGACTGCCCTCATCTTTACCCTGTTTTTTTCCCTTCATCCTCTTGGTACTCTACAGCTTTCTTCTCAAGTCTTGGTAGAAGTTACTGGGCTTTGAGGCCCTTTGTTCTGTCGGCTTTGTGTATTTATCCTAGGGCTCCTTTTTCATGCATTTAGCAGTGAACACAGCCCTGATGTTCAGTCCTTTGCAAATGAGTCTGGAGGGCAGAGGATGTGCTGTTTCCTGAGTCCCCTTTGGCTTCCTCTCTGATTGATGCAGAGTCCAAAAACTGCATGTGTTTTGTTTTCCAAGCAGTGGTGTGTGCCAAAGTCAGTGTGTAAGCACATTCTCTGTCTGGAACTAGGAATTGTAGACATTTTTACAGAGGATTGCTACTTAAATCATCTTTTTTCTTACCACTTGTATTAATGGGAGGGTCAGACCTTGTGTCAGTACTGCAATACAAGATTGGAAGCCAGAAATTCCTATGCTCTGATCCCAGTTCTGATGGGAACACATGTGGTTGTCTGGGGTAAGCTCTTTCCTGCCCCTTTTACAAGTGGGTTGTCAGTACACTCAGTATTTGCATTCTATTTCCCAACAGCTTGGTTTGTTCTTCCTGTGTGAGCAGGGTTCAAGAGAGCCTCTAAACCTCCAAATAAAAGGCCCAGCACATGGATGTTGGAGTTAATGAGAAATTCTCTGGCCACCTACAATCAGAGCTACCTCTCAAAGAAATGTGCTGTAATTTTAACTGGAGCTTGATCCTCCCCTACTGGAAACAAATACTTAGCTAGCAATGCCTTGTTTGATGGGAAGAAGGAAGTTCTCCTGTGAGAGGGGTTGTTGCTGGTTTGGTAAACTTGAAAAGCTGAGGTTGTGGAGGGAGAGGGAAGGACAAGGCAAGCCAGGCTTTCAAAATGCACTGGGAAACAGCACTTGACCGTGTGCCAGCTGTCACTTCTGATGGTGGGGTTTTGTTTTCTTGCTTTTCTTGGAATAGCAAAGGCTTGTTCTGCTTCACCCCACTAATTCTGCTTCTCTCTCTTATCTTGCTTCCCAGCTCTTACAAATCCACTGCAGCTCCTTGCAGCCCAGGCCAGCTCATCCACTCCTGTTGTAGTCAGCCGGGTCTGCGAGCCAGGGACCGAAGAGACAGCAGCAGCTTCCTCCAGTGAACCTGAAGTGAAAAGACCACGGATAGAAGAGCCCAGTGGAGCAGTGCCAGCCCAGCCTGGAGTCATCACATCCACAGTGCCACAAGGACAGGCAACCAGTGAATGAAGAAGCGGTGGGAGGAGCTGGAGTGATGGCGGGGTGGGCATGGGATGGCAGGAGCCCTAAAGCAGCTTTCACAGGAAACCAACCACAACTGTAACAGCTCAAAACACAGCTGATAAAGAGCTCTTTTTAAAGGCAGATTTTTCCATGGGAGGACAACAGCTGTTAGAATCACAAGGTGCCAAAAAGAATGGAAAATCCCTCCCAAGAACCCATATCTGGAACTTTGTTCTGTCTCTACTTATGGGATATTTTTTCCTTTTTTTTTTTTTTTTTTTTTTTTTGGTTTTTTTTTTAAAGCATCAAAAAAATACAGACAACTGATTGTATGACTGCTGGGATATTTTTAACTGCCTTTTCCCCTTTTGGCTCCAAGGGGATGGGATTTGCAGTTCAGAATCTAAAGGAATGTAATACAAATAGTCTGCTCCCTGGAAAGAAAAAACTCCTCACATTCAATGCCTTAATACCACACTTCTGAGAGCTTTGAACCATAGAACCATTTTAAAAAGGTCACCTAAGGCAATCAGATGCTGAAAGATGGGTGCAGTATCTCACAACAACATTAAAGAAACATGGTACCAAGCTTAAAAAAAAAAAAAGGCAAATGATTCTGTTTCTTTTAAACAGAAAATTCTGAATATAAATGCTTATTTATGTGGGGATTCAGGAGGAAGAGTTTCAGGGCTCAGCCACCTGGATTTCCAGATGCAATTTCTCTCCATTCCCTCTGAGGGAGAATAGGATGACAGAGGAACTGTATTCACTTGGTTCCTGTAAAAATGTTTAAAAACAAAGGGGTTTGTATCTTTACAAATAATTTCTTACAATTATTCTTCACTTGCTCTGGGACAACAGCCAAAGGTATCCTGATGCCTGAGGATCACATGGGGAAGGGTGTCTCCAGGAGTTTCTGTGTGCATTTGATTGATCACAGCTTGTGTAGAACATCAGCTTTTGTTCACATTAGCACTGTAGGTGAAGGCATGGCCACTCTCTTTGTGAACTTGACAAAACATTGGTTGATGTTCTGCACTAAAGCAGTCACCTTCACCTCCTGGTGGTGCTGTGGTCCTTAGCTTGATGGAGCGTGGTTAGGAGGTCAGAGCTGATCCTCTTCCATGGCTAACAGCAAAATTCCTGTGTTACCCTTTGGAGGGGGATGTTTAGGGCTTGGATGAGAGGCAGCAGAGGTCATACCATGGTTCATTCAAATTCTCTCAGGGTGTAGTAGACCAAGGCAAAAGATCTATTTTGTATGTGGCAAAACTCACTGGAGGTCTTCAAACTGTTTTATCAAAATTGATTTGGAGGTTTGCTTTTGTTGCTTGACTCCCTCTCCCATCTCTCCTGCTCTGAGGACCATTTGGGTTGGCCAGTAGGAGGAGGCCTTTACTCAGAGTGTGTTCCAGGCTCCTCACATAGCACAAGGATGCCTTTCGAGGAAGGCACATTGACTCACTTCAGCCACGTGCAGCAGTGGGTGCTTGTGACACCTTATGACTGGCAAAAAAAATCCACCCCTGCCTGTAGCCTCCAGCAAAGCCCTTTGGTTTACACCCTTTGCAGTCCCCTTGGCTAACATGTCTTCTGGCAGCACAGCAGAGATTTTTTAATTCAGCAAATGTTGCAGCTTTGGTAATGGCAAGAGAGACTTAAGAGGGGTGGGCTGTGCCTCCGGTGGGTTATCCCCATCTGTACTGATTTGCTGTCCTGTGCAAAGAGAAACAAAACTCACTGCAGAAACATTGCAAAAAGCCTTTCCCAAAGTGCAGTAAGTGATACTGTCAGCATATCCATGGGGATTAGGGGTAAGGCACAGCCCTTCAGTGCCTGCTGGAATCTGGGGAGGAAATCCACAAGGTAACAGCTGGCATCACTTGTTCCCTTCTAGGTTTCCTTTGTCTTTGCCAAATCCTATTCAATAACCAAGTCCCACCACTTGAATAAAACCCAGACATCTTTAATTCTCAAGTCCATTGTTTTGTGAGAAATATTGCTGAAAGAAGGAAAGAATTTCTCGGTCTCATAATTTGCGGTTACTTTCTGTGGAGAGAGGCACATAAAATATTCATGACAGATCATTTATCTCAGCTGGGCTTTCAGAATTCAGGTGTGTGCCCTTAGTGACAAGTTATTAGATGGAATTTTAGTACTTTGAAATGGTTTTGTGAAGGAGGATTGTTTGAGACCACAAAGTAATTGAAGCAGGCTGGCCTCCAGCTGTCCCTTCTCCCGCTAGGAAGGCAAGGTGTGGCACAGCGGAAAAGCACACAGATCAGCTCTGTTTTCTGTAGCCTTTTCAAAGCCAGGAGTCAATAAAATGAACTTCATGGTGGAAGGGAAAAGTGAGAGTGCAGCACAGTGTATCTGTGATGAATCATTACTTTCGGGTGGCTGCTGGTTTAGATACAGGCACGCCTCTGAAACAGCCCCGAGGCTTGGGAGCGCTCCGGAAGCGCAGCAGTCCTTGGCTTTCCAGAATGTTGGGTGAGTCAGAGCAAGATGAAAAACCAACAGAAAACTGTTCAGGATGTGGAGCTGCCAAGATTCTGTGGATTTCTCTTTGCTGATGCTTTTCTCTTGAAGAGTCAGAATAATTAAGCCCTAAACTTCTGTAAACTAATCCAGCACCAGAGACATCAGCTGAGTGACAATGGTTTCATCCACCATAAAGCTGCTGCTTTATAGATACCTCTTGAAAGTCCATCCTCAGGTGTAGATCTGTCTCCCGAGTGTTTAGAACAGAATAACACTTTCTTTCTCTTCTTTTTGTGGCTCACAATATCTGCTGGTTCAAATGGGAGTTGAGGATAAGCAAATATCTTTGTTCTGTTCACTCTTTCTGCTTGAGATGTCTGGAACTTGTCAGTTCATCCTGTCAGGGGGTTTTTGCTTTATCAGTCTGCTGCATCCCTCTGCTACTGCAGGAAGCAGTCCTGCCACTTGCAGATTTTTTTTTTTGTATGTTTGCCTAAACATTGCCTGGTACCAGGTAAAAGAACTGTACTTGCTAAATCGTGTTGAGAGCTGTGGAAAAGTGTTGTCCTCATCCAGAATATGTGAGATGAAGACATCTTGTTTCAGGCCTCCAGATGAATTCTTTCAACACTGCTCAGTCTGGAGGACACCATTCTTTCTACATACCAGTCCTGATTCTCCAGGCTGCAGAGGCGTGAAAGTTAATGTGGTGGTAGAATTAAGTCTTCAACTAGAAAGAAAATGTTTACCTTCATGGTTATATGCAGGATTATTTTGAATTGATAATCTGACTTGTTTTTATTGTCTAAAAAGTTGCATCTCTTCTTTGATTACATTAGCTAAAGAAGGTTTGAGGGGACGTGAAGGTGTAGGCTTCACTGGATTTTCTGCTGTCTGTATAATGAAGGTCAAGGCATATTCAATATTTAAACTGTGATAACTTAGACCTGGGAAAACTGTAACGCCAAGTTCTTAATGTGTGAATTCACTTTCCACCATTCCCTATTGATTTTTTTTTCACCTTAGGCAATGACATTGACTAATTTTACTTTGATCACAGTTAGTTTATAGCAACTTTCTTTGCCCCACTTTGCAAGAGTTGCATGCAGTCGTTCTTTGTTTTATTCCATTGGAATTCCATGTTGTTTGTCTTGACCTTGGCTCTTATGATACAGAAAGCTTTTTAGAGAAAGATCAATTTAATCTGATTTAGTGATAACACAGCACTGTGCTGAGCACAAATTGAAGTTCATGATTAGCTCATATATTCTTTTCAACTCTTTTTGCTTCCCATATTCTTCCCTCCCCCACACCATTAACACTGTCCCCTGTAGCATATCCAGTCATTTTTATCCACTGACAGGAGCAGCACCTTGCATTAAGCTCTGCCTGAGGACTCAAGGATGAAAATACCTGTGGAATACCTGGAGCTCCAGAGCAGGTTGAGAACGGTCGATTTGGTCACCCTGTATTAATTTTCATGCTGTGTTCTAGACATGTTACTGTTGGGCAGAGCTTATTCAGAACAATGTTTCAGAGACACGTTAAAGCTTTGTAAGAGGAAAGAAATAACAGCTCAAGTTCTTACAGTGCTTCTGCCGTCAGTGTCATGGTCTAGCATCAGATTTTGGGGGGAGTAAACTTGATTTTGTGTGTTTGGTCTTGTGTACTGACTTAGAGTTGTCCTTCAGAGGTAATTTCTACGTTTCTTTTTCCTTTTTCAGTGGGGAAACACCCACAATGGAATAACACTTGGAGCACAGAAGGCTAGGGAGCTGTATGTAAGCAAGTGAGAGCATCTGCCCTGAACTCTGTTGCAGTGTGGTGTGGAACACTTCTCCCTGCCTGCTGGGGATGTTCAGCTGGTGTTGGAGCTTCTCATCTGTGTTAGCAAGAGGGTATTTATTTGGTGTCACTGGTGTGTGCTGGTGTGTAAGTGAGTCTCAAAGTGTGGGGTGAAAAGAGAAGTGTTTCCCTGCTCTACCTGGGTTTGAGGATCTTGGCTGACAAGGATTTCACCTAGCTGTAGTTCTGTACCTTTCCCTAGAGAATCCACTCTCACCACACATGTTGAAAACTTCTCAGCAATGGAAGAATTTTCCATGCAGCTGTATTTGTTCCTTGCCTCTTAGGAGAACCCAGCTCTGCCTCCTCTGCATGTTGTAAATAGGTACTTGAAGATTCCAGTAAGATTTTTCTAATTTTCTTCCTTCTCTTAAGGCTGAACCAGCCTGGTTGTCTTGATCTCTTCTTGTCCATCAGGTGGAATTGCAGGAAATCTCTGTGAGTCTTGTACGGGGGAGCCCAAAGGCAGAGACACCGCTGCAGACATGATCTGGGGAATGCTGGATGGGTTGGAAGAGGAATCCTTCTCCTTGGCCTGACAGCTACACTTGTGCCAGTACAGCCCAGTACCTGTTTGGTCTCTTGCTGCAAGATGTGTAAAGTGTAAGGAACAAATCACAGAGTGAACTGGATGGCATTTGTGCAGATGCAACCATATTGTCCCTGTCTTCCAAGGGACAGTCCTAGCTTGGGTCTTTCTGAGCAGGAAACGGCACTGAAGGATCCTGATCACTTTTAAAGAATCTGTGCTTTGTCTTATCAAGTGATGGTTTCAATCCAATGTGGAACTTGCCTTGAGTTTCTAACTGCTGCAAAGTCTTTGAGGTTTTTTAAGTCCTGCTGCTAATAAGTTGGACTAGGGCATTAAGAATGAACCTCTAAAGGAACAGGATTTGCTTCCTAATTTTGCCCTTGCTGCACACTGAGTTTTTGAGTTTGCAAATGCCATCCTGCAGCAAATCATCTGTCTTCTGTTGCCAGCCAGTCTCTTGGGCAGCTCCTGTTTCTGCTCCTCATCAGTTTTCCCCCTCTGTTTGTCGTTATTTCTGTCAACTCCAGAGTCCTTTAATCCAACTCCTAATTTAATTCCATTGCTTGAAGGTCTGCATCTGGCGAGTATTCTTGTATTAGGTTGCAGTTACATGAGCAAACAATCTGTTGCAGAACTTTTTGTGTCCTTCTGGGTGAAAAATTAATGCCCAAGCTGCTGCTACCATAGCATACACTACTGCTGGAAAGTGTGGCTTCCAATGGACCAGCTGTGCTGCAGAAAACAGTTACACTACAAGGTCATCTGGGTTGCTGGAGCTGCTGGGATTGGGAGGCGATGCCTTCTTGCATGTTGATCTGCACCTGATCAAAACGTGGCTGGGGATTCTCTGTCTGGGCTGCCTGGCAGCTGTCAGGCTGGGATTTGTTAGATCAGCATCTCTCTCTGCTGGGTGGGTTGTTTGCAGGTCAGTGCACCTGTTTGTGCATACAGGTGTGGATTTATTCCCATGTCATGTTCAGCAGGGGGAATTTTGTAGCTGTGAGGGTGGGATTTCTCTGTTAGGGTGTCTTTCATGGGGCAGTAATACACCAGGGAGCGTTTTACTTTGGCCTGAGCAAGACATTTTGAAAAATACCTGGTTTTCTTGGAGCACTATATTTAAATTCCAAATTTTGAATCGATTTTTGACGTTTGTATTTATATGTTCAGAAAATTCTTTTGATACCTTTTCGATTTACCAACACTGAATTAAAACCTTTCAGAATGTATTGTTGGTCCTCTCCTTATGTGTCACTTTAGGTTTCAGAGCACGAGGGTAGTTGTGCTAAATCTACCCCTTTGCTCTCAAGACAGAAAAAAACCATTGACAATTCATGGGTGGCAGCTAAGGAAGAAACCCTTTAAATATTTTTTTTCAGAGAATATTAAATTAGATCTGTGTAAACATAAAATTTATATTTATTAATGTGTGAGTGTGTGAGCGTGTGTGTCAATATAGATATATAAATGGTCCATGACTATTTCTTTCTCTTGAATGGTACTTACACAGACTTTTATACAGTGTGTTGGTAAATTCCTGCACCAGGCACTGACTCTGAAAGAACGATGAACCTATTTTTGTAACGAGTGTGAGCAGCCAGTGGAAGCAGCTTTATTTCAGTGATTGCTTTCATTCCTCTCACAGAGCAGAAGAGGCAACTTGGTACTTGCATCTTCCTTGTGTAGGATCCCTAAAAAAAGCTTCTGGCTTTGTCCTGCTTTCAGCAACCCAAATCCACGCTGCTTTTCTGGCTAGAAAACCCCCCAAGTGGCACTAATGAAAGCTGGAATCCTTTCTTGTCTGCTCTCTCTAGATGCAGTATCAGGGAGTTCTTTACAGATTCTGCTCTGTAGTAATGGGACCTTATTTCTAACAGGAGATTTATGGGGGAGCCCATGAGGATGCTGTAAGGCTGAGGAATTCCTGCCTGTCAGGTGGCTAAGCTAAGACTGGGGCACTAGGAAATAGTTTCTTTTCCTCTGTGGTGAGATTATTTTCCTTTTATCATGCTTCTGTCTCTTTGTGGGGTGAGGTGTGTCTATATCCCCTGAAAAACAAGCACTGAAGAGTTTTTCTAATGTTTCCATTCACAGGGAGTAAATTTTACTGAACTGGCCGAAGTTCAGGTGTGATTTAATTCCACAAGGATCACTAAATTCACAGAAGGGTGTATTTTGAACCACTTGGATCTTCTGAGAATAACAGCGGGTGATATTTGACTTCCTAATCCTAACTGCTCTTCCAGAAGCAGAAATTCTCTCTGAGGATCTGAGTGAAAGTTTCACCTCAGCAATCACAGGGAGGACAGGGTTGGTGGTAGGAAAAGTGACTGAATAGGAGCAGTGAAATGAAGCAGCTTTCCTCCTCATCCAGCAGAAAACTGCCCCTGTGAAACCCAGACTTCCCCTAATTTTTGGTTGTTGCCTCGTGTCTGCTGCCAAGTTATTCTGTGATCTGGACCTCTCTGTCCTGCTTCTACCCCACCTCAGTTTCACTTAAAGCAGTCTGAGACAGAGCCTTCCTTAAAGCTAAGGGCAATGGTGAGGAGAAATGTCTGGTAGCTGAAGAAAAATGAGATTTAAATGGAGCAGAAAAAGTGAGAATTCCTTCTGTTTCACTGTCTTGCTGCTAAAAGTCTGGTGCAGAACATCCTGATGTTCTGCTGATTTATATGCTGCTCTTGGGAGGTGGGCAGGCTGCTAAGTTGGCTCTGTAGCAATTGAATTACTGTAAACCTAAACTTGCTTAATCTCCCCTTTTTTTTCTCCCTCAAATGGGCTTGAAGTAGAGGGAACCAGAGTATTGTTTGTAAGTTCTTTTTGCTTTAATAGAAAACAGAATGTAAAAAAAGAAAACACCAATGAAAGCAAAACCAAACTCACTCAAATATAGTGATACAGAAGATGGCTTTAAAATACAAAAATCTTACAAGACCATATGTTGTGTTGGGTTCTGGACATGCTGTTTGTGCTGAGGAGACTGGCCTTGTCCAGCCTGCCAGCCAACCTCAAAAAAGAGCATTTTAAGAGTCTGTAGCTATCCAAAGGACTGTTATCCAAAGGACTGTTAAAAGCTGTTTAGGGATAAATCAAAAGCTGTGTGTGAGCAACGGATGGTAAAGCTGGAAATTTGGATCCAACTCTGAAATAATTGCCCTCACGAAAAACAAATTGAGAAATCCAACTCTCCCCCTCTTCTGCAGATGCTCATTCCCACCGAGTCCCCGGGGAAGGCTGAGAGGAGAACCTGAAATACCTCAATGGCTTCACAGAAGGGTTTGCTACAGAGATCTGGGCCAGCCTTACCCCTTTCACCTCGGTTTGGCACTTATTTTATAAAATAAGAAGGTGATGGAAAGGGGAAACTAAAGCCATGCTTGCATTTCAGTTCCCGGTGTTGCCTGTGCAAGACACCTCCAGCCAGATGTTTTGGGGTTTGTGGGGTTTTGGTTTTTTTTTTTACAGCTGATATCAAAAGTTGTTTTTTGGGTTTGTTTTTTTTTTTTTTTTTTTAATGACTTGTTTTTATTATCAGTGCTTTTTAAAAAGCAGGTGTGTATCCCAGGGGGGAAGCTCCATGTGGGGCAGTGGATGTGAAGTTCATGTTCTTTCTCTGGCCATGTTGCAGCCGTGGCTCCCACCAGGGTGTGGGATCCTGCATCCAAGGAGCAGGACCTGTGTTTCCACATCAAATGGGATACAGTGGTTTTGTTTGTTTGTTTTTTTAATATAGAGCCATACATTTTTTTAAGTAATTTGAGATCTGAATGTGATTTCTAATGTATCGAGAACGTTAATATTTTAAAGCTATAACAAAGGTTTAAATTTCTACTTTTTTTTTTTTTTTCATTTATTTTAACTGTTCTGTTACCTTAATTTGATGTATGTGGTTGGGGAATGTTGCTTCTCCTCTTAGCATTTGTTTCTATAACCAGAAATAAAATTATATATGAAAGAGAAAATGCCTTGAAATCATTTTGCTGTTTTTTGGGTGACAGACTTGGATCCTTGCAGCATCACAGGGGGGTTGAGTTCCCTGCAGCAGCGAGGGGACAGAGGGTTTAATATTTTTTCCTTTTTTTTTCGTGTAGGAAGGAAGTGTGTATCTGCACACCTTGCAGTGTTTGGAGTTCAGACACCCCACTTCTGATCCCTTGTCAGTTATTTGGGCAGCTGGTGACTCGCAGCAGAGTGAACATATGGACTTGTGTGTTTGAGATCCCTGATGCTTCCCCTGGGGCTTATCAACTCTTCCTCCAGCTCCAGCTTTTGTTTTGTCATGAAGTGAAATATTGGTATTTGGAAAGTTAAACTATTCCAGTGCGTTCCCCTGTAATTTATAATAATTGTTTTCATTTAAGCCTATGAGATGAGAAAACAGTACTTTACCTGTCTTGTAGTTAGGCTTTTCCTCCTTTGTCCTGCTAATTAAAGTTCTGGGTTTATTTTGACTAAGCATTCTTAGCTCCAAAATTAAATAGGAATATCTTTTAAGGCCTCAATTGACATAAAGTAGCTGCAATTCATAGAATTTTAGAACCACAGAAAGGTTTGGGTTGGAAAGAACATTAAAAATCACCTCATTCCAATCTTTGCTGTGAGCAGGGGCACCTTTCATTCTCCCAGGATGCTCCAACACCCTGGCCCTGGACACTTCCAGGGATCCAGGAGCAGCCACAGCTTCTCTGGGAATCTGTGCCCCACCCTCACCGGGAAGAATTTCTTCCCAAAATCCCATCTAATCCTGCCCTCTCCATTTGAAGCCGTTCTCCCTTGTCACTCCACGCCCTTCTAAAAAGTTTTTCTTCATCTTTCTTGTAGTGTCTCTTCAGGTACTACTGGGAGGAATTTTTTTAATTGACCATCTAATTAAAAATTTAATAACACAATACACAGAGAGCAAATACATTAATCCAGACCCCTTTCTGAGGAGGGGGGGGGGGTGTCTTTTAAAATTATGCTATCTTTGGCTCCCCACGTGCTGCTGCTCTGCTGGCTGATTGCCCAGGCACAGTGTTAATGAACTTTAATGCCAGGGCAGGGAATTACCAAAGGGCAAAGTGCCAAGTTCCATCCCCTGGCATCTCCTCCTTGCAGGGCGATGCTCAGCGTGGTGCAGTGGGGAGAGAAGGTCCTGTTTCAACTGCTGAAGACCTGAGCAGCTGGTTTTAACATCTCGTTCATGTTTTTGAAAGCCCCGCTTTATGAAATACATCCTCTTTCAGCATCACACCCATAGAAGCCCCAGCTCTCATCTCTGCCGTGTAAGGATGTTCTCCGTAGATCTGAGTGCCTGGGGCGGGATAGCCTCAGAGCCAAGCTTGTCCTCAGACTCCTGAGGTGGGGAGTAACAACAGCAGCACCTCGAGCAGTCCGTGAGCAGCCACCAGCGAGGAGTTTGGTCACCATGGCTTCCGCGAGCCGCTCCCGCCGGGGCGGAACCTTCGTGCAGCAGCCGCCGCGTTCCCCCGGAGCCGGCGCCGCGCACCGGCCGCCCATGGGGGGCGGCTTTGGCCGCGCACCGCGGCGCGGGCCCGGGCGGCGCTGAGGCCGCGATGTTCACGGCGGCTGCCGAGAGCTTCCTGAGGCAGGCGAGGTGGGACAGGGGACAGGGACAGCGCCTGGGAGCCCTGGGGCCGCGCGGGGATGCTGGGGAGGCTGAGCGGGGAGCCGGGCGGAGGGAGGGGAGGGCGGCGCGTACCAACCCTTCACCCCGGAGCATCCCGAGAGGGCCCGGCATGAGGGCCCCGGTTCCTGACAGCCCCGACTGGCCCGGCAGGGAGATCCAGGAGGAGGAGCTGCAGAGATTCACCGCCCGTGTGTCCGCCCTGCTGCAGAGCCCCGAGCCGGGCCCCGAGGCCGTGGATGGGCTGCAGAGGCTGCACCTCAGCGTGGCCGCCACCAAGTACCCCCGCCTGTGAGTGCCCGTGTGTGTCTCGGGGCTTCAAGGAAACAAAGCGTTACTTTTCTGGCCATAAAGGAAGGGCGTGGGTCAGGGCTTTAAAAGCCTGAGTTCAATTTAAACACAAAGCCCCTCTTTGCCTTTCACTCTCTTGCTAAGCAGAAGGTGCCCATCTCCTTTTGCAGAAAGAGTAACGAGGGTTGGTATCACTGAGATCTCTGTCCAAGTGCACTGAGGAACAGCATTCAGAAATTAAAATGATGAGTGGCATTAATCACTGCCAATGGGGGTCATCCCAAAGCCAAGAATAAGCAGGAAATAAACATCTGGATCTTTTCTTGCCTTGCAGTGATGTTTACTGTGACTCTTGCAGGCTCGATGGCAAGTTTGTGGAACTGTTGCAGACAGTGCTGTGCTCACCCAAAAGTCCTGAGCAGATTCAGGTGTTATGTGCTGCCATCCTGAGAGAGATGTCACCTTGCAACGATCTTATCCTCTCCTGTGATGAGATTCAAGATACAAAGCTCTTGAGCCTGGTATCCTCTCTCCTTCTGGCTCAGGTAAATGATCTGTCAATTCAGAGATCTTCCCTTGTCAATATGGATTTGCTTTTTGATTGTTCCCTGCTCCTGAGCTCCTCCCTGAGCTCAGGGAGAGTGAAAATCATTTGGAAGTATGCAGGAAAAAGCAAAGGCATTACAGTGTTCATTTAAGGGACTTCATTATTCTGCTTTCTATAGGGAAAAAGTGGCAAATTTTTGTGTCTAGCCCTTCACAACAAAAAATGGTTACAATTGTAATGTTTACACACTAGGGTCCTGGAAGCAAAAAACCCTTCAGTGTTGGCTGCTGGAATAGATTTCAAATCAGGACTGCTTGAACCTGGAAAGCGAAAGATTTCTAATTAGTTTACTCTTCTTTTTATGATATTGGCTTCTATGTTCACATATAAAAATATACGTAGAATCTATAAACATGTAAGGCTGTATGTGCATATGACACTTCGAAGGTCCAGATTCTCCATGGAGAGAAGCAAACATGGGGACCTTCCTGCTTTGAGTGCTGCCGGGGGAACAAGCTAGAAACTTCTTCTTTTTGCTCTCCTTCTTTTGTTGCTAAAGGCAAAATATTTTTGTGAAACTTCTCGTTCTGAGTTTCACTGTGTGCTTAAAATATCTCCAATGTTTCTGACATTCATCTGAGTCTACTTAACTAAAGGAAATGAAACAGAAACCAGCAATCTATTACTTATATGCCGTCTCACGAAGCTCCTCTCTCCCATATCCAGCCTTGAGACTGTCCTGCAGTTCCACAATGTAAAAACACACACAAGCAGCCCCACAGTTTGAGATCTGTGAATTCAAATTGCAGAAAAATCCGTGTAAATTGTGGTGAAATCCCCTGTGCTGTGAGTTCTTTTTGTGTTTGACTTTGGTATTGGTGCCTGATGGAGGAGATTGGTCTCTGGTAATGGTAGATTATTTATCTTTACTTCTGCTTTATTTTTCAGGAAAATAAGGGTGAAGTGGCAGCTGTGGGGCAGCGTGTTGTGAAAGTCCTTGAAAGAAGACTGCCTGAGGGTCAGAGTGCTCGGTTCCTTCTTCCTGTCCTGGCAAATGTCATCAGCCTTTCACCAGAATCTCTAACAGAAGGTAACTCTGTAGGAAGGGCTGAGATTGCCACCTGGCTGTGATCTGGGTTGTGATCAGAAGGCTCTCAGTTGGAAAATGCTGTTGAAAGTGACATCTCTGCTCCAAGGAAAGGGAACTTAGTGGGTGAGATGTATTCCACCACACAGAACTAGGACTTGCAGTCAAATCCTGGCCATGGATTTGTATAACAGGATCATGTACTCTAGTTGAGTTCTCCAGATGCAGCAGGAGTGTGAAACTGTAGCTATCCTGAAGAGCATCAAGCTGAGAAAGAGAAACAGAGATGTGCCTGTGCATCTGGTCAGGAGAGCAGCAGAAACAACTAGAGATGCTCTTCATCAGAGAGGCAGCACTGGATGGGTAGTGGTGAGTTAACCTAGGAGAGCATTCCAGGCTTAAAATGCTGGGGAGATGTGAGCAAGAATGAGTTTCTGGGAGTTTCTGTGAGGTTTGTGTGCTGGAGAAGCTTTGAGAGGATGTTGGGCTGGGTGCTGACAGAGCAGGAAGGATCACCTGCCCCAGATTCTGTGAGTTCCCAGAGAGGGAGCTGTACCCTTGGCTGCAGAGGTGAAGCCAGACACTGCCTGAATAAAGTGACAGTTTTTGCACATTCCTCCTAATAGCAGCTGTGGATGGAGACAAAGGAACAAGTATCTCCTGAGTGATCTGGTAGCAGAGTCCTTGGTACCAGCACTCACTCCCTGACTGAGGTAGCGTGAGGAGTATAGAACATCCACCAATTTCTTCATGGATTGCTGGATCAGAGAGTGATCCAGGCTGGAGAAAAAGCACAGCAATTGAGAGTTAACAGGGACATGTTGCACAGGCTGCTTCTCTGCCCAATCTAGCAATGATCCTGTCACTTCCCTTGTGCAGAACAGACCAATGCTGTCAGTAAAAAGCTGGCTGACTGGCTGAGGTATGCAAGCATTCAACAAGGAATGGCTCAACCCTCTGGAGGCTTCTTCTCCAGTCCCAGAACCAAACAGGTGAGTGCTGAGTTGCTATGGTGACCTCACAAGGACATTTATTAGTCGGTTACCTGCTGGTTTGGATTCCCAGAATCACCTTCTTTTGGAAAACAGTAGCCTAGAAGTGCTGCTGTTCTTCAGCATTTTTTGTGGTTGAGACACATAGGGAAGTAAAGTAGG
Source organism: Sialia sialis (assembly GCA_009812075.1). Classification (NCBI taxonomy): domain Eukaryota; kingdom Metazoa; phylum Chordata; class Aves; order Passeriformes; family Turdidae; genus Sialia; species Sialia sialis. The sequence goes on along the minus strand of VRYO01002014.1, from coordinate 3,483,404 downwards.
GGGATTTACAGCTCTGACATTTGGGAGTTCAGCTGCAGAGTCAGAGCTTTGATCCTTGAAGTAGTTTTTAAAGAAAAGTCTTTTAGTGATCATGTACTTCAGAGTTAAAGGTGATTGCAAACAAGACCAGTGTCGAAGTAGCAAAGTTGAGAGTTTCAGCTGGGGAGGAGGATCCAGCACAGCTGGCTCTTCTCTCTCTGGATACCTGCCCTCCTGCAGGACCCCAAACAAGGGCTCCTTGTCTCCATGGGCTCAGTGGGGTTTTCCTTGCCCTCTCACTTCCTTGCCCTTTCCCTGAGGCTCTGACCTGCTGCATCTTTTCTCTCAGCCTGCTCCTGTCACAGAGGTGGATGGTACTGTTGCCACAGACTTCTTCACAGTGCTCTCAGTGGCTCAGCACTACACACAGGACCAGTGGCTCAACATGCAGACCTTCTCCATGCTGAGAAAATGGCTGCTGTGCTATGGGGGCAAGGAGCTGGACACCCTTAATCCAGGTAGGGATTGATGGTCTGCAGGCCCCGTGGTCTGCAGCCCCAAGAGGGCTGTGTGTTTTCAGGTGTCTTACGAGGTGGCTGTGCCAGCAACCCAGCAATCTCCTGGTTTTCAAACTGGTTTGATATTAGGAATAAATTATTCCCTGTGAGGGTGGAGAGGCCCTGGCACACGTTGCCCAGAGAAGCTGTGGCTGCCTCATCCCCAGAAGTGGTCAAGGCCAAGTTGAACAAGGCTTGGAGCAACCTGGGATAGTGGAAGCTGTCCCTGCCTATAACAGGGGCTTTGGAAATGGATGAGCTTTAAGTCCCTTCCAGCCCAAATCATCCTCACATTCTATGATCCTAAGTAACAGGAATATAAGCAAGAGTTCAGAAATCTAGGACTAGGATCAGGGAAAGTTTGGCAAGGAATATCACTAAATCTCCTGACTGATACATGTTGATCTTTCCTTATGGAATTACTTGTTGGGTGAGTCTCCTGTTTTCAGACAAAGCCCCATGGATTCCTAGGAAAGAAGGCCTGGGTGATTGGAGACAGCATCTCCTTAGTATTCTTGTAACATTCCCTTCTCTCTCAGCCTCCTTCTTCTTCACTCTGCACCTGGGGACACTCAGCTGCATGGGTGACACTGCCTGTGACAGGCTGACACGTGTGATGTTTATTGTGCAGATGACAAAGCAGGAATGGACAGGTGTGTGACATCCATGGTTCCCTCTACAGCCACGGCTGGCCGGCTGCTTCCCCCCAGGGAGCGTCTGCGGGACAAAGGCTTCGAGTACTGCCAGCGCCTGATCGAGCAGAGCAACCGCCGTGAGTCTTGCCATGAGCCCTCCTGCCAGTCCTCTTGGTAGTGTTCTCCTAAATACTTCTGCTTTGCTGCATGTTTGGGCTGGGATCTCACTCCCTGGAGTCCACAGTTAGGCTCCTAGGGATAGGGTCTGCTGCAGCCTGCTGGGGCAAGTCATTGAGCAGCCCTGAGCCAGGGTGTTGGGAAGGATTTGGAGGCAACAGTCAAGTTCTGCCTCCTTGATTTGCAGGGGAGGCTGTGCAACTTGGTTCTCATTGGCCTGAATTTAGGATCAGTGTGTGTTCCTGCCTGCCCTGAAGCCAGGGTTAGTGCTCAAACTGACAGCCTCATGTTCTTGTGTGGGTTCAAAGCTTAACTGGGACTTATTTCTCTGGCAGGGCCCCTGAAAAAAGAGGATGGAGACCTGCAGAAAGCTGTAAGTACAGAGAGGTGGGGCTCAAACTCTGGGAGTTGTGGCTTCCCCCATTCCAGTCATACTCTCTGCTCTCCTGCAGTGTCTCATTGAGGCAGTGACAATCATGGACATCATCTGCAAACAGGACTCCTCTTACGTGTGCCGTGCTGTCTCCTTCCTGAAAGTCCTGCACAGCAGGATCTGTGGGGATGCCACTTATGCCAGGGCACTGCTGCCTATTGCCCAGTTCTTCCTGAACCACAGTAAGTCTTCAGCTCCCATCCCTTCCTCCACAATCCAGTCCTGCCTATTCCAGCACAGCCTTTTGTCCTGGCAGTTTGCTGCCTGCCAGAGCTGGTAATTCCACCTTGATCTGGTATGAATGTTCCCACCTCAGGACACCCAGGAGTTGGGATGTCCCCTGCTTTTTAGAGGAACATAATCCAGTTTTCTTAGCCCCTGGAGCCCTGGCAGGCCTGCTGGGTGGGCTGTGCTCAGTAAGGAGCTGTGTCCTTCCAGGCAAACTGGCAGCTGTGGACTCAGACACCATCTACAAGCACCTCTTCACTGATATCCCAGCTCAGCTCTTCCACAACCCATCACTGGCATTTGAATTTGTCCAGTTCTGCAAAGACAACAGCCAGCTCTTCACAGACTCCTCCAGCATATTCAGGCAGAGCTTCCCAAATCTCTTCAAGGTACAATGTGTTGGAGCAGCAGAGGGGAGAGCCTGCTTCATATTCCCTTCTGTGCCCTAGAACTTCATTTTTGCACCTCCATGTGCCTCTATGGCAGTGCTAGGGAGAGCACAAGGCAGGAAGAATTGTTGCAAAACAATGTGAGTTTGAAGGGGAGAAGGGTTCTGGGTGTGTTTAGCACTGCCAGGAGAGAAGAGTCTGGGTTAGCAGGACTGTAGAGGGCTGGGGAGCACAGTGAACACAGGACACAGCAGTTTGTTTCTGGAAAAGTTTAGTAAGTTGCAGCTTGCCAGCCACTGAACAAGCTGCCAGAGGCCTGTGTTGAACTTCTAACAGGCTCCTGGGTTTTGACCAAACCCTCAGACTTCTCTGGTTTTGCTTTTCCGAAGTGACTTTCCCTTCCCCGTCCCATCTGGTCACAGTGTGGAGTTGTCTGGGTGTGTGATGGAGTAGCAGGGATAGTGCAGCAGTTTGTGCTTGTTCCTTGCAGTTCCTGGCGTGGAACAGCCCACCTCTGATCTCTGAGTTTGTGGACCTTCTCCCATTCCTGCTGGATGCAGGCACAGCCATTGAGATCTTCCATTTGCTGCTTGACCTGCCCTGTTTGACAGCAGCTCTGGACATCCAGCTGAGGTAATGCACTTCCCTTCCTTTCACTTGTTAATCAGCATCTTAACCCTGGCCAAAGCCCAGTGCACACTTCTGAGCCTCAGCTGTCACAGAGCAGGAGGCATTACTGCAGTCAGGTTAGCACAAGGCTGCACAGATGTCAGCCCAGTTTTCCTGGTAATGTGTTGTACATGAGAAGGGAAGGTGACCAGCTCTCACATTTCAGTACTGGGCTGTCTTTGGGGCTCAGGGAGCTGTTGCCATTCCCTTCTCCCTATCCAGTTCCAAATGATTGCCCCATGTTTGAGGCTTCCATGAGCTACCACCTCAATACAGAGGTGAAATACCTATTCTTCTTTTCCTGCTCTTAGCCCTATTTTTGACTTTGTTCTTCTGGGGTCACACAGAATTTTCTTCCTGTGATCTTAGGAACTGTGAGTTTCCATGAAGATGGGGTAGGACTGGAACTGGCTGTACCTCTCCTCTTCCTTATCCTCCTCACATTACAGCTCTTTCTGGAGTGCTTAAAAAAGAGAGTCATCCTAGAGGGAGATATTGGTAGGATTGGATGACTGGTGGATACAGTTTCCCTTTCCCAGGTGTGACATAGAAGCACCTCTGGAACTATTGCCTGAATATTGGCATCATCAGGTTGTCTCTCTGGTTCCAGAGAGCCTGGATTAGACCAACTTGCTGTTCAGTGTTCAGGACCCCAGCTCTGCCCAGTGCTCATTCTCACAGTGCAGCACATTCTGTGTGTTTCCTGCTAGGGCAGCTGCTCTTCCTGCCTCCGAGAAGGCTGGGGGTGACCCAGCTGGGAAGCCAGCCTCGTGTCTGGAGGCCTTTCGCCATCCCCTCTACAAGAGCATGTTCCAGTATCTCCTCCGCGCCAAGTCGGCTCCCCTGGATGCCCCGGAGAGGTAGGAGCCTCCTGGAGTGTGGTTCAGCCATCCAGCTCTGGGAGGCAGCACTGGGATTACTGGGAAAGGCACAGCTGCTCTGCTGGTGTGAGGTGGATTTCTCTTCCCTCTCTCAGCTTTGCCAGTGCTCAAAGGCCTTGTGGGGAATAGGGGAAGGTAACTGGGAACAAACCTTCAACAGTAACTCTTCTTTTGCCCACAGTCTGGGTCCCCTTAGGCAGCTGCTGGGATCCCTGGCTGGCAGCCCAAGGGTGGTGCAGTGTGCTGAGACTGTCCCTGTCTTACTGGAACTCTTTTTCAGAGTGGTTGCAGAGGTAGGTCCTTTTGGGAGAGTTTGCTTCCCAGTTGTGCTGTAGGGATCTCCTGTTATGTGAAGAGCAGTTGTAGAAGCAGAATTGTGAAGATGCTGCAGCTCTGAGAGAGGGATGCATGAGGAGAGGGTGGGATTGGTAGTGGCATGAACCAGCACTGAGCTGACCACTTGATGCAGAGAAACAGAAAAGCTCTGGGGAGCAGTGTCAGGTTCACTCTGTGCTCTCAGCCAGCTGTGAGAGAGAGAGATGAGAGTACAGTGAGTGCCTGATACCTGCTTTGTGCACTGCTCCCCTCCTAGATCAGGCAGTTTCTCTGCCAGCTGTCTCACCTGGCTGGTTATTTTGGGGTTTGGCTGCTGGATGTCACTGGTACTGCTGAAACAAGAGCTGGCTTTCAGTTTGCAGATGGGTCCCTAATAAACCAGCTGGTGGTGCTGCTGCTGCAGAGGAGTGACCAGCTCTATGAGATCCCAGCGTTTAAAGAGGATGTGTACAGGTGAGATGAGATGGGAGGCACAGCCCAGCTCCCAGGCCTTTCTCCTGGCATCCCAGGGCAGCCCAGGAGCCTTTTCAGTTTTGGCCCAGTCCCCACTGTGACATATATTTAAAGGGTGCAGAATGGGGGCTGCACCTTCATCCCAGGGAACATCCTGAGGATACAGCCCTGTGCCAAAGCCTCTGCTGGCTTTGCCCATCACCACCTTGCCCTGGTCTGAGCTGTGCCCTTCTCTCTGCTCCAGGGTGCTGGGCTCACAGCTGGCAGTGCTCTGCAGGCTGCGCCCCGCGCTCGTGGTGGAGCTGTCCACGGAGATCCTGGAGTTCTCAGGAGCAGTCAGCAACATCCAGAGCAAGGAGGCCATCTTCACCCACATGGTGAGCAGGCTGCTCCAGCTGCACTCCAGCTGCTCACCTTCCTTCTCCTCCTCTCTCCCAGCATTAGCTAACCTGATTTTCCATTCTCTTTCCTTGTGCTTCCTTGTGGCCTGGCCCCAGGCGTGGGCCATCGGCGAGTACCTGTCGGTGTGCTACGACAAGCGCTGCACGGTGGAGCAGATCACGCGGTTCTTCGAGACCCTCGAGGCTGTGCTCTTTGAGATCACCCAGCTCCGGCCACAGGCCAGCACCCCCAGCTGTGCCCCCCGTGCCATCAGTGTCCTTATGGCCACCTTGACCAAGCTGGCAGCCCGCAGCCAGGACTTGATCCCCAGGTGAGCACCAGCCAAGGGTTGAAATGTGCAGATCTCTGTGGGTTTAATAATTGAGTCTGGCAACTGAGAAAGGACAGAGCTGTGGAAGGGCACAGTTTGGAGGAGTGGGATTCATCTGCTGACTAATGCTCTGTCACCTGCACTAGTCTGTTGGAGTTTGCACACTTTAGTGACCTGGCTGGGTGAAAAGGTCCTACCAGCTGATATCCGTGCCTTTCTCTCCTCAGAGTGTCCATGTTCCTGTCCAAGATGAGGACATTTGTGCAGAGCCCTGCTGCAACCTCTGTTTACTCTGAGGAAGACCTTGAGGAGATCCTTATACGGGCAACTGAGCTGATGAACCTGCTGAAAATGCCCAGCGTGGCTCAGTTCGTGTTCACCCTGCCCCAGGCCAGCACACGGTTTCAGAGGGAGGTGAATGATTCCCTCCCTTTGGCCCTGAGGATGGTCACCCAGTTCCTGGAGCCTGCTCCAGGCTCCATGCCAGTGTGAGGGCAGGAGGTTTCTGGAGTAACTCACTGGACACTGCTGACACTCAAGGCTGAGGCCCTGATCTTAACTGGAACAGAGGAACAAATGATTGTGAACGAAACAGAGAAAAGGAGTAAGGAGAGCTGAGGCTGCTCTTCTGGTCTGAAGCTTTTTATTTGTATTTCTGTGTCCTAGTGTCTGTTACTTTTTTATCTCCTAAGCTTGTCTTATCCCTTCCTGGTGAGTATGCATTGCAAATCCTGATGGATTTGTGTGAATGTTGCAGGAGAGTGAATGGTACATTAATACCCTGCCAGCACACCCTGTCCCTTTGGAGATGTACTTCTTCCGTCCCTTTCTCTGCCTCGTTTCCCTTTCCCTTTGCTCTCACTACACCTGCATGTGCTGCTTGGCTTGCCTCTCCTTGCAGCAGATCAGGCAAAGGCCTGTGTGAGCTGGAAGAAGCAGCAGTGACTCCCTCACATCTGGGAGTAAGCACGGAGAGATCCAAGAGACAGATGCAAGAGCAGGGCTTAGAGAGATTTATTGATCCAGTTGATTGTTGACACAGAGCATTTCTTAACATCCACTGTGTCTGACAGGCGCCATGCTGTGCTCAGTATCTGCACCAGAGCTTTGTACACATCTCAGCTGTACATATTAACACACAGGGAAGTCAATCCATCCCACTCCTCCTGAGAGAAGCCAGCCCTCATGCACACTAGTAAATAGCAGGATTTATTTACAGTCTGTTTCAATACCTGACTGCAGTGTGAGCGACACACAGCCCTGGGGCTGTTTTCCAGCTCCAGGGGTGCTCAGTGGGTTGCACTGGTACTGCTGGAACGTGGCAGGATGCAGCTCCAGCACTGTCTAGTGCAAACCAAGCCTCCCCCCAAGCCCTGGCTCTGGGGCAGAGGGGATTAAGGAGTGCATGCAGTTTGCCCAGAGGATTTAGGCAGCCCATTTCAAGTTCTGTGGAGGATGACAGGCTAGCATACCTACTCGACTGAAAGTGAAGTGAATCACCAAGAGCCCTGAGCCTTTGCTCACCTGCCTGCTGGAGCTGAGTCAGTGGCAGGAGGATGCACTGCTCCCAGTCCCTGCTGGGGCAGCACCCCACACCAGGGCTGTGAGCATGGCCCAGCAGAGCAGCAAGGCACTCGTGTCTCAGAGAAGGTGCCTGGTCCATCTTGCCTGGAAAAGCAGGCCAGGCTGTGTTGGAAATCCAGTAGTGGAGCGTTTCCCTTGCATGGAGTGTTTTGACATCTCTCTCCTCCTGCAACGTGCAAGACTAAGCACAGGAACCAAAACTGCAGCAGCAAGGTGTAATTAAAGCCAGTCCTGTTTTAGCATCACAATCTTCAGAGCGCTGTTGTTGTGAGATGCCTTTGAGTATCTGATTCACTGCCAGAGCCTGGACTGTGCAGGTGTGATTGGAGGGCTTTGCTGCAGGCTGTTTTGATAGGGTTGGGCTAAACTAGGTCTCAGTATCTGTCTATATGTGGAAATCAGGTCGGGTTTATCCCGTTAATGGTGCTAAAAGCAGAGGGAGGACTCGGCGGGCAGGAGGCCGGGCGTGCGGAGCCCAGGGCAGCCACACGATGGAGCTGAACCCTCGGCTGAGCTGACACCCAGGTCGGCAGCAGGCAGCAGAGCGGTTCCTGGGATATTCACGAGTCCTGCCAAAGGGAGTGTCCGCTGTCCATCATCACCTGTCGGCATTTCAGCAGCACACCCCTGGGAGATGCTCCGAGCAGGGTACAAAACAAGGGTGGCCTTGCAATGGGCTGGCAAAGCTGGAGGGGGAGGAGCAGGACATGGTGCCAAGCTGTCACTTGTCTGCCTGGGCTGGTGGCTGTGCCGAGTGCTGCTGGGCTCACTCAGGTTCCTGGTGGCACCAATCCTCTGTGGGAACATCCTGCCATCAGTCCTGCAGGACATCAGTTCAGCCAGGATCGTGGTGCCAGAGCTGGGCAGTAAATCTGCAGAGCAAGGGCAAGGGAGTCCCTCTCTGCAGGGAGCTCTCCCCAGGACTCTCAGGAACTGCTGGTGGTGTCAGCCCTTTGCTGTAGCTGCTTCCCATCCTGAGGCAGGGCTGCAGCCCAGCAGCAGAAAGGCACCTGAGCTAGTGTATGGCACCAGGGGAATGAACTCCTGGCCATGCATCCTCTGTGGAAGCCCACTCCTGGCTGCTTGTGCTGCCTTCACCACCCAGAGCTGGGCACACTTTTCCAGCCTGACGTGCCAGCACCTCAGGTGGCCACTGCCACAGTGAAGCCCAGGCCTGCCCCGTGTGTTCTCTTCAGAACCCAAAGTTATTTCAAGCCTTCTGCCTGCCAGCACAAAATATCACACAGGGCTGCCAGCCTAGAGGAACAGAGGAGCCTGCCTGCAAGTCTCCATGGTGGGAGCATTCCCTTCCCTCCCCCTGCCAGAGGGGACAAAGGAAGAGGAAAGCTCCTGAGAAGGACAGCACTGGGTATAAGGTGAGCTGGGCAATGGATCAGGAATGATGCTCCCAGCCAGTGCAGTGGGAGAAGCGTGCACCATCTTGTGTGTCCTTTCATCAGCTGCAGTGCAGGGCAAAGTGTCCAAAAGCACATTGAGGGCTGTTGTGGAGTCCTGGTCCTCTTGCACTCCAGGCTCCCTGAGGTCAGCCTTAACCAGAGCTGTAGCCACAAGCTGCTGCAGAAGGATCCTTGTACCACAAGGACTAAGAGGAAGAGGAGCTGGAACTGATTTTTTTGGCTATTTCAATGTCCGACTTGGCAACCAGAAACCGCAGCTTTTTCCCTCCGGAGCGGATGAGGTCCACAGCGCTGCAGGGAGCATCAACAGGGACAGAGGTGAGTTCTGGCTCCCTCAGGAGCCTGACAAGTCATGGACATTCACAAAACACCCCCCACCTTTTGCCAATCACCTGTGCCTGCTCAGGCCTACAAGCAGGGGCTGTTTGTCTCCCGCCTGTAGCTTTGTGGAGCACTTGGCCTTCAGGCTGGTGGTGCCAGAACGAGGGCAAACAAACAAAAAAGCTGCTCTGGGCTATGGGCACCGAGGCTCTTCCTGTGAGCTGGCCCTGAGGGAAACCTGCAGCAGCTCTGCATTGCCGAGACCCACCTCTGGAGCTCTCATTTATTTCCCATATATGCTCCCCAGCTGTTGGTCCATAATCCCTGTTCCAAACCCACAGCCTTCCCCCGACTCTGGTGTCCTGTGCAGGTCACTCCTCTCCCTGCACTCACTGGTACCGCAGCATCCCCAGGACTGCAGCAACTCTGGGAGCAAAACAGCCAGAAATCTGGACCTGACAGTAACTCCTGCAGTGCTGGTAGCACCCCAGGCCCTCTGTGAGGTGAGACTCACCTCTGGTAGTCTGCCCCGATGAGGCTGGTGCCGTTGACAGCCAGGATGCGGTCCCCGATGGAGAGCCTGCCGTCGGCAGCCGCGGGGCTGTCCTCGATCAGCGTGCGGATGTAGATCCCCGGGGAGCACAGAGGCGTGTGCTGTGGGCAGGGGAAGGCAGTGAGCAAAAAAAGGGACACAAACATTTGTGGTTCCAAAGGGCTGAGCTCCCCAGGCATAGTAACTCTCCCCAAGCCTGAGGGCAAGCGGGACCTTGGAGGTGCTTGGGAACATGATGGGGATGGTGCTGACAGTAACAGGAAGGAAATGTGATACTTTAGTTTTGTATCAATTTATACCAGAAAGGAGAGGTGAGGGCAATCTGCTCCTGTCAATTCAATTAAGAGTAAAGCATTGTTAACCTGCAGCCGTGTTGGGATGGGAGCTCTGCTCACACTGTCCCAGGGCTCGCTGATGTTCTGTTTCCTACTGACCAACAGCACAGATGTGAAATGCCATTTAAAAAGATGATCCACCCCACAATGCCAGATTCCTCCCTGTGCAGAGGAGGAGCTGTTTTGACACCCTGTGAACCTCCCTGCTCCTCTCTGCTTGTCCTGCCACCGCTGAAGGGTGGAGGAAAGGCCTCGGCTGAGTCATTTTCCTTCCACAAGAGAGCTGAGCCTGTTTGCTTTTCCCAGCTGCAGGACAGCTGTGGACTTTGCATACCCAGCACAATGACCTACGAGTAGAGATCCACTGAGAGATCCCTCTGTGCCTCCTCATCCCCAGGAGAAGCAGCCTAGCTCCCGTGGGAAGCCGCCAGCTTCTTGGCTGGCTTTTCTTGGGGTATAACCAGCCGTGTGAGGCGCATCAGCTGAGAACTCACCACGCCGTCGATCAGCCCCATGCCCAGCCCGATGGGTCCCCTCTCCAGCTCCACCACGAAGACGTAGCAGAAGTCGTCGGTGGCAGAGCTGCGGCTGGAGGATTCTGGCGTGGGGTAGTCATAGGGGGTCGGCGAGCAGCCTGCCAGCGGAGAGAGCGGCTTACGGCTCTGGCACTGCCCAAACCCAGCCCCAGAGCCCCGGGGCAGCGCCAGCTCTGGGTACCTTCGGGGGTGCTGCCTTTGGTGCCGTTCATCCCGTTCCTCCGGGTATCCTGCAGCCCTTTGCCCGGGCCCTGCGGGGACTCCGGGCTGCCGGAGTCGAAGTTCAAGGGGGTGGTGGGTGGTGTGAGCAGGCAGGAGGAGTCCGTGGGTGCCGTGCCAACCTTGAGAACAGGACTCCTGCCCAGCTGCAGCTGCTTGAGCTTCTCCTGGAGCTGTGGCTCGCCGGCGGGGATCTCGCTGGTGGCCAGGCAGAGCTGGGGATTGCCCTCTGGCTCGGCACAGCCGCCCAGGGAGCAATAATCCTCCGGGGCTATGGTGCTCCCCAGGGCGACCACCGGGCCCTCGCTCACCTCCAGCACCTCCGGCGTCGTGCATGCCTCTTTCTTGAGAAGGAGGAAAATGCTGTGGGACCCCTGCGTGTGCTGTTCACCCCCTACCTGTACCCCACTGCCCTGGTGCTTCCCTGGCTGACAAATCCATCCAAAGCCTTGGCAATTCAGACACTGCCAGGCTTGTCCTGGCTTCCCAGCACAGCTCCCACACCCCAGTTTGGTGGCCAGGGCTGTGCTGGGGATGTTTCCAGCCAGCCAGGAGGGGAATCCTGGTCATCCCATTGGAAGGGGACACTGGGGTAGCACAGCTTCTCCTGTGCCCCAAGGGCTGGGCAATGTGACAGCAGGAGGCAGCAGTGCCTGTGAGTGCTGCAGGGAATGAGGACAGGATGGGACAGGAGAAAGGGACCTGCTGGAGGGACACCATCCACATAGCAGCTGAGCTTAGCACCCACAGCACATATCACCCTCCCTGTGCTTCACAGGCATTAGCTAATTAGTGCTTTCCTGCAAGCCTGGCTGCTGGGGACGGGTGCAGCGCAGGGAGTACAGGGAGCACACAGGGAGAAAGGGAGCACTGCCCACAGACATCTCCCCTTCCTCCCTGCTAACAAGATTGCTGGCAAGAGCCTGTCCTTCCAGCTCACCTCCCCGTGCCCCCCATGCTGGGGGATTAGCAGCACTAATCCTTCCAGAAGCTCTCCATGAGGGCACTGCCACAGCTCCAGGCTGCAGGCAGGGCAGCAAGCCCTTGACACTGGGCTTGGAGGGGTCTGCAGAGGGACCCAAGACCCTCCTGCCCACCCAGGAGAGGAACAACCCCCCTGTGGGATACAGGCTACCTTTGGGAGTGCTGAGCCTGACCCCTCGCTGGTGTGGGGGCTCCTGCTCTGCAGGCTCCAGAGGAAGTGGCGGATGTACAGGAGGTGCCTGTAGATGTTGTCATCCAATGTCTCCATATCCAGGTCCACTTTGAAGCCCTCGCTGGGCAGGATGATGGGTGGGTGGTTGTCAAAGGACTCCAGCATCTCATCTGAAAGGCAGAGGGATGGAGGTTAGCACTAGCTGGGCTGCACCCCACTTCTGCCTCCCAGCTCTCAGCCATGTGCAGTGTCCCAGCTGGGATCAGGGACTTAGTGAGCTTGGGCCAGCAGCATCCCTCACTTGGGACAGCAGAGAAAGTCTCGTGCACTTTGCATCTTTTGCAATATCTGAATTTTGGGGCTATAGTTATTATCAGTTGCTGAAGTTACTACAGGACACCCAGGAAGGAGAAAGGAATTACCCGTGTGGTTTGTATGTGACTGGAGCTGACCAGGACTCACCAGGCTGGAAGGTGGCTGGGCTCTCCTCCTCACTGGGCTGCCATGCTGAGATGCAGCCCACGTCCATCACTGCCTGGCACTGGCTCAGCACCCGGTGCAGCTGTGCAGGGGTCAGTGCTGGGAACTCGGCTCTTAGGGATGGCCAGGTCATCTGTGTGAGGAGACACAGCAGGAGGTGAGGCAGGGGTGAGAAACTGCTTCCTGTGAGGAGCAAGAGCTTGCAAAGGGCACAGGAAGTCAGGCAAGATGGAGAGAACCAGAACATCCTCTCCTGCCCACCCACAGACCCTGGAAAGGGAGCTGGTGGCAGGTTGCAGAAGGAACACATCACTGTAGAGACACCCCAGGCATCAAGCAGGCACTCTCCTGCCCATGCCCACCCCAATGCCAGGAGTCCCAGGCTGGGCATCCCTCACCTGCACCAGCTGGGAGCCAGGCATGGCCAGCAGGTTGGCCACGCTGGCGAGTTTGGCGAAGAACTGCTGGGAGAGCTGCTCGAAGCCAGCACTGCGCAGCCAGTCCAGGAGCAGCCGCACGCTGGCCCGCAGCTTCACCCCCTGAGACCAGTGGTAGCAGCCCAGAGAGGAGCCTGGGGAGGCAAAGCAGCCATCAGCCACATCAGGGAACAGCCCCTCTGTCCCTTTGCCCCAGGTTAATGTCCCCAGCATCCTGTGGTGTGATTCCTGGTGGGCCTTACTTGGCACTTACAATGGGGTCACTGCATGAATGAGGACTAATGAGCACCCCAGGCTGCTATAGTTTATTAATGAGCTGGCCCTATTAACTGTCCTCAGTCTCCTCTGCTCAGGCTCGAAGGGGCAGGGGAATGGGATCCTTGTGGGGTTTAAGCTCTCCTGGGAGTGGGGATGCAGGAGTCAGCAGCTGGGTCTGTGCTTGGCCTCCCTACAACGATACTGAGACCTGCCCATCTCCAGCCCCCTCATTCCTGTACCCTTAAGGTGGCACTGGGATGGACTGGAGAGCATCCCAATAACTCAGTCCCCTCTGTGCTACCCAATTCGAGGAGGACTGACCCTTATCCAGGAGCTGGTTGAAGAGCAGGGTGTTGGAGAAGAAGAAGAGGTAGGCGAACATCTGGGAGGTGATCTCGGGGTGCACCTCGTACTGGTGGAGCAGGTCCAGCACAGCCTGGTAGATGAGCACGACCCTGCGGAGCTCCTCGGGCAGCGGCGGGGTGCCCCGCCAGCTCTCCCGGCACTCACTCTGGAAGGGGTTGCACTCCAGCAGGGCAGGGAGCGACACGTACAGACACTGCAGGGAGAGCAGCAAGTTCACAGCAGACTCAGTTTGTTGGGTTTTTCTATTTTTGCATGAGCCAAGCCTTTCCTTCACCTCTTCAAGCCAAGCAAACCCTGTCACTGCTGCTATTCATCCTCAGCCTCCACAGGCTCCAGTGTTGTGAAAAAGTTTAAAAAATTATAAAAATGAACATGTTGGTCACTTTTGGCAGTTAGAAGAGATGGTGTGTGACGCCAGCTAAAATCTGCAAAACACGGTGTGAAGCAGGGCAGCAACCAATCAGTTGGGCAAAGTCAGGATCGATGGGGATGATTCTCCCTATTGCTTAAATGGGAGAGCAGTTGCTTGCACTCACTTCTGCCGGGGCAAAGGGAAGGAGAGGAGGGCTCAGGGGAGGAAGGAGCCGCTCTGGAGCGGTGCAGGAGCAGCCCCCGTGTCCCCGTGTGCCAGCGGAGCCCTGCGCACAGGGCAGCCTTTCTGTGCCGCACACTGCCCGCTCTGTTCCCGCTGCCGCCCGCCGCTCGCGGTCCAGCGGGCCAGGGGCCCCTTTCCATCACGCCCTGAATCACACCATTATGCCGCGCTGGCCCGAGCCAAGCAGCCCTCCCCAAACACCTCCCCCGAGCCGCTGCACTGCAGACAAGGAAACACGCCGCAGTAATTCAATACTTTTCCTGGGCTGCGACCAAAAATCGGGGCGCTTCAGCCCGAAGGAAAGCACCTCAGCGTGGTGCAGCCGCCAAGGAGTAAAAGCTTTAAAAAACCCTCTCCTGCACAGCCCTGGGGATGCTCGTGCTGGCCCCGGGTGACGCTGTACCTTGGAGATGTAGTAGACACACTGCTGGAAGGTGTACATGATCACCTCCTCCAGCACCGTCATCGCCTCCTCGCTGGCCGTGATGGTTGAGGAGAACAGAGATTCCTTGGAGCCTGCAGGGAGGAGAGGAGGATGGGGAGCAAACCTGCAGCAGCAAGGCCCCCAAACTCCCAGAGTGGGTTATTGGGGTTTCCAGGTTTGTATCATCCCTCACAGCTCCCATCACTGCTGGCGCCTCGGGGGTGTACCTTCCTTCCACCACCTGCCTGGCCTAAGAACATTTTAACTGTTTGCATAGACCAGAAAGTTTCTGAGGCTGGTTTAATATCTTTTTTCTTTTTTCTTTTTTTTCCCTTTTGCTGGCATTAACACAGGCTCAGCAGTGAGCAGTTCTCCAGGGCTACCTGCAAATCCAGGCTGAAGAAAACCCCCCATGGCATCAACCACAAGCTGCTGTGGTGGCAGGGGATACCGGTGTGTGAACAAAACACAGCCTGGCTCTGGAGCTGGGCAGCACCACAGCAGGATGTGAGGCTGCTCCTCCCACAGAGTTCCCCAGCCCACAGCACAGAGATGTCCCTGCTGCTGAGGATTATGGAGGGTTAATGGAGCACCTCGAGGGCACTGACCACCACCTGTGACTGGGGATTAGCAGAGCAGAGTTGCTCTGGTAAAACAGGCAGGATGCTGCATCCAGACTTACCTTTGATGTCCAGCTCTTCCTCCATGTTCTGGATGTAGGTGGGTGATTTCTGCTGGACAAAGTAGAGGATCTCGATGGCATTGGCCATCCAGAAGATGATGTGCTGCAGGTCTGGGAGAAGGTCTGTGATGGTGAAGCGGGACAGGGTGGCAGGGTCCTGGCTGGAGAGACACAGCAGGTGTTACACCTGCTGCTCCTCAGCATCCCCACTCAGGCTTTTGGGGAGAAAACAGCCAGCCTGGGGCAATGCCACAGAGCTTTCACATCCCCCCACCCCCAAGCCCAGCACTCCCCTTAGAAGGACCCTTTACAAGGAAAAATTCAGTGGTTTCTGCTTTGTGGGGTGGCAAAGGAGACCCTGTGGGGACCAAGCTGATCAAGGCCACCTGGCCTTAGGGGGTGCCCCTTTTGGGGGAGACTTCCCCTAACACAGATGAACTGCTCTAAATACTTGTGGCTGAAGAGCAGCCCTTCCCCAGAGGTATGTTCTGCTCCTGCCAGCTCTGGACAGTTAAACCCAGCTCACCTTGGGCTGTGCAAAAATAAAACAAAAAGCATTTGGGAAATTGCTCAACTGCTAAACTGCTTTTTCCTGCTATGGGAAGGACCTGGGAAGCATCCTTGAAGTTTATCCCAAAGGATAGCTCACAGCAAGCACCAACAGTTTCTGCAGATACTGATTTGGAGATGGGATTTTGGAAAGACAGCTGCTTGCACCACTGTGATTGTCCCAGAATGGTGCTCCCAGCACTGGGACACCCTGTGCCACCCCCTTTGGATGCACACACACAGTGCCAGCTCCATCTCAGCTCCACTGAGGGGTCTCCAGCATGAGGAAGGTCAGGTTCATGCATAAGGGACATTCCTTCTACATCACTCAGGGCTGAAGCCACAAGTGCAAAGCCTCAGCCAGGTCTTGGATCAGAGAAAACCCCAGAGCTGCTGCAGGTCCTATTCCCTCCCAAGCTTTTCCAAACCCACACATTCTGTGCAGGCATCATGGTTAAAGGACCAGAGAGCAGAATGTGTGGGATTTAGCAGGAAAACTCATCATGCATCACTGCTACAAGGCTGGATTCACAGACTTCCCTCACTCATGGAGAAAGAAACAGGTTGAATTCTCCCCATTTTGAGGCGAAACAAGGAGGGCCACACTTACTGCTGGGATTGCTTTTCAGCCAGCTCCCGTGTCCGCTCCTGGGCAGGGAGAGAAGGGGAAAGCACAGTGAGATCCAGTGCCATGGGGTGGCATGAGCATCACCCCCAGCAGCACTCACTGCCACCGGAGACCTGAGAAGCCCCCAGGGCGGAGCTGTGCAACACCCCCACCCCACAAACCCCCATCCCACCGCTGACTGACCCACACCGTCCTCTGGATCAGTTTGGCCGCTTTGAGCAGCAGCTGCCCGAAGTCTCCTGGCTCAAAGTTGGTGGCCGAGTGCTGGATGCAGAGGCAGAGCAGGAAGGCGGGTGTCAGCTTGTGGTCATCCCCTCCGGGCTCGATCAGGGTCATGATGCGCCGCAGGAGCACATCCTCGGCCGCCGGCTCGAACTCCAGCTGCAGCCTCCTGCGGGGCGTCCTGGGCGAGGGGCCCCGCTTTTTGGCAGCAGGGTCCTTCTCCCTGAGCAGGCTGCCACACGCCCCGCACACCTGGGGACCCTCGGGGTGCACGGCTCGCAGCCTCAGCAGGGTCTGCGCCGGCAGCGGCTGCGCCTTCATGGGGTCCTTGTAGAGGAGCAGGTAGTAGAGGCCGAGGGACAGCAGGTCCCCGTGCCGCAGCACCACCGCCCGGGCCACCTCGGAGAAGTTGACGGAGATGCCGGCGCCGGCGATGGGCTCCAGCACCAGCCTCTCGTCCGAGCGGTGCCGCGAAGGTCGGAGCTTCCTGATGGTGCAGTGCAGGGGCAGGATGTCGGGGGCTGACAGGCTGATGCTGGGCTTGCTCGCCTGTGTCCTCTGGCCCACCGTGTGCTGCTCGCGGTTCAGCAGGTACACCAAGCTGTCCTGCCAAGCGAGGAGACGCAGCATGAACCGGGGAGGGGGGAGAAGGGACCCTCCTCCCTGCCATGCAGTGAGTGCTGCAGCCTCCCGCTGTCCCCAGCTGTCCCCTCGCTGTCCCCAGCTGTCTCCCATGTACCTTCGCATGGCACAAACATTTCTGGTTTTTTTTACTGTCGTCGCTGCCAAGCAGGACGGCAGCCATCCCTGCCTTGGGCACGCCAATAAATGGGTACAATGATTTTGTGCATGCAGTAAATGGGGCTGCTTTGGGCAGAAGGAGCCCTCCTTCCACCTCTGCCCCCCATCCCTTCCGCAGCTGCTTTTCCTTCTCCCCCCGGACTGCAGTGATGCCTGCACCCCCTGCCCGGGGGGAACAGTGGGACCCCGGTCAGAGCATCCACCCCTGCAGCCTGCCCGCACACCCCGAGGCAGCTCAGGGGACCACCCCGTGCCTCAGTTTCCCCAGCAGCGCTAACGGGATGGCTGCAGTGCCGGTGTCACCCTGCCAAAAACTTGGAACAGCCGGATAGTCAATGGGCACCAAGTAGCCATTAACTGCGAGAGCCGACCCTGTCCTTCGCAGTTCTCCAAGTGCCTCCAGCAAACGCACTGCTCTTGCAGCCTTTGATTCCATCTGCCACTAAGGAAGCAGCCGGACAGGGGATGGGGCAGCTCAGCCACCACCCGCAGAACCAGCATCCCTTGGGCCAGGGCAGGGATGCTGCTCGGGGATCACCTTGCATCCCTCTGGGGCATTGCAGGGGATCACGGCTGCCACCTCCGTGTTCCCCGTACCTGGGGACAGGCTGGGGACAGACTTGAGGACAAGGCTGCAAGTCCCAAGCCCGTTTCCTAAAGGATGCTCATCCGCACCAACACCACCACCACCACCACCACCACCACCACCACCACCTCCCTCGACCCCAGCAGCTCCGGCCATGCAAGCAGCCCCGCTCCCCTTGGGGGGCTTTGCGGGCTGGGAGAGAAGCGGGGGGTGCGCAGGAGGCGGCGCGGTGCTTACATGCTGCTGGCTGTAGCCCTGCAGGAGCAGGAGGTGCGGGGACTGGTAGAGGGAGTACCGCATGCTGCTGCCGCCGCTCCGCGCCGCCGCCGGGCTGCCGGGCAGGGTGGAGCAGTGCCGCTGGAGCCGGGCCCCGCTCCCGGCCCCGCTGCCGGCCCCGGCCCCGCTCCCTGCCCGCCGTACCGGGGTCCCCAGGCTGGTCTCGCTGAGGCTGCGCCGCAGGGCTGGGGGGGGCCCGCGCCGCTCAGCCCCCGCCGCCCGCCGGGCCCCCCGCGCCCGGTGCCGCTGCAGCTTCCGCGCTTGGGCGTTGATGCCTGCGGGGATGGGGAGGGGAGACAGAGCGGTGTTCAGCCCCCCCGAGCACCCCAGCCCCGCCGCAGCACCCCGCGGCTGGAGGGATGCTGCAGCTCGGAGCGGGGATGGAGCAGCTGGAACCCTCCCGGCGCTGCGCACCCACCCCTGCCTGCATGTCCCCGGTCCTTTGCCCTCCCCGAAAGGTGACGCCGGCGCGGAGAGTTTGGTGTCCTGATGCCACCGCTAAAAAGGGGGTGTCCCAGCCCTCCCCTGGTCCCCAAACCTCACTGAATGGAGAGCAGCTGGTCCATAGTATCCCCCACCTGCCCTGGCCACACTGCAGGGCTGGGGGGAGAGGAAATCCCTGCTAAAAAGGAATTGCACTCAATCTTTGCTAAAAAAGAAAAAAAAAAAAA